>CAUYUJ010002337.1:190310-287810 GCA_963575745.1 Prorocentrum cordatum
AGGAGGAGGAGGAGGAGGAGGAGGAGGAGGAGAGAAGGAGGAGGAGGAGGAGGAAAGGAGGGGAGGAGGGAGGAGGAGGAGGAGGAGGAGGAGCGGGTGGAGGAGGAGGAGGAGGAGGAGGAGATGGAGGAGGAGGAGGAGGAGGAGGAGGAGGAGGAGGAGGAGAAGGAGAAGGAGGAGGAGGAGGAGGAGGAGGAGGGAGGAGTGAGGGAGAGGTGTGCAGGAGTTAAGTAGATGCTCGCTCTGGGGACCTCCCTCGAGCCACTCGCTCCACTCGTGCGTCGGGCGCTGCGCCACACGTCCGCCGACTTGCATCGAAGTTGACTCGACCTTCAGTCGAGGTAGAGTCGAGGTAGATTCGAACTGTTATCGAACTTGACTCTAGAGCCGAGGAATATTATATTCGAACTGTTATTGAACTTGACTCTAGAGTCGAGGTATATTAGAACTGTTATCGGACTTGACTCTAGAGTCGAGGTATATTCGAACTGTTTTCGAACTTGACTCTGGAGTCGAGGTATATTCGAACTGTTATCGAACTTGACTCGAACTGCAGCCGAACTGGTGGGCCCCTGGAAAGTCCCGAACAACGAGCACCCGAGAGGAGGATGCGAGGAGGCCCAAGGGCACTTGGGGAAACCAAGAGGTACCGATGCCGCTACTCCCTGGACCTCTCCTGGGATGCGTTCTGACGAGGATTTCGGGGCGAATCCAGCGGTGGCGACGAGGGCTTCCGAGAAGGCCCGAAAAAAGAGGAAAACGAGGGAACGGCAGAGGTATGGGTACCTTTCCTTCCTCTGACATCTGTCTCTGCTCCGTCCCGTCCTTGTTGTCCGTGCTCCCGCCCGTCAGGTTCCGCAGCACGCCCACGACGTGCATCTGCCCACGCGCACGGACCGCGGCCGGGAACCGCACTGCCCAGGAGGCCTCGACGATGGCCCCCGGCGGCTCCGAAGAGGGCTTCAACGGCAGACGATGGCCCCAACATGCCAGTGTGGATGGCCGGGGACGGCTTCGAGACGCCCCCGAGGGGGCAACACACACTACAGCGGTGGGAGGAGGAGGTGGAGGAGGAGGAGGAGGAGGAGGAAGAGGAGGATGAGCAGGAGGAGGAGGAGGAGGAGGAGGAGGAGGAGGAGGAGGAGGAGGAGGAGGAGGAGGAGGAGGAGGAGTGTGGGCCCCAAGAACATTCAGAGCTTGGAGCCGGGGGGGGGGTTCGCTCTTCAAGGGGAGGGGGGGGGGGGACGCCATTCCCGACGCCACTCAGTGCTCAGGAGCCAGGGGGGGAGTTCGCTCTACAAGGGGGGGGACGCCATTCCCGACGCCGCTCAGTGACGCCATTCAGTGCTCGGGAGCCGGCGGTTCGTTCTGCAAGGGAGGGGGCATTCCCGACGCCACTCAGTGCTCGGGAGCCGGGGGGGTGAGCTCGCTCTGCGGGCAGGGCGGGTGACGCCATTCCCGACGCCATTCAGTGGTCGGGAGCCGTGGACGTGAGCGCTCTGCAGGGAGCGGGGGGGGGTCGCAATCGATTTCCACATGTTCATCTTATGAGGATGTCTCGAACGAGAGCTGTATCTTCAGCATACACGGTCACCCATTTCCATCAGCATCGGGGTCGCCCCAGATCGGCGGCACTGGCCGGAGACCACTACAATAAGAAGAATCCGAATGAAACCTGAGAAAATAAGACAAATCACCCCCCTCTTGGCCGCCCCCGAAGATGCCACGTAACCACCCTTCTGGGACCAGCTCTTCATCCCGAGCATGGGTTCGCGGTGGTCACCAAGCCCGGAACGGGCTCCGCCGCCGTGACGCGGGGAGGAATGGGGGGTAGAGCGAGAGAGGGAGAGCGGGAAGATAACGATACAAACACATGTGTATAGAGATACGTGTGGAAGGGAGATGCGATAGAAATAGAGAGGGACAGAGAGAGAACTAGAAATATATATATAGAGAAAGAGAGAGAGAGAGAGAGAGAGAGAGAGAGAGAGAGACAGAAAACACGAGAGAGAGGGGCACACACATCATTCCATACATATGCACACGCAAAGAAACATGTATACATAATATGAAAAGAAGAGGAACGAGAGAGAGAGAGAGACAGATAATGCGACAGAGGGAGAGAGAGGGAGAGAGAGAGAGAGGGAGAGAGAGGGAGAGAGATAACGAGAGAGTCAGAACGCGAAGGAGAGAGAGAGAGAGAGAGAGAAAGATGGATCGAGAGAGAGCGAGAGGGAGAGCAAGAGAGGGATGGGCGCGTATACATATTTACGTACGATTTCATGGGGAACAAAGAGAGAGAGAGCGAGAGAGAGAGAGAGAGAGAACGATAATCAAAACAGAAAATCAAAACCAACACAACAATGACAAAGAGAGACAGAAATGTCATAATACGTGTTTCTTGTTTTTCAAAGCGTACCCCCATGCCACTTCCCCGCGACCATCTTGCCACCCTGAGCGATGTACCGTTATCCGTGGTGATGTTTGCTCCACAACCCGAAGAGGCATGGGAGAGAACGGGGGAGAAAGAGACGGAGAGAGAGACATACAGACCGAGACAGACTACATATCGCGCAGGTGAAACTATCTACAACTGTGAAAGGAGCGAAGGAGAGAGAGACCGAGAGAGAGAGAGAGAGAGAGAGAGAAAGACAAACACATCGAGATGGGCCGAGAGAAGAAGAGAGGGAGAGGCACAGAGAAAGAGGGAGACAACACGACACCTCTACGTGTGTAAACGCATATAGCCGAAAAAGGAAAGAAGGATATGGAACCACACCCGCACACCTGTCTTTATATCAGAGTGAGGGGACCGAGCGGTCATTCACGTCCCTGGGCGCGTGGCTGAAGTGAGGTTCTGTGATGCGGATTGAAATTCTCAGTGCTGATGAATAATTCTTGTTGATCCCCCCACTGGTGCACGTTGTGTGTGTTCGACAATGCTTATCCTCAAATTGGGCCCCTGGTCCCCGAATTACAGCAGCAACGGCTCCAGCTTGTTTTTCCTCACAGGATATTCGCAACTCGCGCTCTCGCACGGGCTTTCCTCACAGTGTATGCAGGAATCGCGCTTTCGCGTTGGACTTCTTTGCAATGTACTCAAGCGCCGCGCCCTCGACAGTCAGGAATCACGCTGTCGCTCGGGCCTTTTCTCATTGTGTCCTTGATGGTCGCGCACACTTCCTCACGGTCTATACAGGGCGCACGCTTCAGCAGCCCGCCTGCTCGACCTGGCCGCCAGGGCCCGCCTTGCCGGCCCGCCCGGTCGGCCCGTCGGGTTTTGCCACGTGGTTTCTGCTCCTAGCCCCCCTCCTGCTAATCTCTCGTGCTCCATCCTTGCGCTGTCGTTTGGGCTTCTCGAATGGCTTGCTTATGCATCGCGCTATCGCTCGAAACTTCCTTGCGATTCATGCAGGACCCACGTTTCAGCAACCCGCCTGCTAGACCTGGTCGCCTGGGCCCGCCTTCCTGACCCGCCCGCTATGGCTCTGCCCACCCGATCTGTCCGTCTGGTTATACCATTTGTTTTCTGCTCCTTGCCCCCCTCCTGCTAATCTATCTCGTGCTCCATCCTTCTCCCTCCCCCTTCAGTCCGTCCTCTCTTCCTCTGTTTTAGGGGCTGCGCGAAACGCACGTGGCCACTAAAAAATATGCCCCCCCCCCCAAAGGGGGACGATCGAAGACGCAGAGGGCGGGCACCGTGGGTTTGGGATATACGTGTTGAGCGGCACGTGAACAGCTAGGCGCGGCCATTATTAAAATGATTGTTGTTGTTGCGGTTGTTGTTGTTGATGTTGTTGTTGCAGCTGGTGTAAATAAATAGAATTGTCGGTGGTGGTTGTTGTTGTGGATCTTGACGTTGTGAAATTCTCACTTGGAAAAAAACAATTATTGTTGACCCCCCCCCTGCCCGGGAGTCATTCAATGCGTTGAATCAAAGTGCTTCTCCCGGCCGGGGCCCACATGTTGTTGTTTTTTACGATGGAAAGTAAGGTGCCACCACAAAGCACCCATGGCCCGCAGTCTACAACAACAACAACTCACAAAGTATTCCCAAATCGCGCTTTCGCGCGGAACTTCCTCACAATGTATGCAGCAGTCGTGCTCTCGCGTGATACCCCCTGGCAGTTTATTCAACGCCGCGCTCTCGACACTCGGGGGCCACGCTCGCCCTCCTGCCGATTGATTTTGGAGACGCGCTCTCGCTCGAGACGTCCTCGCGAGTCAGGCAGGACTCACGCTTCAGCAACCCGCGTGCACGACCTGGCCACCTGGGCCCGCCTTCCCGAGCCGCCCGTTAGGGCTCTGCCCGCCCGATCTGCCCGTTTGGTTCTGCGAAGCGTCTCCAAGAATTAAATGTTTCGTTTGGGCCTTTCGAATGATGTGCTCAGGAACCGTGCTATCGCTCGAGACTTCCTTGCGAGTCATGCAGCACCCACGCTTCAGCAACCCGCCTGCTTGACCTTGTCACCTGGGCCCGCCGTCCTGGCCCGCCCGCTATGGGTCTGCCCACCCGATCTGCCCGTCTGGTTATACCGCTTGTTTTATGCTCCTTGCCCCGACCCTACAAATTTCTCTCGTGCTCCATTCCTCACCCTCCTCCTTCAACCCATCTACTCTTTCTTTGTTTTAGGGGCTGCACTGAGTGCGCGTGGCACGTACAGAAGATATACCGTGAAGGGGGTACGATCGAAGACGACGGGGGCCAGAACCAAAGGTTTGGAAACATGAGCAAATAGGAGCGGACAGTCTTGAAATGACAGTTGTTGATGATGTTGATGTTGTTACTGCTGTTGTTGTTGTTGTTGGATGCGGCTGCTGTTGATTTTGCTGTTGTGGCTGTTGTTGCTGATGTTATTATTGTTGTTGTGAAACATTATTTATTCTAAAGAATAATTATTGTTGGGCCCCCTGGTGCGCGCCCCCCCTGCGCCGCCTAGGCCGCAGCTACATTTTCATCATTTTCGTGAGGAAGCCTCAGAAAAGAGGGTGTGTACAGGATCCGGTTGTTTTGTTGTAATCCGCTTTCCCTTGCAAAAAACAATAGAAAATGACATTTCTTGTTCTAATATAATCAAATTTCAAGAATCCCTTGCAAAAAATAAGGTAAAGTGGACATTCGCGCGCGCAAGACGAAATCCTTCCAAAACCTTAGTGTTCGCAGCGATTTTAACATAAAAACATCAAAAAACCAATGGTTTTTCAACAAAAAAATGTCAAAATCTCATCCCGCGCGCTCTTGCGGATTCGTAGGAAACCCAACACTTTTTAAACATTTCTGTCAAACGGGCTTTTGCGAGCAACTTTTTCGAACTTCTGCGACAACGGTTGCGCACCTGCCAGGGCCATCATCCCTGTCAAATAATACCATGCGGGACACATTCGTTTTTTCTTCGCGCGCGCACGCCGTCGTCGTCGGCCGCGGGGCCCTGAATAGTAGCCACGGTCGTCCGCATGCCACGAAGTGAAGTGTCCGAACGTCATAGGGCGGGAAGCTGGGTGTGGGTGGTGGCGAAGAGTCGTTTGGAAATTTGGTAGAGCTTGAACCGGCCCCCCCCACAAAGTGGGGGTATTGCCCGGATCCTATGAAAACCCTGGCACTGGTGAGAACGGAGTGTCCCCACGTGCTAGTAATTGTGGTTGTTGTTGTTGATGTTGTTGCTTTCTGTTGTGTGTTGTTTGTTGTCGTCGTTGCCCCCCGCGACCCGGCCATCGACCCACCCGCGCCCCACCCGCGACCTGGCCCGCGACCGACCCAGGGACCCGCGCGTGACCCAACCCGCGGCCCGGCCCGTGCGACCCACCCGCGACCAGCCTGCGACCCACCCGCGCACCCGCGACCCAGAACGCGACCCACTTCTTTGATTCGCGGGTCGAGAGCGCACCTCTTCCGGTCGAAGCTAAAGAGGGCCGCGCGAAGCTTGGATTACGCAGAGATACGAACGCGACCCACACGCGACCCACCTGCGGCCAACTTCGCGACTAAGCCACATGCGTTGAGTGAGATGCGGTTGTTGTTGTTGCTGTTGGTGCTGTTGTTGCTGGTGTTGTTGTTGTTGTTGTTGTTGTTGTTGTTGTTGTTGTCGTTTTTTGCTGTGTTGCTTGTTGTCGTCGTTCCCCCCGCGACCCTGCCCTCGACCCACCCGCGACTCACCCGCGACCCGGCCCGCGCCCCACCCGGGGACCCGCGCGTGACCCCACCCGCGACCAACCCGCGGCCCGGCCCGAGACCCACCCGCGACCAGCCTGCGACCCACCCGCGCACCCGCGACCCAGAACGCGACCCACTTCTTTGATTCGCGGGTCGAGAGCGCACCTCTTCCGGTCGAAGCTAAGCGGGCCGCGCGAAGCTTGAATTAACAAAGAGGGGGGGAAGGGAAGAAAGAACGCGACCCACACGCGACCCACCTGCGGCCAACTTCGCGACCAGGCCACATGAGTTGAGTGACATAAGATCGGCGCCTGCGGCGAACTCGTTATCAAAAAATCCGCCTGCGGCGAACTCGCCGCAGGCGATGACCTGTTTCGTGAAAGCAATGTGGGTGGGTCGCGGGGTGGGTCGCGGGTGGGTCGCGGGTGGGTCGTGGGTGGGTCGCGGGTCCGGTCGCGTGTGGAGCGCGGGTGGGTCGCGGGTGAGTCGCGGGTGGGTCGCGGAGGGGTTCGCGGGCGGGTCGCGGGGAGGTTCGCGGGTGGGTCGCGGGTGGGTCGCGGGCAAGGTCGCGCGTGGATCGCGGGTGGGTCGCGGGTAGGTCGCGGGCCGGGTCGCGGGGGGGACAACGACAACGAACAACAAACAACAAACCACATATAACAAACAACACACAACAACACCAACAACAACAGCAACAGCAACAGCAACAACAGCAACAACACAACCACCACCAGCAACAGCAACAGTAACAGCAACAGTAACACACAATAATCAACAACCAACAAGCACCACACACAGAACAATAACCACAACACCAGCAAAACCAACAATCACAACAACAACAAACAACAACGAACACAAACACAACCACAGCAACACCACCAACAAACAACAACAAACAAACAACACCAACAACAACTCTTAGTCTCAGAGTGTTCGCTCTTATCTGTTCGCGTGCCGTTCAGCTTGAATATCTCAAACCCTCGGTACCCGCCCTCTTTGTCTTCGATCGGACCCCACTTGGGGATATATCTTCCTTGCTTCGTGGATTTAGTGCAGCCTCCAAGGCAGGGGAGGAGAAGACGGATGGAAGGAAGAGACAAGGAGGAGGGAGGAGTATGGAACACGAGGGGGATTAGCAAGAGGAGGGCTAGGAGAAGAAAGCAAGTGGTGCGAAAACCAGACGGGCAGATCGAACGGGTAGGTCGGCCTTAACGGCGGGCGGGTCGGGAAGGCGGGCCCAGGCGGCCAGGTCGAGCAGGTGGGTTGCTGAAGCGTGCGTGCTGCATGAGTCGCGAGGAAGTCTTGAGCGATAGCGCGACTCCCAAAAAAAAACCGTTAGGAAATCATCCACAGCGAGAGCGTGATTCCTGAGTGGCGAGGGCGCGGCGTCTCAATATATTGTGAGGAAGTCTCACCACGCAAGAACGCGATTTCTGTAAAAATTGTAGTGAGGTCCCGCGCGAGATCGCCATTCTTCAATACGTTGTGATGAAGTATCAGGCGGGAGCCGTTGTTATTATAAACTGGGTGGCAAAGAACGAATTCTGAGATCCAGTACTTTCCCGGATAGAAACCAGGGTGCGAGACCTGGGAAGGGCACTTCATTTGTCTAAACACCATGTGCCCCAGAGGGGGTATCAACAATAGTTATTGCTCAGTAAGGAGATTTCAACAGCATCAACAATTATCACAAACACAACAACACAAATACAACGAAAAACAACAACAACAACGATAATCATTTGAACACTATTCGCTCTTATCCGCTCGAGTGTCCTTCAGCGTGCATTTCCCGAACCCTCGATGCCCGCCCTCGTCGTCTTCGATCATACCACTTCGAGTGGGTATATATTTCTTCGTGAGTTCTGCGTGATTAACCAGAAAGGTTCCAGCGAGAGAGCGATTTCTAAGTGAATTTGATGAAGTCACCAGCGAACGCGCGACTCGTGAATGGCAAGAGCACGGCGCCTGAGTAAATTGCGAGAGGTCTCACGCGGGAGCGCGATTTTTGAGCAAATCGCGAGGAAGTCTCAAGCGGGAGCGGGGGACCGGAGTAAATCTCGAGTAAGTATCAAGCGGGAGCCGTTGTTGTGGAAGTCTCCAGCGGGGCCACGGGCACAATTTGAGGAGGAAGATTTTCCCTAATCCAAAACCGGGTGCGACCGCCGGGAGGGGCACTTCAATTGAAAAAGCAACGATGTGCACCGGAAGGGGGATCAACAATAATTATCTTTCAATTTGAAAGTTCAACAGCAACAACTACAACAACATCGACAACGACAAAAGCAAAAACAACAAAAATCATTTGAAGACTGTTCGTTCGTACTGGCACGCGTGCCTTGCACTCCGTGTACCCCAACCCTCGATACCCGCCCACTTCGTTTTCGATTGACCCCTGTCGGGGAGAATCTCTTCCTTGTCGGCCACTGACGGCAATGCGAGGACATCTCGAGCGAGAACGCCATTCCTGAGTTCGGGGGCTTCTCTGGCAAAGGGCTCCTGGAACATCTATGGAGAAATATCGAACGGGAACCCTTGTCACCGTGTCTGGGTCTCTACCAACTTGCCTGAATTACAAGAAATTCTCGAGCGAGAGCGCCGTGAGCGAGAGCGCCGTTCCTGAATTCCGGGGCCTTCTTGGCCAGGGGCTCTCGGAGTAAGTCGTGAGGAAGTATCGAACAGGAGCCCTTGTCGTCGTGGCTGGGCCTCCGCCAACTTGATTGAATTGCGAGGAATTCTCGAGCGAGACCGCCGTTCCTGATTTCGGAGGCCTCACTGGCCAGAGTGTCTCGGGGTCAATTGTGAGGGAGCATCGAGCGGGAGCCGTTGTCGTCGTAGCTGGGCCTCCAAGGGCCAACAGTTAGGCTCAAGCCAATGCTCGAGCGGGAGCCTCGTTTTGAGAGAGAATGTAGCTAGCATGGAGGCGAGAGCGCGCGGAACCGTTTCCGGAGATCAACCATATTTTTCTTTAGAAATGAAAATTCAACAACAACAACAACAACAATAACAACAACAACAACAACACCAACAATAACAACAACAACAACAACAACAACAACAACAACAATAACAATAACAACATCAACAACAACAACAACAACAACAACAACAACAACAACACTCACAACAATCACAACAATCACAACAACACCACCAACAACACCAACAACAACGGCTACATCAACACGCACCGGAGGACCTCACTTTAGCAACCCGCCCAGGGAGAGTTAATGACCGCTCGGCCACCTCACTCTGACAATGTGTAGAAATTAAGCGCCTGCGGAAGGCTTCTTCAGAACCCAGCAGACTGCTGGCTTCCCCGCCGCACCCTCACTCTCTTCCGCTACGGCGGGGAGCTGCGTGTGCATGTATACTGACGCGTACAAGAATGTGCCCATATGCTGAACTGCACATCGAAAGGAAGAATGAGAGAGAGAGAGAAACAGAGAGATGGAGGGAGTGTGCGGGAGTGTCCTGGGCGCCACAGTCCATGTGGCAGAGAGAGAAAGGGAGGGAGAGATAGAGAGTGCAAGAGAACACGAGACAGAGAGACATTGAGAGATGGGGAGCGAACGACCAACACAACACAAGCACGAAACCACCACAAAAACGATGCCGTCCAAGAGAGAGCATGAGAGAGATCAAACAAAGCGAGAGAGAGGGAGAAAGAGAGAGAAAGAGGGACAGAGAAACAACAGAGAGAAAAACAAAGATAAATAAACAACTCTATATATATATATAAAGAGAGGGAGAGAGAGACAGACAGACAGAGAACAAAAAAACAAGAAAATCAAACCAACAACAAGGCAGAGAGACACTTAGATATGGGAAACCACTGGCGGAAACAACACGCCACACGACACAAGCGACGCAAACGAGGGCGCCCACGAGAGAGAGAGAGAGAGAGAAAGGGAGGGAGGGAGAGAGAGAGTGAGAGAGAGAGAGAGAACACACAGCAACAAACATACAACACAAACAAAACAAAACAGCCAAACAACAAACAGACAAACAAGCAAACACACCACGAGAGAGCCAGCACGAGAGCCAGCGAGAGAGAGAGAGAGAGGGCGGGGCGGGCGCGCCTGCACCGTGGGCGCCCCGCCGCGCAGCACCTCCCCGCCCCCGTCCGCTCCCGCGCCCGCGCCCCCCCCCCCCCGGCGCCGCACTCGGGAGCGGCCAAGGAGGGACTCCCTCGACAACACAAGGGGTGCGCTGGGGGGCCGCGGTCCGGGTCGTTTTTCTCCTCCGATCTCCGCCCTCGACCGGAGGCCTGGGGAGGAGCAGCAGCACGAACACCAGGTGGATGCCTCCACCAGGGGAAGCTGGTCCTGGACGATGGTGCTGTCGGCCACACGCAAAGAGTGACCCTGGGTAAGAGTGACCTTTGGTGCGCGGGCTGCAGGGGGGCGCGAGGGGGCCAAATGCGAGCGCGCGAGCAGCCGCTATCACATCGCGCTCAGCGATCGGGGGGACCCCGGTGAGGGTCACTCCGGCGAAGGGTCACTCTTACGCGTAGTCGATGCTGGTGGTAATTCTTCGGCCCCCTGGGAGGCCCGGACATGACCAGCATCGCCGAGATCGGGATCATCTCGGACTCACATCGGTTTCCCGGACGGTTGCCATGGATGCCCTCCGAGCGCTACGCGCAAGAATGACCCTAGGCAACAGTAACCGCTGGTGCGCGGACTAGGGGGGCAAGGTGGCCAAATCCAAGCGCGCAGACAGCCGCAATGCGCTCAGCGATCGGGTGTGCCCCGATGAGCCCGCACCAAAGGTCACCGTGGCGAAGGAGCAATCTTGTAAGGCCTCCCAGATGGGATCTTTGCAGATAGGGTCGGAAAATCACGCCGCATCGTCACTACATCGCAGATGCATCGGCGATGCTGTTAGCCCGGTGTTAGAGCATTTCTCAAGCGTTTTTACTCTGAGGGGGAGAACGGCGGCAGAAACGAAAAAGCGAGAGTGAAGACAACAGGGAAGACAACGATCAGCCTTCGACCAGAAAGCAAGAAACGTTAAAAACATGATGATCCACTGCGACGGGCCTAAACAGTCTTCTTAAAAACAGACGGAGCTAAAAACACTAAAGCACCGTTGCGCTTTTAAACGTTTTGGCTGGTCAAGAGCCCCAAATGCAAAACGGTAGAAAACGCCTAGGGCGCTTCTAAAAAGAACCAACGAGCCCGCACCAAAGGTCGCTCTGGCGAAAGGTCACTCTGCCCAGCCCAACCACCGACGTCATGATTTTTGCCATGACGGCGAACCCCAGAGGTCTCGACCCACTCCCTGGGGCCAGCTTTTCATCATGACTCAGTCAGGGCTTCCAGAGGCCGAAAACAGCGAGAAGCCCTCCGTCGTTTCATGACTCGAGGGGTCTCTGGGCCGCGTGCAGTCGATGGCCTCATTAGGTCGAGCGGCCCTAGCCAAGAGTGGTCCTTGGTGCGCGGCCTCAGCGGGAGCTCTTTTGGGACACCACCAGGCGCGCAGGACGCGGCGTCCGGGGGGCCCCTTGGGGTCCGCACCAGAGGCCACTCCAGCGAGAGGCCCCCCTTGCGCACACAGTCGGACCCGAGTGGGGAGGGCACGCGAGAGGACGCAGGGCCCCTCCCAGGGCCACGCTGCCACAGGCATGCAGGGGACGCGGGTTGCGACACGCAGCACACAAGGACACCCCTGATTTGGCAGGGCCGACCTAGAAATCGGGGGCGACTGCACAGTGGAGGCCAGTCCACCAGAAACTTTCCACAGGACGCCCCACCCTAGAACCCCAGGGCGTCCCTTGATTGTTTTAGCGTGGGGACGCCACGCCTTCCATCGCAAAGCCATCGAAACCCAAAAATCCCAGGAGGCAAACATCGGGAGACGTACGACCCGGGTACGCAGGATTCGAGTGGCCTGACGGGGCCATCATTGCCAAAATGACGGGACCCAAACAAAACATTGACGCGAACTCCCGCTGCAAACATCCCACGAAAACTCGGCCGTCAAAAGCCAGGACGCGCCCGTGAAAAACCGTAGGCGCACCCGAGTTCCGGCTTACTCGACTCTCACGTTTCCCCCAAAGCACGGCGTTTCTTCGCATGAGTTTCGAGTGTGGCCGACGACGGCCCGCGGCGGTGCTGGCCCGAGGAGGAGGAGAAAGGAAGAGGAGGAGAGGGGGAGGAGGAGGAGAGGAGGAGGAGGAGGAGGAGGAGGAGGTGGAGGAGGAGGAGGAGGAGAAGGAGGAGGAGGAGGAAGAGGAGGAGGAGGAGGAAGGGGACGAGGAGGGGGACGAGGAGGACGAGGAGGAGGAGGAGGAGGAGGAGGACGAGGAGGAGGAGGAGGAGGAGGACGAGGAGGAGGAGGAGGAGGGGGAGGGGAAGGGGGAGGAGGAGGAGGACGAGGAGGAGGAGGAGGAGAAGGAGGTGGATGAGGAGGAGGAGGAGGAGGAGGAGGAGGAGACGAGCGTGAGAACGGTTCGACCGGTCGCGGGGGATCTACCAGAATCCGCCACCCCAAACTGTGCAAGCACCGGGAGGCGACAACGCCAAGAATGGCGCGGAATACACGGGAGCGCCACGAGCAGGCCGAGGAGAAGGCGGCCGCCGGCGAGCACAAGGTAGCCGAAGGACAAGCAGTAGCAGAAGTTACGGACCCCGACCCTCGTCAGACTCCGAGTCGCGGCCAAAGTCGATGTGTCCCCCGGGGCACGAGCACGGCAAGATGCCGTCGCACACGTACCTGAAGGAGCCGCCACAGACCGAACAAAGCCCAGCAGGAAGCGGAGGAACGGGCGCACGGACACGGGCAGCGGCACCCCGCGAAGCAGAGGCAGACGACGACGACGACGACTAGCCAGAGCACGGCGCTGACACCCCCTGCGCCAGCACCAGGCGGACCTGAGACTCGATAACACCCGAGTCGACGAGCTGTGTGACCGTGGTCGAGATCGCCTTCGCAATGGACACGTCAAACAGTCGAGCCAAGTCACCGATCAGGGCAGTGAGCTGTTCAAAGACCTTCTCATGGGTGGAGATATTGCCCTCCAAATCTGAAACCAAAGACACTGTGGCAAGATCTTTGCAACACCGATCCACATCAGACAGGATGCTATCACGGACCAAGGACGAGAATCCACAAATCTGATCTCGCACGCACCCAGATACCTGACTCTCAGCATCTACCATAATCAGATCCCGGATCTTGGACACGAATTCCGTAAATTCATCCCGCGAGACATCAACAAGCTCCTGGCAGTCATCCCACAGTTTAGCCAAAGGCTTGTCGAGGAGGCGGCCCAGGTTCGTGGCACTGGTGGTGTCCACCCTTGAAATGGCCTCGTCGCAGACGTACTTTGCCAGCAGCACCTGCTGCTCCACGGAAGCACGCAGCCCCACGCAGGAGCAGCGGAGCAGGCCCCGCATCGCGTCGAGCTTCGCGGTGAATAGTGTGACGGAGGGAACCTCGTCGGCGACCTCGGCACGGAGAGCAGAAACCTGTTGGCCCAGCGAAGCGACTGAGGACGTCAATCACACGGGTCTTTTCACAGATACTACGACACACTTCAGCGGCAATATCCATCTCATTCGGCGGACGGACCAAGGAAGACAAAACTGCAGACTCAAGAATCCAAAACTGCTTTTCGTTTTTCTGTTCTAACATCTTTGCAATCGCCAAGCTCTCACATGCGTCAGAGCCACACACAGAAATCTGCCGTTCCAGCCAAACACAATAGTCCCACAGCGGCCTGATCTGCTCGTATATATCTCCAAGATGATCGAAATATCCTCCCATTTCAAAGCAGACACTGGGAACATAGGGCGGCAGAACCAACGGGTGGGATCCGTCGACAAGCACACATTGAGTAGCGTCAGAACCAGAGTCCACTAGAGCGCAAGCGTTGGTGGCGTCGCAGGCAGCGGGTTGAAACTCAGGAGCATCCAAACGAAGACGTGAACGCTGTTGACGTCGGTCATACCTTGCACACACCACACCATTAGACTCCTGCGCAGACTTGCCTTCGTCGAAGACGACGTGGCGCTCGCGCGCCGCACACCGGAACAAGCGCCGAGAAGAGTTGTACACCTGATCACCCACAATCGGTCGGGCAAGCGTCGCAGAGTGAGACGGGTGATGAACGTTGTGCTGCAAGACTTCGCATCAGTACGTGCGTCGACGAAGAGCAGAGTGCTGGAGCGAGGAGCCCAAATCCCGATAATAATGCTTCTCTAACAGACGAATGCGAGCAGCGAACAAATTGTATGCCTTACCCATGGACAACGTAGCCGTCCACGAAAACAGAAGGTAGGAAAGAACACTCAAGCGAACCTCGCAGGCCAAATGTGCAACGGGGAGCTGGCCGGCCTGAGAAAAAAAAATGGCTTGAGCCAAAATAGCTACGGACGAGGAGGAGGAGGAGGAAGAGGAGGAGGAGGAGGGGGAGGGGAAGGGGGAGGAGGAGGAGTGGGGGATGGTGAGGAAATGGCGGAGGAGGAGGAGGAGGAGGAGGAGGAGGAGGAGGAGGAGGAGGAGGAGGGAGGGAGAGCCCCCCCCCCCGCGGGCCGCGGGGGGGTGCTGGGCGGGGGGCGCCGTCAGCAGGGGCGGCAGGGCCCCGGCGTCGATGACGAGGGCCTGCGCGAGGCACCGGTCCCGCGGCCTCCCGTCTCGGCGTGCTCCCCTCGATGCCCCCTCCCCCTCCTGGATCCTCGCGTACCCCCTCGATCTCCCCTCCCCTCGATCCCGGATGCCCCCTCGGTGCCCTCCTCCTATCGCCCCCTCCCCCCCCCCCTCCCTCTTCCCAACCTCGAGCCCCCCCACCCCACCTCGGAGCGCTCCCACGGCCCCCTGGCGGCGCGCTCAAGGAGATGAGGAGGAGGCGGGAAGGCTTGTTAGAAGGAAGCTTGGGAGCGAATGAAGATGGGGGCCGATAAGCATGGGGGGAGGAGGGTGCCCCATTCAGGACCTATAGGCCCCCGGTCTGGGCCCGAAAGGGCCCCTCGAGGGGCACTAAAGGCTCCCTTTTCGGCAGCCCTCGCTGCCCCCCCAGTTGTCGCCCCCCCATGACGCGTCCCCTAAGAGGCTGCTTCTCAGGAAGCGCCAGGCTTTTACCTACGGACCAAGCCCACTTACAGGCGGACCTGGGCAAGAAGAAAATCCTTCAAGAGCATGAGGCCCTCCGCCGGCCCAAAACACCCCGAACCCTAGGATCATTCGAGGGCGGAACCTCCCCCAGGATGTAAAAGAACAGCCAACGACCTCGAAGAACACCAAGGCATCCTCAACGAACGGGCCTCGATGGTGCGCCAAGGTCCGACTGCACTACTTTGGGTAGCCCCAAAGGGGGTCCAACTGAAAGGGGGTGATGCAATAGTTTTGGGGCAATTGTATCGCAAATGTATTGCGCCAGAGAGTTGTATTGAAACTGTGGTGCAAAAAATGAAATGCGCGCGACAGTCCGGAGATGCATCAGCGCCCCGGAATGCGCTGCGCGCCCCAGATGTGTTGCCGCCCCACGAATCTATTGCACCAAATCTGTTGCACCACCCCCTTGTCGCTGGGCCCTCTTTTGGGCCTATCCGAATTACGACAAGCACGAGCAGCCTGGCTTTGTCTCCGGGCACGCATGGGCGGAGGGAGGACGACGTGCCGAGCGCGGGCCAGGGGGGGGGGCACGAAGCGATAGGAGCGGGAGCCCCGGGGAGCCCCGCGCGGGGGCGGGGAAGGAGGCGCACCAGCGGCGGCAGGCGAGACGCCCAGAGAATCCAGGCTACAGGTAAATCGGGCCTGTCCCTCTCAGGACGAACATTCAAACATAATTGTTTTTTTTAAGGTCAGGGGACGATTTGTTTTACTATGTTTGGCAATGTGGGTTTATGATTTCACTCTTTTTCGTCCAGAATCCGTCTGTAGGGGGGGGCATTCCCGACCTAAGCGTGGACTGGACCAGCTTGGCATTCCGAGCCGCTCTTTGCCCCCTGATGGGGCACGAGCAGACGGGGGCGGAGCGTCGCGCGCCGCATCGCCGATGCATCGGCGCCGTTGGCGCGGAGAACATCGGGCTCCACATCGGGCGGCATCGCCGATGCATCTGGCTTTACAGAAGCCAACTGCAGGACGCCTGGTCACCAGCGTGATTCTAGAATTTCCGTATCGCTGAACGCAATTTTCCAACCCTCCTGTGTTGGGTTCTCGTGTTGAATAGAGCACTGCGGTCGCACACCTTCTTTTCCCTCTCCTCCCCCCTCCTCCCACCTCCTCCAGCTGCCCCCTGCGCTGCTCTCTGGGAAGCTGCGAACTGGCAACTGTCGCCACTGTCGTGGGCTCCTGGGAGGCGCGGCGGGGTAGGAGAGTAAACGGACCCAAGCAAGACCATGCAGCTCCCTGGGGCGCTGCGAACTGCGCAAGTGTCGCCATTTTCGTGGGCTCCTGGGAGGTCCAGCGGAGTCGGGGACCACGCGGAGCCAGCCGAGTCCTCGCAGCTCCCAGGAAGGCTACGAATTTGCGCAACTGTCGGTCGTGTCGCTGGCTTTTTTGAAACATGGCGGAAACGAGGGCAGCCCTGACCGTGCAGACGTGCAGATCGGCAATGTGTTATTTTGCATGTGGGGTTCATATAAATAGTTGCCTCGCGTGGAGAAAGGGTTGGGCACGTCCCGGGTAATTTTAGGGAACTCGCAAACTAAAGGTGGTATTTTTCAAGGTAAACCAGTATGACGAAACATTGGCGCTTTGGAAATTCCAGAACCACAAAAATGGATTCCGGAAGTTCTGGGATCTCCAGAACCGCGTGCCTGGCGATAGGGCGCCATGTAATTCGCCTTGGTGTCGCCGTTCAGATTGGACGGCGGTTTTTTTTAATGGACACGTTGGAATTCTAATTCCTGGTTGTGTTTCAAGCGGTCGACGCAAAACCATCGCTGTTGAAATTAAGATACAACGCTCTTGCGGCTATCGTGCGTCACATCTTCCTTTCCAGCACTGCCGCCACAACACCTCACACCATGCCACCTTTACGGCTTCAGCCCCCACTTGTCGGGTGGGGAACAGCCCCAGCTTTGGAGGTGTGTCCTCGTGCTTTTCGTGCTGGCCTTGTTCTGGGCCTCGTCAGCGCCCGTGGACGTGGATGCACCGACGCCTCGGCCCAGCCGCGTCCACGGTCCCCGCTGCCGAGGCTGGCCGCGCCAGCGCACTCAGGATGGAAGTCTCCCGCCTCCTCCTCCTCCTCCTCCTCCCCCTCCTCCTCCTCCTCCTCCTCCTTCTGCTCCTCCTCCTTCGGCCAGATGTTTCTTCAAACCGTGGGGGGCGAAGAACATTAGCTGCTGTTGCTGCTAGCCGAATGCCAGCTGACACTGAGAGGTAGTTTACTCAGATCAAAAAGAGGGTAGTCTTGCTGCATGGCGGCGAGGCCTACCCCCGTCGCAACTTGTGGGCTGGGTTTAAGGTCCTTGCGGGTCCTGGGCGCTTCCCTTCGGGGCAAAACCTCCTGAAGGTCAAGGCCCACCAGGACATCGAAGCCCTACCCGCAGGCAGCGAGACACAAACATTGGCGGAAGGCAACGACGCCGCAGATCGTCTGGCCAAGGAGGCCAGACAAGCGAAGATGAGAAGCGCAGTTTTGCAGAGGACCCAAAGCTTTTGAAAAACGATCTCAGGTATGTGGCCCAGGCTCTGGGAGACTGGCCTGCAATAGCCCCTAAGCGCAACAAGGATTTGGTCGTTCTGTTATGAGCTCCTCGGTCACCCCACGCCTATCTTGGCTTGTCATACGTGTGGGTCCTACTCTAAAGGGTTGGGTCGAGGGCTTACTGGAGTTTGTAGCACTCGAGTTGCTCACCAAGGCGCATCCACGTAGCTTGCCCGCGTTCAGGAAGGGCGGGGCCCGAAGGTCTCAAGGAGTTCCCCGATAGTTTTCTCGACCCCTGCTATTCTACTGGCTAGATTGATCCGAGAAGAGCAGGCTAAAGCCAGCGGGCAGTTTGAAGTTCAAGAATCCAATTAAGCCCACACCAGGTGCGAGGCCTGCCGCCGTCCTGGCGTTCTTCACACCAGGGGCTGGCGGTGCCTCGTCGTCCTGGCGTCGCCTCGTGACTCGCTTGTGCGTGTGCGTGTGTGCGCGCGGGCGCGTCAGCACGCGTGTCAGTCCGCGTCAGCATGCTGACCTCTGCCCCGCCGCCGACGAACAAAGTTGTTCGTGGAGTGCTCCTCGCCCCGGGCATCTGCACGGGGCCTCCTGGACCTCCAGCGAATGGGGCGCGTGGTAGCCCATGTTACTGTCAGGTCGGGACGGGCGGAGTTGGGAGGAAAAATGAAGAACATTCAAACCACATTGAAAACCATGTGAACATGATGGAGCAATCGTCGCGAGACTAGGTTTGATCATTTTGCAGATTCCTCCTGCAGAGGGACACGTCCGGCTTCATGTTACCGTGGCAGTGCTTCGACCGTGCCCCACCCCCTGGCCGGGAGAAATCGGCTGAGCGCATCGACGGTTCGAGTGGGGGGTCGACTACAGAAATGCTTTGCCACACAATTCATACACACGTGGAATGATCCACAAACAATCTACGTATGTTTCGCACACTCGACGAGAAAGTCAATTTTGGGGGGTAAAGCAATTCTGTAGTCGACTGCCTACTCGAACGACGGCATGAGTGCACGTCCAAGCCGTCAAACATGAGTGCACGTCCAAGCTGTGGAACGCAACCGGGGCCAGACAACATTCGGCGGCGCGCCCGGAGAGGAGGAGCAGGAGGAGGAGGAGGAGGAGGAGGAGGAGGAGGAGGAGGAGGAGGAGGAGGAGGGAGGAGGAGGGAGGAGGAGGAGGAGGAGGAGGAGGAGGAGGAGGAGGAGGAGGAGGAGGAGGAGAGGAGGAGGGAGGAGGAGGAGGGAGGAGGAGGAGGAGGGAGGAGCGCCAACCTCTCGACCCCAGCCACCTGGGTTCGCAAGCAGACCACACGGCAAGCACAAAGACCCCTAGAGGGCTGGCTAGTCCACCAGCGTCAGCCAAATTAAATGCAGGCACCACGACACACCCAGGCACTGACTACAACCGACAGATACAGCATGGACCCATACAAGCCTACCAACTAGAGCAAATACAGGACACATACCTTGACAGCATAAGCTACAGCCCTACAGCAGCAGAACCGCACCCCAACGACGCCACAGCTGTTGCAAGAGAAAGAAGAGTGGCGAGGCGCAAAAGATTACTAAGACAGGCGCACAGGGTGGAGATGCGACCAGACTTTGGAGTGCCGCTGATCAATAACCCCTTCGAGGCGCTTGCGGACAGCAGCACCTGCGAGGACGAAGCACTGCCAGATAGCACTCAGCCGCCTGGAGCGGAACATCCTGAGGAGCAGGACTTGGACTCCGCCAGCGAGCGCCCGAGTCGAGAGCGCAGCAGCTGTCCGAGGTCGCGTACTACTTGGAGGGCAGCGCCTAGGTACACAGCAGCAGAGCAGACTCCTTGCTCTGACGAGTCCAAGCAACATAACGTACCGACCAGGACCTACCCGCGTTGGCGTGTCAGGGCGGGGTCGCCTCACTCTGCAAGGCCGTCGACGGACGGACCTGCTCTCCCCGAGCAGCTGCGGGTTGGCTCCCCCTTGCAGGTGCGAAGTCGCGAGAGCATGCCTCCGACGGGAGGGTGGCCGATGCCTTGCTCTCGTGACAGCGATGTCGTGCTGGGGCGCTCAACCAGGTCCAACGACGAGCAACCATCTACACTCCCGCCACCGACACCAGCCAAACCAAACCTAGACCCTCAAGAGCAACGCGCAGAGCCAGCACTACCTATCTTTCCACCACCGAACCCAACCGACCCTCATGGCGGCATATCTCACCGACTACGTGACAGCATGCTCCAAGCCCAATCACACGAGCTCCTGTTCAGTCAGGCCGTGCGGGCTGGATCGGACAACTTGAACGCCGATGAGAAGTGCTGCCAAAAGCCGCCGACCCCACGGGAATGGAGCACGACGCGGATGGGGACCAAGCCCTACAAGCCAACCGACCACTTGGAGACCGAGCAACCACTCCCAGACGCAACGACTAATGCCAGACAGCACCCCCAGCCCCAGAGGGACGCACACCCCCGCCGAGCAATGCTGCCGTTCAGGAGCTACCACGGAGCTAGCGGGCAGCCGACGGGGCGGCAACAAGCCATCTCCGCACCACAACGACGTACAACCCCAGCCATGTACCCCTTCCGCATCTCAACTAGGCGGAGCACAACGGCGGAAGACGCCCGAGACAACCAACGCACTAGCCAACACACCAACACTGACAGCGAGTACAGCGACGACTACCGGCGCTGCGAGCGCAGAAGGAGACAACGACAAAGAACTAGACCAGCAACACACGGGCAAGCGCACAAAACCGACCAGCGCAGAGACAGCAACAGCACACAGCGACGCTCCCTCAACATCGGATCCCCACAGTTCCTACCGACGCAATTCCAGCAACACATCCAGAAGCTGACATGGCATTACGACCTCGAAGAGCACGACCTGCACGAGCATACCAGGCTGGCGGTGAAGCACCTTGCTCCCTCGAGACCTTTGTCGGCAGTGAAGCGGCACTACTACTTCACCGACGCGTCCTACCATGCCAATGCACCGGGTACATCAGCATGGGCAGTGGTACACCTGAGAGAGGACGACCAGGGCATCGCCTACTACAGGCACATGTACTCCAACCACGCCCTGTCCGTCAGCGAGGAGATGGCCAACAACATCACCTCCAGCACCAGCCCCGAATTGGGAGCGCTACTCTGGGCAGGCATCGCATGTACACAGGAGGACGATGAGCAGGAAATCGTCATTATTGGAGACAACACCGCGGCTTTGGGAGCGGCAGCTGGAACATCGCGGATCAGATCGAGTAGGAACCGCCCCCTTGCGAGGTTTACGCGCATATTATTCCAGCAGTTACAGCTCACAAAGGACATCAGCTTCGAGCACACTCATGCGCATCGAGACGCACCCTGGAATGAAGCAGCAGATATTCTATCAAAATATGCCGCACTCCAACCAGCACCACCACCACCTGCGGAAGAGCTAGTCAATATAGTACAGTATACCAGCACACTCGAATGGGCTTGGATGGCCAACCCAGCGGGCAATGACCTACATGCGTACCCACCGTGGAGGCATGGACGGCTCGAGGAGCACGTCTCGCCCCAGCGGGCTGATGCAGACCACATCCCCGACCTCACCGCCGACAGCTACAACAAGGGCACGCTGAAGCTCAACATCGCGCAGTACAACGCTCAGTCCATGGTGGGCGACTTCACCTCCACAGACATGCACCTGGACATCTCCAGTAAAGGGGCTCTAGTCAGAGCCCAGCTCCTGGACCACCATGTACGCGTAGCGGGGCTTCAGGAGACACGCTGTAGAGAGGCCATATGGACAGGACAAGGCTTTATCAACATCCAGAGCGATGCGCAGGACGGCAACTGGGGATGTGCACTACTACTCAACGTCGAGTTACCGTACGGGCAGCTCAACGGGAAAGACCTGTACTTCAAGCAGTCCCAGCTGACAAAACTGTACTCGTCAGCCAGGATTCTCTTTGTCCGCGTGCAGGCTCCTCTGTTCCATCATGTCATCGCCGTTGCTCATGCCCCGTACCAGAAGGCCAAGGACATCAACGGCTGGTGGGAGCACTTCAGGGAGCTGTGTGACACGTGGAAACCAGAGATCCTGCTCATCGACGCGAACGCCAAGCTAAGCCACAAGGACGGAGAGGACACGCAATGGTTGGGCCAGGAAGGTCCAAATCAGCTGACAGACAAAAATGGACACGAATTCCACGAGTCTGTCGCCAGCTGCCACCTGCACGTCGTCAACACATACTACGGGAACAACGACGATTACACGTACCACAAGGACGGGATCTCCAACCGCATCGACTACGTCGCCATGGCTCCCTGCCTGTTCAAGTGTGTGGCGGCTTGCACTGTCTTGAGAGACTTTCAAAAGCCAACCGCCAGAAAGAAGAACGAGCACAACAAGCAGAGGAGGAACTACGCCCAGAACGGCTACGACACGACCACAGATCACATGCCCGTGCTAGTTGAAGTTGTGGGCGAAATCATCGGGCGCCACCGTAGTTCGAAGGGGAACGGGTTATTGGATACTAACAAACTCAAGAACCCAGAGCGCATCACCGCATTCAAGCAGGACCTGAACAACATCAGCTTACCACCGTGGAAGGCAGACGTCAACGACCATTACCACGAGACAGCGGGACTCCTTGCCGAGAAGACGAAGCAGCATTTCGGACGGGACCCGCTTACCCCTTGCAACGTCACAATTTCTGAGGCTAGCATGCGCCTATTGAGGCTGCGCAGATACGCTGAGAGCTCCACGCGGACCTACACGAACAACGGGGACCCAGCACCTCTTGAAGTTTTCCGCAAGAGGCTCTGCTATGAGGCGCCTGTCTATGCCCGTGTGGAAGATAGCTGGTATTGCTCTGTGGCAGCCCTTGTTGGAGCGTGCCAGCTCAGTCATGCCGCCGGCTGTCTCGGCATCGCGCATGATGTTGCCAGGCTCTTCATCGACCACACCAAGGACACGTTCAGACACCAGCTGAGTACCGACCGCAACCATTACTTTCACGAACTTGGCAGCAAATTGGCGGATAGCAGAACAGCAAGAGACGCCAGGACCGAGTGGCAGCTGACAAAGAAGATTCTAATCCACGGCGGTCGCAAACCAAAATATGTTAGCGCGCTGCCCACTATGCAGCAGCCCGACGGCACCGTCATGGGCAGCCAGGGCGAGATCAGCAGAGCCACCCTGCAGCACTTCGCCAAGATTGAGTCAGCCGACATCAGGGACAAGTACGACCTGGCGGACCGCTACAATATCAGCCGTACCCACAGATCGCCACCCGACGAGGTCTCACAGCACCTGCACATGACACTCAACGATCTGGTGGAGAGCTTTGCGGACGGCAAGAAGGGCCGAGCAGGAGGACCCGACGGCAATTTGGACGACATCCTCAAACTCGCACCAGAGGAGACAGCCCGCCACTGGTACCCAGTCGTCTTGAAGACGATACTGCGAGGCCGAGAACCGATCCAATTTAAAGCAGGTATTGCAGTGAAGCTGTACAAGGGTAGCGGCACGAGGGCCCTCCTGGAATATTACAGGTCGATCCTCCTCAACAACACCGTGGCCAAGCACTACCACAAGTGGCTCCGCGCAACTACGTTGAGGGTCTGCAGCAGCCTGCTGAGAGTCACCCAGCACGGCGGAATCCCGAAGAAGTCAGGCGCGTACTCTACACATACTATCAAAGCGTTTTTCAGGATCTGCAGGCGGAGACGTCTCAGCGCAGTCGGCATCCTGTTGGATCTACGACAGGCCTTTTATTCAGTTATTCGAGAATTTGTGCTGGGACGGGAAGGGGGGAAGCCTTGGCTCCTAAAGGTGATGGCAGGAGGCGCTCCACCCGAATGGCTCATGCCGGCCATCCAGCAGCTGATAGCATCTCCAGGCTACTTAGCACTCAACGATGTAGACGAGAACCTGCGATTCCAGCTAGAGGAAGCACACGACACGACATTCTTCCAAGTGCGGGGAGAAGAGCTTTGCGCGGAGAGCCGCAAGGGCACACGCCCAGGCAACGGCCTGGCCGACCTCATCTTCAACATCAGCTTCGCGCACGCTCTGGGCCCACTGGAGCAGGAGCTACATGCAGGAGGGTACCTACTACAACTACCACCAGCGGGCGAACAAGCCATTGTCACGTCAGGCCAGCTCCAAGGGCTGGAAGGGACCCTGCCAGAAGTATCCTTCATGGACGATGCGACATTCCTGTGCGTACTTAACGACAACACGAAAATCGAGAGCAGCATCTTCGACATATTGTCCATTATTGCAAGGAGACTCAAGATCTTCGGGCATGACCTACACCCCAAGAAGACTAAAGCGTTGCTGCATATCGATGGGCACGCCAAGCAGCATATCAAGGCGAAGATTTTCAAGACAAATCCCATCACGCTGCGGCGCGAGGATGGCCAACCGCCAACTAGCACTGAAGTGTCAACGGCGGAGGTCACGACACAGGGACTCACATTGGGCAATATCGTGACGAGTGATGGTGGGGAGGGGCCGAACCTTATGAGACGCATCATAGACCACAGATCCGCAGAGGGCCCCTTGAAGAAGTCCATCTTCCGCCTACCGCACATCGACCTCAAGGCCAAGCTGCTGTACCTCACGGCGCTGGCGCAAAGCAAGCTGACCTACGACTGCGAAGTGTGGGGGCCACTTACAGTACAGCAGAAGCAGATGCTGCAGAGCAGACACATGGCGAGTCTGCGGGCCGCCGCAAGACAACAGCGACACAGCGCGGGACATGTACATACCTTGGATGACGAAATATACTTGCTGTGCGACGAAGTACCGATCCACATGTACCTGCGCCGACGGCGCCTGATGTACCTGGCCAGGATGGCGCATGCAGACACGCCCTTCCTCCACCGCCTCATCGACGAACTCTGGGAGGATGAGAAGGCCTGGAACGCTCTTATCGTCGAAGATCTGGACTGGATAAGAAGTTTCCTACTAGACGACGAGGACATCGGCAGCGACATCAGGGGATTGCTGCGATGGCTACGCACACAGCAAGTGCGAGCCGCACAAGCCACGATCACCCGTGCGTGGCTCAGGTACAAAGCATGGCAGCACGACATATATCGACATCGAGTTTGGCAAAGGCAGCTACACCGTCTTGCGCAAGAGTTTGGAATGACCACGCCCAACTTCGAGGGGCTGCCGCCCGCACAGCACTGTGGCTACATATGCTATGAGTGTGGCAAGATATTAAAAACTCGGGGAGCATGGAAGCGCCATCGCACCATGGAACACATCGGCTACGACCTTCCCGAATTGCTTGCCCGTTCGACTACCTGCCCTGGGTGCGGGAAGAACTTCATAACGAGATCCCGCATACTCAAGCACCTGAGAAGGTGCCCCAAGTGCCTGGCGGTCCTCCAAGCCATCGAGGTCCCAATGGATTTGCAGGAGGCAGCCGAACGCCGAGAAGAAGAACGAGAAGCTGTGGCGGCGAGGAAGGCAATGGGGCATGGAGCTACAAAGGCGCTGGTGCCCGCCCAACAGGTCATACAGCTCAAGCTGGCCGACTACATAGAGCAGCACCAGCTCCAACTCTCGCCGGCCCCGCCCGCGGCAGCGGACGTCCAAACAGCGACACCACCTGCAATCGTATTCTCACCGTGCAGGCCCATGGTTACCACGGCTATGTTATTGCTGCACCTTTTCTCGGGCAGACGTCGAATCGAGGATTTCCAGTACCACTTCGAGATGAACATACGGGAATGCAACTTGGTAGTACTTTCGATCGACGTGCAGATAGACCCCGTCAAAGGAGACCTGACGAAGCCAGACGTCGTCGACTTTTGGTGCGCAGCGATGCGACAGGGCAAAATATTTGGTATTGTGGCAGGCCCGCCCTGCGAGACGTGGTGCTCATCGCGCTGGCATGCCGCCGAGGGGAAGGCACCTCGACCACTACGTACACATGAAGCCCCCTGGGGCATACAAGCAGCTAGCCAAGTGGAGCATCAACAGATCGCACTAGCCAACGAGCTATACAGGACAGCTTTACTACTCATCACCACGGGCCTGCAGTACAACGTCTCAGCCGTACTCGAGCACCCCGCCCCAGCCACATGGTGCCCCCAAGCGCCCAGCAGCTGGCAGCGAGCAGAGACGCTCTGGCTCCTGGAACAGACGGGCGTCGAACTGCACTACATAGACCAGTGCCAGTTCGGGCAGGACGCGAGAAAACCAACATGTCTGATGGCGGCACACCTCGGTGAACTCGCACAGGAGCTAAGGGCGGTACCTGGGGGACAGCTATGCCGACATGCGGGACATGCCGGAGTTTACGGACGAGACGGCCAAGGCGGCTGGAGGACCGCCCCCCTCAAAGAGTATCCATCAAGGCTGTGTAAGGCAATGGCTACCGCCTTCGCAGCCCACTGGGGGCAGCTTGCTGACGCAGAGGCAATGTGGGCCGAAACGGACGACTGCTACCACAGGTTCTACGCCCCCTTGGATTACTACATGGAGACAGACCAGATCGGCCATGATTGTCACAGGGCATGGGGCAAACATCGGCGCTAGCAATTGGCACCGCGGCGGCTTATTTGGTGCAGCCAGGCGAGTCAAGCGTCCAGTATTATATACTTTTGCCCCGCAAGGGAACACTGGTCTGCAATTTGGCGCAGACCACCGGCTTGCTACAGATCTGATGGCAGCTGGCATTACAATATTTTATACAGAGTATTTCAGATTGGCTGCAGAAGTCTCAGCGCACCTACGGCATGGCCCAAACCCTGTTGCTAACGGGTTACTGGTACGGATGCGACCTGGACAACGATTGCGTGCCATCTCGAGGGGGGGGGACCCGTAGCGCCCATACGGGTGGGCACGATCCCTCAATGGCGACGGAGCGTGCCCCCCCCTCGAGCACTTGCTGGATTTATCGACTTTCCTAACATTGGCATTGTTTACTATGATCATCTGGCCCTGGGCAGGCATTACGGCGTGCTGCCTAAGTCCTGAGGAAACCCCGAATGCGTGGGAAGACCTCAGGCAGCGGCGCCAACCTTGGTTATCGTTAGAACGCAAGACCTGGGGAAGCCCCGAATGCGAGGGAACACCCCAGGCACAAGTCGCCACGTTTTGATGTGTACCGCGGCGGCTCCTGGAGATCTACAGTATGGATGGCGCCAGCTGGCTGGCAGCGGGCGGCCCATTGGCCGTCAGCGTATCACCGACCGACATCGACAGCATACCCAACACGATCCCCTACAACTCCTTTCAAGTCAACGCTGTCCTGGTGAGGATCAAACTTCGAGACGGGCTCGAAGGGCTGGGGGGGAAGGACGAGTACTTCCCGCGCCCGCCAGCGGGGATGGTGAGGGGCAGGGGGGGGGTAGGACGGCCACTACCCGCGCCCCCGCGGTCCGCCCTAGCTCGCCACCCCCACCATTCCCATGGAGAAGGAGGAGCTACCCGATCGCCCGAGGGCGAAGCTGGACAGCCGAGACACACCACTCCGACGACAAGTACCAGGCCTGGGGTTCGCCCCCACCGAGGGCACCGTGACCCCTAGCCATAGCGGGACGAGGTGGGACAGTAACGACCCCCACTTGAAGTCGGTGCATGGAGGCCTTGGGAGCCCACCACCAACACAACACCAGCAACAGCCCGATCCCCAACGACCTCGCCAACTCGCTCCACATCTGCACGCAGCCCCATACAACGACATCTATAACATCCGAGATCAGTACCCTCCTGCAGATCAAAAGCAGGGGGTCATGACCTACGGCCCTCGCGTGGCAGGCGAGGAGAGTGCTGCAGAGCCGCTGAATCCAGAGGCTCGGCAGGCCTCCACAGCGCTGAGCGCCGAAGGGTGGAGGCCGCCGCAGAGAAGGCGGCCATCCACCTGATGACCTGGCGGCTGGGCTCAGCGCGAGGCGCCGAAGGGAGCCCAGCCGCCGTACATGAGACCGACCGCTAGGCGAGGAGAGTGCTGCAGAGCCGCTGAAGTCAGAGGCTCGGCGGACTCCACAGCCCTCATCTTTTTGTTTTACTGAAACCCGGCCCCTCTCTCCCTTCTCTATGATTTACTGGTCCCAGGCTCCCCTTTCCCTCGGGGCCGGGTTCCCGGGGCCGCAGTCTGAGCGCCCGCACGGCCCTGGTGGGCCGCTGCAGAGCGCTCCGCGCCCGCGGGGCGCGCGACAAGACGCTGCATAGCGAGAAACGCAGAAACGCAGGAGGGAGGAGGAGGAGAAGGAGGAGGAGGAGGAGGAGGAGGAGGAGGACGACGACGCGGGGGATAGCGCGCCCGGAGGGGGCGGGTCCTCTCAGAAGGCTCGGCAGTCCTCGGAAGCTTCCCCCGAAGGCGCCGACAAAAGCTGCTCAGACGGCCGAGGTCGCAGGGCCTCTCCGAGGGGCCGCCCCGCCGCCTTCTGCAAAGGCCGTCGCCTGCTCACATCCCCCCGGGGCCCGCCGCCAAAGCATGAGCTGATGGGCCACGTTGTCCACCACCACCACCATAAGTTGGAGGGGGAGGGAGGGAGGATGAGGAGGAGGGAGGAGGATGAGGAGGGAGGAGGATGAGGAGGAGGGGGAGGAGGATGAGGAGGAGGGGGAAGGAGGTGGAGGAGGAGGAGGAAGACGGAGATGAGGAGGACACCCTCCCCCTCCCACTTATGGTGGTGGTGGCGGTGGAAAACAAGCCCATCATGAGTGCACGCACGCCCAAAGCGCCGAAGATCTGGGAGCGGTGGCCTTGTTCTCGGCACTCTTGGACGTGAGATTGTGCAGCGCCCTCGCCGCCTAGGTTGGGCGCAGCGGGGGCTGGGGGGGGGAGAGAAGGAGAGAGGGGGTGGCAGGAGTAGTAGGCTGTGGAGAAGGAGGAGGAGGAGAAGGAGGAGGAGGAGGAGGAGGAGGAGGAGGAGGAGAAGGGGATGGAGAATGGGATAGAGGAGGGGATGGAGGAGGAGGAGGAGGAGGAGGAGGAGGAGGAGGAGGAGGAGGAGCAGGAGGAGGAGCAGGAGGAGGGGGCGGGCGGCGGCTCCCTCCTCGTGTGATGATTCCTCGTCCTCCGCAGGGGGGCGACGGCGCGGGCTTAGATGGTGATCCGAACGGTCGTCCACTGTTCCTGGGCGCGTGGCTGAAGAGGGGCTCCGCGGTGCGGGTTGTTGTTGTGCTGTTGTTGTCCACGTCCTCGCCCGCGACCCTCCCCGCGACACCCCACCGCGACCCGCTCCGCGACCTAGCACGCTTCCGCCCCCTCACTCTTATCCGCAACTGAGAAGTGCTGCGTAAAACGCTGGGGTACGTAAATCAATGTTCAAGATCGACGTTGTTGTTCCCTCATGGGATCAATTTTCTTTACCATCCTGTGGAATTGGGACCTCGATTCGAAGAGATTGCGCCCCGCGTCACTCCTTCCTCCGCTCCTCCAATCCCTGCCCCCTGCCCTCCCTCAAGTCTCTGTCACGGCACACCCCTCACACGCTTCCTGGCATCCTGGGGGGCTCCACCGAAAGCCCCGGCGGCAGCGCGCGCACGGCGTGCCCGCACCTACCTAAATCGGGGCACCCCTCACCTTGCCGTCGCTCGGACGTCCATTTCCCGTGCATGTTTCGGTTTCGTGCGTGTTTTGTTTTGCTCGATGGTTCAGGATGATCTTCGATGCTTCTCGCCGAGAAAAAATGCACACGTCCGAGCGATGCCAAGTCACACGGCTCGTGGCCCCACATGGGGCGCCGCCGAGGGCCCCAGAGGCAGCGCCCGCCCCTCAAACCGCCAGTGGCCCAGCCGAAAGCCCCAGCGGCGGCGCCCGCATGGCGCACCTGCGCCCGATCCGGCACCCCCCCCTCGCCCGCTTCCTGGCACCACAAGGAGCTCCACCGACGGCCCCAGCGGCAGTGCCCGCAGGGCGTAGCCGCACCCGCTTGGGGCAGACCCCTCACACGCACGCGTCGTGGGCCCCTCGGCGAATAGGCCCGAGCGGCAGCGTCCGCAGGGGGGCCCGCCCCCGATTCACCACACCCCGCACACGCTCCGTGGCCGAATAGGGGATTCCAGCGGAAACCTGAGCGGCAGCCTCCGCATGTCGCACCCGCACACGTTTCGTGGCCTCATGGGGAGCTCCACCGAATGCCCCAGAGACAGCGTCCGCATGGCGTACCTGCACCCGGATCGGCACACCCCTCACACGCTTCGTGGCCCCGAGGGGAGCTCCACCAAAGGCCCCACGGCAGCGTCCGCATGGCGTACCTACCTGCACCCGGTTCGGTACACCCCTCACACGCTTCGTGGCCCCAGGGGGAGCTTCACCGAAGGCCCCAGCGGCAGCTCCCGCATGGCGCACCCGAAGGGAGCTCCACCGAAGGCCCCAGCTGCAGGGTCTTCATGGCGCACTTGCATCCGATTGGGCACACACCCCTCGCACGTTTCGTGGCCCCATAGGGATCTCCACCGAAGGCCCCCACGGCAGGGTCCGCATGGGCCCGCATGGCGTACCCGCACCCAGTTCGGGTACCCTCGCGCGCTTCGTGGCCCCATAGGGAGCTCCACCGAGAGCTCCAGCGGCAGCGTCCGCAGGGCGCACCCGCACCCGAGTCTGCACACCCCTCACGCGTGTCGTGGCCCTGCAGGGGGCTCCACCGAAAGCCACAATAGCAGCGCCCGCATGGCGTACCCGCACCCAATCCTGCACACACCGTGGCAGCGTCCGGATGACGCACCGGCATCCCATTCGGCACACCCCTCAAACGTTTCGTGGCCCCACAGGGAGCTCCATCGAAGGCACCTTCGGCCGAATGCCCTCACATCCGCGCAATAATCGTAGCTGCATGTCGTTGGGTCCTTCGCACAAACAGGTTGTTTGTTTTGTGATTCTCGTTTGCGCCGTTGTCGGTTAGGTTCCGATGTGGGCTGCAATGTCTTACATGGTTTGAGACGCCGTTAGCTTTCCTCTTTGATTGGCCGCAAGCCGAGCAAATACAAATTTATAGCAATAAAAAAAACAGTGTCTTCAACATCATCGCGAAAGGCGCGGGCGGGGTGGAGGCTGGATGGAGGGTCCGCGACAGACAGTACTTATAAGTAGCACGGTTAGACTTACACCGCAGGAGCAAACAAGCACGACTTAAAGCAAAGCTACGCACACCTACGGCACAGACGAAGCAGCACGCCACTGCTCCCGACGAACACCTACGAACACTTACGACACGACTTAAGCAAAGCTACAAAGTAACTTAGATCGGCTGCACCCAAGGCGCAAGCAGCAGAAGGAACCTTCGGTTTCTCATTGAGCAGGGACCGACCGTCCCGGCATTCCAATAGGCACACCACGACTTTTCTTAGAGCCCCAGCATGTTCTAAGAGCAACAACAATGTCCTTATAACATAAGCCCGATGTGATACATATATATATATATAAGACAGGCTCAGCGATACCTGTTCCAAGTGCACTTCGCGCAGACCAACACAAGGTTCTTAGAACATTCTTTGGTAGGCCTAAGCGGCTTCGATCTCTCAGCGGCGGCGGCGGCGGCACGCTGGCCGGCAGGTGCGCGCGCGCGCGGCGGGCGCCAGCCCGCGGCGGCGGGTGCGGTGCGGTCTGCCAAGGCGGCGGGCCCTCCTCTGGACTCTGGAGGGTCCCGCCGTCACGCAGAGGAGGAGGGGAGGGGAAGGACGTCAGAGGGGAGGAGGGAGATGGGGAGGGAAGGACGTCAGAGGGGAGGGAAGGACGTCAGAGGGGATGGGAAGGACGTCAGAGGGGAAGGACGTCAGAGAGGGAGGAGGGGAGGGGAAGGACGTCAGAGGGGAGGAGGCGTGGGCCCCGGAGGTCTGGACCACTTCTCCGGGGCGGGCCGTTCGCCCCGAGTCGCTTCTCGACGCTCCCGAGGCCCAGCGAGGGACCCCGGCGGCCGAAAGCTGCCAAAATCCCGCCGCCCCAATGTCAATGGAGCGTCGGCTCCGTGGGGTGTCCCTCCTCCGAGATTCTGGCCTCGTCTGGTTGCCGGCACGCGGCGCAGGCCGTCGACGAGCGTGCGCACGAGGCGCCGCACCAGCGGCAGGTCCCGGAGGAGACGCAGAGGCCTCCTGCGCTCGCATCCCTCCCCTCCCCTCCCTCCCATCCCCTCCCCCTCCCTCCCATCCCCTCCCCTCCCTCCCATCTGGCGCCCTTCCCCTCCCCTCCCTCCCATGCCTTACCGTGGCGTAGACCTCCACTCCAGTCGCACAGCCGGATGTCGCAGCACGGCATAGCATTACCTGGCACAGCATGGTGTGGACGATCCACGCGTAGCATGACACAGCATGGCGCGGCGACGCCCCAGCTTCGGCGCCCCAAAAAAATCAACGAATCGGCACCGAATGTGTAATTACTTCCGATGGGTTTTTCGGGGGGCCATTTTCTAGATTTTTGGGCCTATGTAGAAGGACCGAAAACCAAGCCGTGCATGGCACTGGAAACAATGAAAAAAATCGCTGCAGCGGGACCACAGTTCGGAACAAGCGGAAGCGCAGAAATGAGGCCAGCGCTGCAGCGGGAGCACGATTGGGAACGAGCGAAAGCGCGGAAATGAGGCCAGTGCTGCAGCGGGAGCACGATTCAGAACGAGCGGAAGCCCGAAAATGAGGCCAACGCCTCAGCGGGAGCAGCATTTTGAAACAACAGAACTCAAGCGAAAACACAACTCCCGGGAATCCTGTGCGTAAAAAAACCAGGACGCGGAGGGGGGCCGGACATCTTCCGAACGTCATCAGGGGAGAGAGAAAAGTAGTGTTCATCTTGTGTCATTGTGGAGGAGGGGAGGGGGAGGAGGGCCAGAAGGGGGGGAGCCAGGCGGGAGGAGGGGAGCCCGGGCGCAGAGGAGGGGCAGCGAGCGTGGAACGCAGCGCGGGGCCTGCTTCTGCACGTGGGCGTCGTAGGCCTTCAGCAGCAGCACCAGCGGCTGCGAGTCGGGGCGGGGGTGCGGTGGACGGGGGGGGAATCATGAATGAAGAGACTGCTGGAGGGAACGACGAGGAGGAGGAGGAGAAACATTTTCGCAGAGCAGGGCGCCAAGCAACCGCTTGCGGGTTCGGGTGGCCACTGCGCTGGTTGAGGAACAAGGAGAGGGAAAAGGGTGAGATGAAGACAGGGCGGGTTAATGTTAGGCCGGGCATGTCCTCCTACAGGTGGCTTGCAAAAAACTGGAAATAATCCAGCCGTTATCAAAAAGGCCCAAGAGCACGACGAATCGTCACGCAGACTATGTTCTAACAAGTCTTGAATATTCCTCCTGTAGAGGGGTATGCTCGACGTCAGGTTATGTGTGAAGAGCGAGCCACGGGATGGGGAATCAGACTGAGGGAGAGAGGGTCAGATAGGAGGAGCAAGGAGGGAAAGCGATGGAGGAAGGGGCATGATGAGGAGGTGAACGAGGCATGAGGGAGGGAAGACGAGGAGTTGGAGTATAAAGAAGGCGGGGCCGAGGACTGAACATCATCCTGGCGAAGGGCCCAGACATGTAAAGCTGGGGGCACCGCGATGCAAGTGATGAAGAGTCACGGGGAAGAGTGATGGGGTGTGCCGACGTGCGGCGGTTGCGCTATGCGGACCCTGCCGATGGGGCCTTCGCTGGAGCTCCCTATGGGGCCACGAGGCGTGTGAAGGTTGCACAAAAACGGCTGCGGATGCGCCATGCAGACCCTGCAGCTTGGGCCTTCGGTGGAGTTCCCTTCGGTGCCACGAAGCGTGTGAGGGGTGTGCCGAATCGGATCCTGTGCAGGTGCGCCATGCAGACCCTGACGCTGGGGTCTTCGGGGGAGCCCCCTACGGGGCCACGAAGCGCGCGAGAGGTGCGCCACATCGGGCGCACTTACGCCATGCAGACCCTGCAGCTTGGGCCTTCGGTGGAGCTCCCTATGGGGCCACGAAACGTGTGAGGGGTGTGCCGAGTCGGGTGCGAGTACACCCTGTGGACCCTGCCACCGGCGCCTTCAGTAGAACTCCCTTCGGGGCCACGAAGCGTGTGAGAGGTGTGCCGGATAAGGCGAGGATGCGCCATGCGGACCCTGCAGTTTGGGCCTTCGGTGAAGCTCCCTATGGGGCCACGAGGCGTGCGAGGGGTGTGTGTGGGTGTGTGTATGCGTGTGTGAGGGTGTGATGATGGCGATGCTGCTGCTGCTCTTACTGATGGCGATGGTGATGGTGATGGCGATGGCGGTTGCGGGTGCGCCACGCGGACCCTGCCACTGGAGCCTTCGGTGCAGCTCCCTATGGGGCCACAAAGCGTGTGAGAGGTGCGCCACATCGGGCGCACTTACGCCATGCGGACCCTGCAGCTTGGGCCTTCGGTGGAGCTCCCTATGGGCCCACGAAACGTGTGAGGGGTGTGCCGAATCGGCTACGGGAACGCCATGCGGATCCTGCCGCTGGGGCCTTTGGTGGAGCCCCCTTTGGGGCCACGAAACATGTCAGGTGTGTGCCTATTAAGGTGCAAGTGCGACATGCAAACCATGCGGCTGGGGCCTTCGGTAGAGCTCCCTTCGGGTCCACGAAGCGTGTGGGGGTTGTGCCGAAACGGATGCGGGCACGCCATGCGGACCCTGCGGCTGGGGCCTTCGGTGGAGCTCCCTATGGGCCCACGAAGCGTGTGAGGGGTGTGCCGAATCGGCTGCGGGTGCGCTATGCGGACCCTGCAGTTTGGGCCTTCGGTGGAGCTCCCTATGGGCCCACGAAGCGTGACGAATGCTGAACCGAGTGGTGTTACACCATCTGGACCCTGCGTCTGGAGCCTTCGGTGGAGCTCCCTATGGAGACACGAAGCGTGTGAGTGTGTGTGTGTGTGTGTGTGTGTGTGTGTGTGTGTGTGTGTGTGTGTGTGTGCGTGCGTGCGTGCGTGCGTGCGTGCGTGCGTGCGTGCGTGCGTGCGTGCGTGCGTGCGTGCGTGTGTGAGGGTGTGATGATGGCGATGCTGCTGCTGCTCTTATTGATGGCGATGGTGATGGTGATGGTGATAGTGCTAGTGATGATGACGATGAGGAGGAGGATGGGAGGGGGAGGACGGAGGAGGGGGAGGAGGAACACATGGAGGAGGAGGAGGAGGAGGAGGAGGAGGAGGAGGAGGAGGAGGAGACGTGGGGACAGTCTATTCAAAAGAAGACCCAACACAACAGGATGTTGGGAAAAACGAATGAGAAAATAATGTGAAAATAATGACCTAACTTCGCACATCGCGCCCAACCCCACGATCATCTTCGCGCCATCGCGCCGCCCCTCTTTGAGAAAAACAAACGCTTTGGCCCCAACCGCGACACACGAACCGTGAGTATTTTCGCCCCCCTGGGGGTGACCTGTGCAAACATGTGGAGTTCTGTGAGGAGTGGCGGGGATGGCAGTAAGGAAGAGCATGTGGGGAATGAGAGGCGTTCCGAAAAGGGAGAACATCACGTGCGGAAACCTACCGCACAACTGGTGACGTGTGACGCGTTGATCCTTGACCATGGGCACATTTGCTGCTGGGCCTGTTTTCCACCACCACCTCCGTAAGTTGGAGGGGGACGGGGTCCTCGTCCTCCTCCCCCGCCTCCTCCTCCTCCTCCTCCTCCTCGTTCTGCTCCTCCTTCCCCCCATCCAACTTATCGTGGTGGTGGTGGTGGAAAGCAGGCCCAGCAGTTGCTGCAGCGCCCTCCTCTCCGTGATCGATGTGCGCGAACTGGCTGGAAGTAGAGCAAGGTTCGGCAACAACCACCACTGCGGGCGGGCGCGAGCACAGCTACCATCGATCGAGGCGCCGAGCCCATCCTTACATCTTTGCCCTCGTGCTCCTTTTTCTTCTCCTCCTTCTCGTCCTCCTCGCCCATCCACCCTCACCCAGCTTACCTCCCTCCTCATCCAGCCTCCGTCCTCGCTCCTCCCTCGTCCCACAGCCATCGTCCCGCATCCTCGCCTGCCACGGACTCTGGACCCGCATTGTGACTCGTTTCCTGCGCCCTTGGGGTCGCCTCCCCCCATCGTGATATCCCTCCTCCTCGCACTCGCACGGAGTTGAATTCATGCGCTACCCATACACACCCAGACCCATTCACACTCAGGCTCAGGCACTCTCAGACCCACGCGGACCCAGTCATGATTAGACGTCTCGTACTCAGACTCACTCAACTCCACACGAGTGTATGACCGGACGCATACACAATCAAGCATTGCTGCCACTTGCTGCTATCAGCCCCGCTATTTGCTGCCATGTGCTGCCATTCCCCCGCCATTTGCCGCCACCAGCTCGGCCAAGTATGAACTACCATTTGAGAAGAGCATCCGATGTTTACCTATCTAAAGCACCATACCATAAACAATTGTGGATACCGCATGCTGTGTCCATCGTTCTATTAAGCCCTCGGTGCTCCCTATGAGGCCACGGCCCGTGTGAGGGGTGTGCCGAAATGTGGCGGGGCCGCCATGCGAACCCTGCAACTGGCGCATTTTGTGGAGTTCCCAATGGGGCCACGATTCTCGTGAGCGGTGGGCCGAAATGAGGCGGGGCTGCCATGCGAACCCTGCCACTGGCGCCTTCGGTGGAGCTCCTATGGGGCCACGATCCTCGTGAGGGGTGTACCAAAGTGGCCCGAGGCCGCCGTGCGAACCCTGCCACTGGCGCCTTCGGTGGAGCTCCCTATGGGGCCACGATCCCCGTGAAAGGTGCGCCCAAATGGCCTGAGGCCGCCATGCGAACCCTGCCACTGGCGCCCCCGGTGAACTCCGATGCGGCCACGATCCTCGTGAGGGGTGTGCCAAAATTGCCCGAGGCTGCCATGCGAACCCTGCCACTGGCGCCTTCGGTGGAGCTCCCTGTGGGGCAACGATCCTCGTGAGGGGTGTACCGAAATGGCCCGACGCAGCATTGCGAACCCTGCCACTGGCGCCTTCGGTGGAGCTGCCTATGAGGCCACGATCCTCGTGAGCGGTGGGCCGAAATGGGGCGGGGCCGCCGTGCGAACCCTGCCACTGGCGCCTTCGGTGGAGCTCCCTGTGGGGCCACGATCCTCGCGAGGGGTGTACCAAAATGGCCCGAGGCAGCCATGCGAACCCTGCCGCTGGGGCCGTCGGTGGGGCTCGTATGGGGCCACGATCCTCGTGAGCGGTGTGCCGAAATGGCCCGAGGCCGCAATGCGAACGCTGCAAATGGCGCTCCCGGTGGAGCTCCATATGTGGCCACGATCCTCGTGAGCGGTGGGTCGAAATGGCCCGAGGCCGCCATGCGAACCCTGCCACTGGCGCCTTCGGTGGAGCTCCCTATGTGGCCACGAAACCTTGTACTGGGTAGGTGAAACGCAGGGAGGACGGAGGAGGGGGAGGGAGGAGGGGAAGAGGAAGGAGTGAGGAACGCGGGGCGCTGTCTCTTCAAAACGAACACCCAACACCACAGGATGGTCGGAAAACAACTGCACCAAAATGGCAAAACATATGTTAAAACATTGTTCCCAGACTATTTGTTTAATACTATGTTTGAATATTCCTCCTGTGAAAGGACAGGCCCGACTTCACTATACATAACTGCGGGCCGTGGCAACTCTGGTCTGGGCCCCCGAGACGCGACTCTGTGGCTACCCCTGACCACCCCCCCAGCCCTGACGCGTCGGAGCTCTGCCCTTCCGTGCTCCTCCTCGCGAAACCGCCCTGCTACTCGCGCGGCAACGTCGTCGGCCCACCGGGATGGCCCCGGCTCTCGCCACGGCAGCCTGGCAGGGAGGCGACGACGACCGCGGGGATCTTGGCAGTGGGCAGGGGGGCGGTGAAGAGGTTCGAAAGCAACTCCTGCAAGACGAAACCAGGACGAGGACAACATCGTATAGGAATACATCGAGAATCTCCGAGATCCGGGCTGCTCTGCTGGATGTCTCGGGCGCAGCGGCCTTCTCAGAGCGTTCCGGAACGCTTTAGAACGGATCTACCCTCGTCCTAGTCCCGTCCGATTGGGAAGTTATTCCTGGGATGTCTTCGCAACAACCAACAAGAGCCATTGAGGCGGATTAGCCTAAATTAAGCCCGAGATGTAGCCGGATTTGACAGAGTGAGGTGGACCCATGCCAAATTCCGCCGGATGTCGGGCACGGATTATGCCAGCATCGATGCCGAATCGAACCGCCCTGGAGCTGCATCCCGAAAGAGGGGAGGGAGGACGAGAGGGTGGGGCAGCCCGATCAATCAGGCTGTGCAACTTGTTCTGGATCCCGGGGCTCCCACTGGTCACGGCACCGACCTTGCAGACGTGCTGCAGCGGATTTGTTGCGCGGAAGTCTGCCCATGCAAACCCCCGAAACGGCGAGTGAAAAACGGCGTGAATTTTGCGTGGATGTTTTTTTAGTCTTCATTCCTGGCCAACAAAAAAATCTTCACGAAATCCACCTGGAATCCGGAACAAAATCCTCCAGGAGCCCCCAGGCCCATCCGATCGTTTTCCGAGCGCAATCCGCTCTGCGATGTTGGCGCCAGGACACTACAGGATAGAACTCTATACACCCACGCGTTTTCAGGCCCTGCATCGAAATGTGCGCTAGAGGGCGGGTCCTGGTGCAGACGGGACCTTGGTGTGTGTATACATTCTTCCTGGCTTGCCCGGGACGTCGGGGAAGGAAGTAAACACCACACCACCCCAGCGTCGTCCCCGACCCTCCGAAGAGTCCTAGAATTGAAAAGCAGCCCGCCACTGGCAATGTGGATGTTCCAATTTCCCGGCCACAGGAGGAGGAGGAGGAAGAGGAGGAGGAGGAGAAGGAAGGAGGACGGAAAAGGGAGGATGAGGAGGAGGAGGAGGAGGAGGAGGAGGAGGAGGAGGAGGAGGAGGAGGAGCTCGAGCTGCAACGCGGCAGCCTGGCCAGGGGGTGCCCCCCCTCGGAGGGGGGGCCACGGGCCTGGGCGCGGGCCGCCCGGGCGAGGTCTCGGGAGGCAGCTCCTGGGACGGCTTCGCAGGAACGACTGTAAAGGGGCCCAAGCACACACACACACGAATACACACGAATACACACACACACACGAATACACACACGGCCGAGGATTCCCAACATTGTTCCTATATGTTCTATGTTTTCGTCTTCCCCCCCACTTCACATCTGTTCCAACATTTTCCTTGGAATCGACGGTTCATTGTTTCTGTGTGTTATTGCCCCTCCTGATATTGAGGGCCATTAAACCCGATTCAAGGGCCACTGAACCACCTCAGGCCAAATGCAACCCAAGATGAAACCGGATTGCTTGAGTGGGACCCCGCGGGGAGAAACGGGGCTGTGCTGGATTAGGCTGGTTCTCGACAACGGGTGCATCAGCGCCGATGCTGGGTTAGACCTCCCAGGAGCTGTATCCCAAAAACTTGGTAAAAACATGGAGCAAGAGATCGTTTGACGCGAGTCGGGCTTCGGCACAGCCCCCGAGAGGGTGGTGAACTGGTGAGGGTCTCTTGGTTAAGAGAAGTTCTCAGAAGGGCCAAGGCGGATGCGGAACTGAGCCTCCATACCATACAGGTGTTCCGAAGGCGGCATGATGTATGGGTCAAATCAGGAAGATGTACAAATACTACGGTGAAGTCGGGCATGTCCCCCGACAAGGGGACCTTCGACTAAAAATGACAAATACTCAAACATATTTGACAACTGCCACAACATACTATTTTGGACGATTCCTCCTGTAGAGGGACACACCCAACTTAAAACGAAGGTGAATCAAAACACTTCAACTGGATCCACGGAGAGAATGATCATGACAAGTCTACTGCGGGGATGGGGGCACGGAGGGCAGTGGCACGTGAAGAAGCGCACTCAACGACAAGTGGCACTGCAAGGAACGAGGCCACGAACAAAACCACGTTGAGTAGGAGGACGGCGAGTTTGAGCCACTTCATGCTCTTCCGCCTCCTCCCGATGCCAATCCGCCTTATGCGGTTCCTCCTCTCCTTTCTCTTCTCACGTCTCACGGGACGAACCAGAGCAACGCATTCTCCTTCAGTTGCCCGGCGACATAAGAGAAGGTGTTAGCGTTCAGACTGGAAACATTCGCTCGTAGGCCGACTCTTTCCGCCTGTAATGCGCTAACTACGGCCGTTCCCAAACCAAACTTCGCTACGAAGTACCATCAATGGTTGAGATATCTGCGTGCGGATATCTGCCACCTGTTGAGACCGTACCCACACATGCTGTGCACGGGGATCCGATGTCGCATGGCTCTGCTGGACGACTAGTTGCGTTTGCTTTCTGCCGAAGTTCTCTGTTGCTCGTTCTTTCCAGCAATCCTGTGGTGTTGAACCCTCGCTTTTCGGTGGCGAACGAGGGGGAGAAGTGAGAAGGAGAAGGCCTTCTCAAAGGCTCGGAAGTCCTACGGCCTTCTGAGAAGTGTTCTAAGCCTTCCCCGAAGACACACAACAACTTATATGAGAATGCGCGAGGGCTTCTGAGAAGTCCCGCCGCCCTCTGAGATGGCCTTCCCCTCCTCATTTCCCCCTCCGGCCCCTCCTCCAACCCGAGGTTACCTACTCCTACTCATACCTCCTCCTCCTCATTCTCCTCCTGCTGCTCGTTATCCTGTTTCTCCTCCTCCTGCTCGTCCTCCTGCTTCTCCTCCTACCCCTTCTCCGCCTCAGCCTCCTCTTGCTCTTTCTCGTTCGCCTCCCCGACGGGCCCAACGCTGCATGTACATGTGGCCTGAGCCTCGCAGGAGCAACAGATGGGGAGGATCCCCAGTGCATCGCACCTTGAAGGCCTGAAGCCCACAAATGTTGCGGATGACAGCTCACCCTGCGCCGTTGCGCAGTGAAAACATTAGGTCCCTGGTCGTGGAATCTTCCCAGACAGTGAGTTTGTCAACTGTAGACTCTCCACTTTTCTCGCACCAAGAATGATGCCATGTAATGGCTACCCAAGAGCCGTTCCCTATCCATTGCCACCCCACCACATCATGTTTCTATCGTCCCGAGCAACCTCGCATTATCCTGCGAATACGGTGAACATCCTAACGGGTGGTCCTACGACAATCACCGCCAACGGCATGGCTCTTTGTCACATTCGTTCTACGTCGATTGCGACTCCGAAGCGCGAACGGCAATGTGTGCCTGATTCCAGGCAGCCGCGCTGACAAATACGCTCTAAAGAAATCTGCGCAGCGTGCGCAATTTCAATAACAGGCACACGTGTACTGCTCGTGGATCCTCAGTGTGCTTTACACAGTTAAAAGCTCTACAGCGGTATCAGCACTTTCGCAGCTGCAACGGGCTCATTTGGAAAGATCCAGCGTTAGTTCAAGTGACTTGGCGGACCCCGAACACACTGTTCACATCGAGGGCTCCTGTGTGTGCGTCATGGAATCTGGATGCACAACTCTGCAAGAGAGAGTCCAGATGCACATCACATGTGTATGCGCATGTCCTTTGCATGATCATGCCAATGCTTACCCCATCTCTCTCTCAAGAACCCGTGGGAGGGCGCCCGAAGTATACACCAAGTAGCATGGTCTGCCCACGTACACACGCAATTTGCAATGCTCGGTAGACGTCGAAATCGACTGGAAACTATGCATGGGAGCTGTGGAGTGCTATGGGTGTACAGCGAGCCATTCGTCGGATATCCACGTCTCGGCTTGCAAGGTCCGAAAGCACACTTGCCGAGGCGAAGACCACCCGCATTAGAAACGACTACATCGAAACCGCGACCACCTGGCCGACAGGCATTCCTACTGCCGTTTCGTGGTTGATCTGAGTAGCGAATATATGGTCCTTTCGTGGCATTCCTACTGTCCTTTCCATTGTAGTATCAGTAGCCAATATATGAACACTTCGCGAAGTGACGCAAAAACAAGCACCTGATCGCTGCCACCATACCTTCTCGACAAACTTAGCAACACAACCCTGATCTCGAAGCGTTGCTTTCGGATCCTGGGCGTGCAGGGCAAGCCGCTCAGACATCGGCATGGCTGAACTTCTGGCCTGCAAATGTGTGATGCGTGCCCCCCCCCAAAACACGACCCCAAAAGACCCCCAACAGTGCACCGGAATACTGCTACGCGGCGTCACAGAGGCCTCCCCTCGGGCACGCGCATACCTCGAACAGGGCCTCGCCATCGCTCGGACGTCCATTCCCTGTGTTTGTTTTTCGGTTTCGCGCGTGGTTTTCTCGCCAAATGATCAAGGATGCTCCTCGATGGTCCTCGCCGAAGGGAAAGTGCACACGTCCGAGCGATGCCAAGGGGCCTCTGGCGGGATGGAGAGCGCAAGACGGCACGGCACTGCGCACGGGCACCCTGGACCAGCAGATGGACCGCCAGGCCACGCACTCACACGGAGCCACTGCAGGCGCATCGCGGTGTCTGAGTCACCGCCACAGCGCCGCGCGATCTGGCAGAAAGAGAAGAAGTAAATGGCACCACAGTGAAGCTCAGGACCAGTTTCGCGCCAAGGAATTCGCATGGCCACCATGCGGACTCTGAGCCCCGGCACGCCCGCGGAGTGGCCAGGTAGTTCTGGGCCCTGCCCGTGCGTTGACGTGCGAGCTGCCTGCGGCCCAGCGTCAGGAGGCGATCTCAGCCCTCATCGCCGAAAAGACGCCTCTGGCAGCTGGCTCGCGGCGCGCCCGAATTTCCACAGGGCGCCGCTGTCGCTGAGATCCTCTCCTGACTCGCCGGACCAGCGGGCCAGCGCGCACACATCTCTACCTGCGACCAATGGCAGCAGATGTGCGTGCCCACTGGTGGAACAAGGTGCCATAACGATGCCAAAGTAGAAACGAGGGGGCCACAGCGTCCTTCTCAAGCGTCACTCGTTGAGAGGGTCCTGAAGCAGTTGCCTCTTGCGACGTCTCAAGAACCACCAAGCAAGCAGCAATATCACGGCGAGCGCGATCAGCCCGAGGACGAGGAAGGTCTCGATACCCTGATCCAGTTTGTATACCAGCAGACAAAGCCGCAACAACAATGCAAACTACCCAACAAAGTACCAACGTAAGCTGATCGCGTGCGGTGTCTCAAGGCGCTCGAACGTGAAGGATACTATGATCTGTAACACTTGGGTGACATGCAGACACAGACCTCACGACACAAAGAATACCACACCGAATCTTCAAACAATAATGCAACACGGAACTACAGGGACGAGATAACACGAATAGTTTTCCAACAGCAATCAATGACTTCCTTTACGGCATTCCACTGCACCTCGCCTCCATAAAAAAAGTAGGCTTACTGAGCAAGTGCGCGCGGACACCACAAGTAATGCGCTCACGCGTGCGCCTGCTTACGAGCAGTACGAATGTACGTGCGGACAGACTGGAGGAGCTCGCGCGCCGGAAAAACCCGATTCCCCCCTATGCCGCAACTTACGGGGAAAGGCCGCATATTCCAGAATGGTCGGGCCTGGTCGGGATGAAGAACTGCCACTCATATAAGAACGACAATTGCATAAACATCAACTTTTGGCGCTCCGCGCGCATTTCTTGGATCTGCGCTGGAACCCCCTCCCCCCTCCCTGGCGCGCTGAGCGCGCTAGGGGCGGCGCCGGAGGCGCCGCCAGGGTGGCCCCAGCGCGGATCCGGGAATTCCGCGCGGAGCGCCAAAAGTTTATGTTTCTGGCGTTTACTCTTCTTCGAACTCATGCGGAACCAACTCCGCATCGCACAAACGTTGGCTGGCTTTGGACGTACAGTTGCACGGCTTCCACCGGGGCTGTAGGCGACCCGAGGAGGAGGGAGGAGGAGGAGGAGGAGGAGGAGGCGATGGAGGCGGAGGAGGAGGAGGAGGAGGAGGATGAGGAGGACTGTTCGCCTAAGCTCTTCGGAGAAACCCTCCGCGTTGGCTGGCTTTGGGCGTGCAGTCGTGGCTGCGCACCGTCGGGGGCTTTTGGACGCGAAATCAGAAAACGGCCCCAACACAACTCAAACATAATCAACACATATACAAACAACACTCAAACAACGAACGTACCCCAAACATACGCCAAACTATATCACCAAATATTCAAACCAGTGTTTTTACTATTTTGAATGTTCCCCCTGTAGAGGGACAGGCCCGACTTAACCACAGTCACGTGGGTCAACACGGGCCAGTTGCCGAACGTCCGGCAGGCCCTGTGCATGTGCCCACCACGAAGAGCACTCCAGGAGAGGGGGGCGGCACGAAAAAAACATGAGAGTGCACCTCCGAAGCTGAGGCTGTTCCTTACCCGACAGGTTGGCGTGGTGAGATGTACAGTGGAAACCCAGTCCAAGAAACACCTTGCTCGCCTCCAGGGTGCCGTGGGGTTCTTGGGTTTCGTTGGTTCTGCGGCGGAAAGCGCGACGCCCCCATACAAACATCAATGGGCGTCCCAGGGTTTCAGGGTTGGGCTTCCTGTGGAAGGCTTCTCGTGGCCAAGGCCCCTACTGTAAAAGGAAAGAACTCCCGACCGCCCCGCACGCCCTGCACACCACGGCCGCAAGGCCCCCCGAGTGTGCTGGCACTCCCTGGGCATATCCTGCCCAGCTTCCTCGACGAAGTGCGACCGCACGCCGCGGCCGCCGAGCCCGGAGCCAGCCCCCGTGCTCCCCTGGGATCGCGCCTCGCGCTCCCGGGTGGGGTCCGCGCGAGGGACCGCACACACAATCCGAACCCCCTTCGTGTTAGCTGCATGCTGTGGGGCCTGGCCAGGGGCGGGGGGGGGGGGCGGCGGTGTCGTGGGCGGGGTGCGCGCCCGACGCGGGGGAGCGCCAACCAGGACGACGCCCGACAGCAGACCTTGCTCCAAAGTGACAGCCGCTACGGCCCCTCCTGCGCCCAAAGCGGTCCTTGCCTCCGCGCCCCGGCTGCAAAGAACCGGAGCGCCGACGGTCCTGGCTCGGCAACAGGGCGACGCGTGTCGTCCAACGGGTGGCGGCTTCCCCCTCCAGTGGATCGCGGCGCTGCCCCTCCTCCGGCAGCTCCGACTTACTCAGCGCAACGTGCTAATGCACTGATCTCCAGTGCCTGAGGCTGCCTGCGCACTCCTCGTGGTGAAGGCTCCCTGCGCGTGAGGCCTCGTCCGCTCCTTCCCCCTTCGGGGATCTACTGATCCGGGTCAATCCACACCTGGGTCAGCCAGGTCTTGCAGAATCCGGCAAGATCCTGCGCCCAAGCCCAGGTCAATGCGAAGGATCCTGCAAGATCCTGCAGGATCCTGCGCCCGAGCTAGGGTCCATGCGACCCTGGCCCTGCAGGATCCCGCAAGATCGGGTGCTCTGGCTGACCCCCGTCCGGCAGTGGACAAACCTCCCTTTAGTAAACCTCCCCTGAGTGAAAACGGCCCTGGACCCAAACCGACGGACCTGGACCCGCAAGAATGACGGCCGCGACGCCCCCATCGCGAGCCAAAAACGGCCAATTCCATATTCGACGTGTCAGGGTAGGAGGTCTATCCACCTCCGACCCGTCTGCATTGACCCCCGTCTCAAGGCTCCCGACCCCTCCGCGGCCGCCCATTCCCCGGGGACCATCTGAGGGCTTGGGACCCCATGCGAAGGCCCCCCACACCTGGCCAGACTCGGCGCGCTCCCCCGCCACACCGACCACGGCATCCCCTTTTTGCTGGTGAAGCCGACCGGCCGATAAATGTATATATATATATACATACATACATACATGCGTACATACACGCATGCATGCATGCATGCATGCATGCATGTATACATACATACATACATACATGCATACATACATGTATATATATATATATATATATGTTCCCCCCCCCCCACATGATCATACACATTCTCCCATCATCCCTCCAGTCATCATAACCCGTTCCTTGCCCTGTTTTTCTTCATGATGGTTTGCTACGTTGCAAACCGCAATTCCGTCGATTGCAATCCAAACACTTCAGCGCGAAGCGACTTCAGTCTTTCGCGGCGCATTGCAATCCAATCTCACCATCTCATGTTTATGATGCCCCTCCTCCTCCTCCTCCTCAGCATCCTACTCCTTCTCAACCTCAAGCTCCCCCTCCCTCTCTTTCTCTTTCTCATCTTTCTTCTTTGAAGCTTTCTCCACCTTCTCCTCATAATTGTCCTCTCCTCCTCGTCCTCCTCTTCCTCCTCCTCCTCGATACCAAACGCCTTGTCCTCCTCGTCCTCCTCCTCATTTTCCTCCTCTACCGTCTCCCAATCCTCCTCCACATCCTCTTCCTCCTTATGTTTGTCTTCTTCCCCCTCCGCTTCAAAATCAAATGCATTGGCCTCAACTCTTCTCTTCCTCCTCCTCTTCCTTCTCCTTCCCCTCGTCCTCCTCATTCTATGAATCCTCATCCACTTCTTCCTCATGTTTGTCCTCATCATTCTCCTCCTCCTACCCCCTCTCACTTTCAAACTCCTTGTCCTCCTCTTCCTCCTCCTCCTCCTCCTCCTTGTCCTCTTCATCTTCCTTCTCTGAATCCTCCTCCATCTCCTCTTCGGCATGCTGTCCTCCTCCTATTCCGATTCCGCAAATTTGAACTCATTGTCCTCCTCCTGCTTCTCTTCCCCTCCTCCTTCTTTAAATTCTCCTCAAGCTCTCCCTCATGTTTGTCCTCCTCATCAGAATCCTCCTACTATTATTCCTTCTCCTCCTTCTCTGAATCCTCATTCACCTCTTCCTCCTCCTCCTTCTCCTCCTCCTCCCAATGTTTGTCCTCCTGCTCATCGTCTCCTCCTCCTCCCCCTCCACCACCTCCTCCTCCACCTTCTCCTCCAAACCATATTTGCCCTACTCCTCAAAATTGAGCCCCTTGTTCTCCTCCTCCTCCTCCGCGTCATCTGGTGAATGCCGAGCTCCAGTGGCACCAGCCATAGTTGAGCAACATCCTCCCCCATTTTCCACCGCCTCTTCCTAGCTGTGGAGCGGCGTTCACAACAAGTTTTGTGAATAATGATTCGTAGCGGAAGGTTGCTCGCAAGGTTTGTTGTGGAGTTGCATTCGCAATTAGATTGGAGGGTAACGCCTCGAAGTGGAGAGGAGGGGGCTGAGTGATCAGGAGCCGTAGCAGCAGGAGGGGTAGGAGGAGGAAGAAGAGGAGGGTGAGGAGCATGACGAAGGTGAGGAGCAACACCTTACTCACAAAACTAGATGTGGAGCGGCGTTCACAGCTAGTTTTGCGAGTAGTGTGTCGTAGCAGGAGGCTGCTCACAAAACTGGTTGTGGAGCTGCGTTCACAACTAGATTTGCGAGTGACGCCACGAAGCGGAGAGGTGGGGGTAGAGTGAAGAAACGAAGGAGGAGGGAAGGGGGGAGGAGCAGGAGGAGTATGAGGAGGAAGAAGAGGAGGGTGAGGAGCATGACGAAGGTGAGGAGCAACACCTTACTCACACAACTAGGTGTGGAGCGGCGTTCACATTTAGTTTTGCGAGTAATGTCTCTTATCAAGAGGCTGCTCGCAAAACTGGTTGCGGAGCTGCGTTCGCAACTAGATTTGTGAGTGACGCCATGAAGCGGGGAGGTGGGGTTGAGTGAAGAAAAGAAGGAGGAGGAAGGATGGGGAGGAGCAGGAGGAGTAGGAGGAGGAAGAAGAGGAGGGTGAGGAGCATGACGAGGGTGAGGAGGAACGACATCACTCACAAAACTAAGTGTGGAGCGGCGTTCACAGCTAGTTTTGCGAGTAATGTTTCGTAGCAGGAGGCTGCTCGCAGAACTGATTGGGGAGCTGCGTTCACAACTAGATTTGTGAGTGACGCCACGAAGCGGAGAGGCGGGGCAAAGTGAAGAAAAGAAGGAGGAGGGGGGAGGAGCAGCAGGAGTAGGAGGAGGAAGAAGAGGAGGGTGAAGAGCATGACGAAGGTGAGGAGCAACACCTTACTCACAAAACTAGGTGTGGAGCGGCGTTCACAGCTAGTTTTGCGAGTAATGTTTCGTAGCAGGAGGCTGCTCGCAGAACTGATTGGGGAGCTGCGTTCACAACTAGATTTGCGAGTGACGCCACGAAGCGGGGAGGTGGGGGTAAAGTGAAGAAAAGAAGGAGGAGGGGGGAGGAGCAGGAGGAGTAGGAGGAGGAAGAAGAGGAGGGTGAGGAGCATGACGAAGGTGAGGAGCAACACCTTACTCACAAAACTAGGTGTGGAGCGGCGTTCACAGCTAGTTTTGCGAGTAATGTTTCGTAGCAGGAGGCTGCTCACAAAACTGGTTGTGGAGCTGCGTTCATAACTAGATTTGCGAGTGACGCCACGAAGCGGAGAGGTGGGGGTAGAGTGAAGAAACGAAGGAGGAGGAAGGGGGGAGGAGCAGGAGGAGTAGGAGGAGGAAGAAGAGGAGGGTGAGGAGCATGACGAAGGTGAGGAGCAACACCTTACTCACAAAACTAGGTGTGGAGCGGCGTTCACATTTAGATTTGCGAGTAATGTCTCTTATCAGGAGGCTGCTCGCAAAACTGGTTGCGGAGCTGCGTTCGCAACTAGATTTGTGAGTGACGCCATGAAGCGGAGAGGTGGGGTTGAGTGAAGAAAAGAAGGAGGAGGAAGGATGGGGAGGAGCAGGAGGAGTAGGAGGAGGAAGAAGAGGAGGGTGAGGAGCATGACGAGGGTGAGGAGGAAGACATCACTCACAAAACTAGGTGTGGAGCGGCGTTCACAGCTAGTTTTGCGAGTAATGTTTCGTAGCAGGAGGCTGCTCGCAGAACTGATTGGGGAGCTGCGTTCACAACTGACGGGGGGCAGCCGACGGCCAACGCTGCCCTGTTGAAGCTACGCGATTTGATTATCATCCTCCTGCTCTTGAACAAATACCGTTTACCAGATTTTCCAGATTTCCAAGATCTTCCCAGAGATGGCCCTGGTGAAAAACGCTGCGTTTTCCTAATATTCCTGACCTTCCCAGGGATTACCCCTGAGAAAACGCTGCGTGTTCCTGATGTTCCTGATATTCCTGACATTTCCAGAGACTACCCAAGCGCCGAGGCCTCCTGGGGCTGCCGAAACATTGCCCTGGTGAAAAACGTTGTGTTTTCCTGATATTCCTGACCTTTCCAGGATCACCCCTGAGAAAACGCTGTGGTTTCCTGATATTCCTGATATTCCTGACATTTCTAGAGACTACCCTGCAGGCTCACGGTAGTCTCTGGAAATGTCAGGAATATCAGGAAAACACAGCGTTTTCTCAGGGGTAATCCCTGGGAAGGTCAGGAACATCAGGAAAACACAGCGTTTTTCACCAGGGCAATGTTTCGGCAGCCCCAGGAGGCCTCGGCGCCTGGGTAGCCTCTGGAAATGTCAGGAATATCAGGAATATCAGGAAAACACAGCGTACTCTCAGGGGCAATCCCTGGGAAGGTCAGGAATATCAGGAAAACACAGCGTTTTTTCACCAGGGCAATGTTTCGGCAGCCCCAGGAGGCGTCGGCGCCTGGGTAGTCTCTGGAAATGTCAGGAATATCAGGAACATCAAGAAAACACAGCGTTTTCTCAAGGGTAATCCCTGGGAAGGTCAGGAATTTCAGGAAAACACAACGTTTTTCACCAGGGCAGTGTTTCGGCAGCCCCAGGACGCTTCGGGAAGCCCCAGGAAGCGTTTCGGAAGACTCGGGAAGGCCAGGAGGCCTCAGGAAGCCCCAGGAAGCCCCAGGCCCTCCCCCCCCAGGGCGCGCGAGGAAGAGGAGTAGCAAACAAAGAAATATGTATGATCATGTGGGGGGGGCTACCATATATATATATATATATATATATATATATATATATATTGGCAAGGCTATAAAGCCCGACGTCGCATCAACACGCGCAGGTCCCGACTCATGCTTCCCAGCAGTCTAGGCGGCGCAATCCCGGTGGCGCAGTCAAGGCGCTGCGATCTAGGTGAAGCAATCCACGTTGTGCAGTATACACAATGCAAATGTATTCGAAAGAGCGCGGACGTGTCACTTCCGCTGCTCGCGAAATCATTCCACCCGCCCACCCGCAAGTTAGATTGCGACACCAGTGCGGCGGCGCTTGCGCTGGCTGGCTCATGGCTGCGGCCGCACTAACGCGCACAAGCTCGCGCGGAAAGCGGCCAGCTAGTCTGGCGCGACCAGCGCGGCCGCGATGGCGCTGCCCGCTGGGGACTTCCAAACGCGTCTCGCAGACCGCGCTGATGCGAGTGCACCGCAGTGCGAGTCGGTGACTCGGGCGCGGTATCACAGCGACGCCGACAAAGGCGGACACGATGATGATAGTAGTGACGATGTTGATGATGATGACGATGACGACGGCAAGGCCAATCTCGCCCATGAAGATGGAGATGTCCACGTGTCGGTGACGAAGGTTTTGGAAGGACTTCGACATGCGCGCGCAGCCGACCCGCGCGAGTGGCCCGATATTATTTGATTGGGACTGTGCCCCCCGCAGCAAGCTCGCAAGGGCGTTCGACACTTTTCGACATGCGCGCGCGGGAGGCCCGCGTGGTCACACTTGACGAAAACGATGGACAACCTATGCTTTCCAACGATGGTGTAAGCGCATTGTTTTGAACACCTATATAGCAAAACGTACATTATGTTTGTCTTATGTGTTCGGGAACCTCGACCTTGCAACCCTTACGAAGCCCATGGTTTTGGACGGATTCCGGCATGCGCGCGCGACGCCGCGCGCGTGCGGACTTCGTTGAATAGGTTGCAAGGAATTCGCGGACATTGATGGCTTTTGATAAACGCGCGTGCGCGTCGTATCACTTGACACGAAGAGGGGGCGACAAGGGTCGCGCCGGGACAGTGGCATTTATGTCTTATACATACGATGGGGCAAAGTCATGAGTACATTGTACTACCCCAGGGGGAGCAGATAAACCAAGGGGCTGTAGCAAACTGTCCTGCCAGACAAAATAATAAATACTTACTCATGTCATGGATGCGATGCGAAGCACCTGCACATCAACGTTGTGCGATGCACATCAAAGCAACGACATACAAATCAAAGCGGCGCAAAACAAAAGAACACGACATCGCTGCTGTCCGTGATTCCACGTCTGACGAACAAGCGTGGGTGAATAGCACGAAGCATCTGAGACGGCCCGTGGGCAAAAGGAGTATCGCGTGGGTTACTGGGCTTGAATAAAGCGAGCGACTTCTCGAAGTGTCTTCCGACGCCAGATAGTTTCACCGTCGATACTACACCCCTCTCTAGTGGGTGGGTTCGGCCGACTGACATGCAAACGTATGTGCCCCCCTGTACCGCAGACGGGCCCGGCACAGTGCTGCACAACATCCCACCAGCCCTTTAGAACGTGAGGTGCTTAGAGCGCTTCCTCTTCCAACCCCCCTTCTTCCCCGTCGGGGAAGGGGTACCCCTCCTCCCCCAGGATTGGACGGGGCGTTCCGCGAGGGGTTGCAGCGTCCACGCCAAGGTGACCTCGGAGAAAAGCCACAATCACTGAAATGTTGACCGCATGTTGGCCTCCTCGGGGAGGGGAATCGAATTTAGCACAGCCCCTCCTTTGATCGATCTCCTCCGAGATGGCCCCAAGATGGCCCCCGAGGCCCCCAAGGGCGCCCCCAAGACAGCACCCAGGGTGCCTAGGAGGTCCTATGAGGCCCCAGCGAGGTCCCCAAGAGGCTCCCAAGCGATCCCCGAGAGGCAGAGGCCCCACCGAAACGCCAAAGACGCCCCAAGAGGCCTCGGCGAAAGCCCAAATCATTGACCGTCCGAGGGTTCTGGCCACATGTTCGCCTCTTCGGAGGGGGAACCTACTGAAAACTCCCCCCTTCTTTGACCGATCTCCTCCAAGATGAGCCCAAGATGGTCCCCGAGGCTTCCACGGGTGCCCTAAGAGGCCCCAAGGGGTGCCCAGAAGGCCCTAAGAGGCCGCCGAGAGGCCCTCAAGAGGCTCCAAAGGAACCCCCCCAGAGGCCCCCAATGACACCCAAGACGCCCCAAGCGGCCCCCCGGACTGACAAGAGACCCCCAAGACGCCCCAAGAGGATTCCAAGCAAATTTCGAAAGACAATCGACGAGACTCCGGAAGGCATCCAAAAGGCGCCTGGCCTTTTCTGTTCGTTACTCCTCCTCCTCCTCCTCCTCCTGCTCCTCCTCCTCCTCCTGCTCCTCCTCCCCTCCTCCTCCTCTTCCTCCTCCTCCTCCTCATCCTCCTCCTCCTCCGCCCCCTCCTCCTCCTCTTCCTCCTCCTCCTCCTTCTCCTCCTCCGCTTTCTCACCCGTCCATTCCTCCTCATTCCCCCTCCCTCCTCTCCTTCCCCCTCCCCCTCCTCCTCCTCCCCCTTCTGCCCCTCACCCGACTCATCCTCCATCCTCCCCCTCTTGGGATATGACGTCTGACCCAACCCTGTATTCCACTACATGCTCCTCCACATCCTTGATCAGGGCAACTCGTCTGGGCATCGTTTCTGGATGGGCTGGTGGGGGTGCGCGAAGCGTCAAGAATCTCAGTGAGGGGGCTGTCCACCCGATTCCATGCGCATCGCATGCCTGCGTGCAAGATTGCTGACAAAAGCGCACATGCGCACATGCGTATGCGCGCAAATGAATACGTGCATGCGATGCCCCGTTTGTTCCAATACACGCCTGTCGAAAGTATGTAGAAACATGACGTAAGACAACGTTAAAAGTAGATTGGGCTTCCGCACGCCCCCTGAAGAGGAAAGAAAATGCGAAACCACTCGATGGCTGAAGTAGGAAGGCTCTTGAAAAGATTGGGCTGTGGAAGTCTAGAAGCACCTACTTTCAAGGAGCGATGGGTACGTGAATCCCACCAGCCCTCTGGGCGTAGGTGGTCTAGAGTGTTTCCTCGTCCAACCCCCTTTCTTCCCCTTCGGGGAGGGGTTTACCCCTCCCCCCCACCCCTTCCCCTGGACCTGGACGGGGCCGGACGCGAGGTGCCAGGGGGGCGTCCAAAACGCCCTCGGCGAGGAAGCCCAAATCATTGGTTTTAGAAAGGTGTTGGCCCCATTTTGGCCTCCTGGGGGGGCAGCCCTAATTGGGGATCCCCCCTTCTTTGATCGATGTCCTCCAAGATGGCCCCAAGAAGCACCCAGGAGACCCCAAGAGACCCTAAGATGGCCCCAAGATGGCCCCAAGAGGCCCCCAAGAGGCCCCCAGGAGGCCCCAAGAGGACCGCAAGCGGCCCCAAGAGGCCCCCCCCGAGGCACCCAAGACGCCCCAGAGCACCCCAGGACCCCCAAGAGACCCCCAAGACGTCCTAAGAGGCCACCAAGAAGCGCCCAAGAGATATCCCAAGAGGCTCCGAGAGGCATCCAAGAGACCTCTGTCCCTTTTGCTTGCCCTCCTCCTCCTGCTCCTCCATCCTCCTCCTACTCCTTCTCTTCCTCCTCCTCCTCCTCCTCCTCATCCTTTTCATCTTCCTTCTCCCCACTCCCTCATCCATCCATCCAGCCTCCCTCCTTCTCATCCTCCCTCCTTCGCACGGTTCGACCTTCCCCCTCCTTTCTCCTGCACTTCCCTGATCACCTCAACTCGCTTGGACATCGTTTCTGGATGGGCTGGTGGGGATACTTTGTTGATCGCAAGTTCACCACAAGACGCCGGGCGCCGTCAGAACGAAGCGTCAATGCAACGGCCTAAATTACGCACGCTGGTGGGGATACGCGAAGCGTCTAGAACTTTCCCACGGGACAGGTTTCCCATCCCGGGGCCGTTTGTTTTGACTGTCCCGAGGCTTGGTGATGGCCCCCAGAGGCAGAAGACGGCCACAAAAACTACCCGTCCTGATTTTTAACCGACGCGAGCATGCCTGGGCTGCTCCCTCCCTCTAAGACGAAGGCAAAACCGATACAACATCGGACCGATAGGAGTCGGAAACATCTGAGAATCTGCAGGTTTGGAGGATATATCGGGCGCCGCGGCCGTTTCAAGAGCGCTGCGGGGCGCTCTGAGAGCGGTCATGAACGCTCTGGAACAGAACGGATTTAGCTGAACCTCCTCGCACCACATTCGCAAGCACGCTGCCCACCGGTCTGGCAGCCCGCCGTCCCGCGTGCAGCATCACGCACGCTGTCCCATCGGATGCCGCTGAGCAGAGGGCAGGGCGGGAGCCCGCCTGTGTGCCAAAAACCCGGCCGCCGGATGCTCCGAGAAAACTGGAAGATCCAACGCTGCCACCGTCCTGGCCGTTGTACACGTACAGGTCGTTGTGGCTGTCCTCGAGCTGGTCCCCCCCGCAAGACGAAGCCAAGACGAACATAAAACCGGATGATGCTTAATCGGGAATATCTGAGATCCGGCGGCTCTGGAAGATGTCTCGGGCGCCGCGGCCTCCTCATAGCGTGCCAGAACGCTATGAAAGCGTTCTGGAACGCTTTGGATCGGATTCATCCTCGTCCTAGCCCCGTCCGACCCCACCCCCTTGGGGAGACAAAACCAAGCGTCCGCCCCTCTCCCAAGAGGGGGAACAAGGCAACAGGAGAAGAAGGGAACTCCCGACATCGGGCAAAGACGGAAGCACAGACTGTGCGCAGCCGGAGGCATCAAAACGATGGCGGCCTCGCCAACGTGGGGCGGCATCGATACCCAAGGCATTGCACGTGGGCGCCGAGTTCAGATGCATCGTTGAGGAAAGTGCATGAGTGGACCAGGATGGGGATGTCTGCGCGGGCTCACCAGACACTCGAAGCAACTGAGAGACTGGCCAGTGCTGGCCCAGAGGAGAACTGGCCATGGCTGTGGAGCAAGTGGAAAGGCCAACCTCAACCGATTGTTCCTGGTCGAATCGCGCTACGCCAGGCGGTCATCTCCGCGTGCTCGCGGCCCCACCGCGGAAAAGGGCAACTCTCGTACGCCCACAGAGGCGTGCCAGCTCAAAGCTGACGTGCCAGGCACCGTGTTCGACGATGAGACTTCCCACGCGTATCCGGGGAAAACCGTATGGCGTGAGCTCACCTGGCCCTGCGCTTACCCAACTCAATCAATCTAGTAAAAACTGCGCTCCAAATTTTGTTGGGGCTTCCCTAACCGGCTCCACTAATATTCGGCGGTGGACAAAGCTCCCCTTAGTAAACCTCCCTTTAGCGAAAACGACCTAGGACCGAAACCGACGGACCTGGACCCGCAAAAATGACGGCCGCGACGCCCCCATCGCGAACCGAAAACGGCCAATTCCTGAATCGGCCTGTCAGGGTAGGAGGTCTGTCCACCCCTGAAACATTTAAGGCCGCCTCCATGGCCGGGACTGGCTCCCAAGCCCTGCAGAATCCTGCAGGATCATGATCCTCCTGATCCTCCTCCTCCTCCTCCTCCTCCTCCTTCTCCCTCCTCCTCCTCCTCCTCCTCCTCCTCCTCATCCTCCTCCCCCTCCTCCTCCTCCTTCTCCAAATGCTGTGTCTGAGCCCCGTTTGCTCTGACCCCCGTCGCCTGCGGATGGACCGTCGTGGCAGCAGCGGGTGCGGGCCGGCCGCCGCAGCCTGAGCCCTTGCGCGAGGCAGTGCCGAGCCATCGGCAGGCTCGGTCGCGCACCGGTGGCGGAGCGCAGCGATCGCAGGAGACCGGCGCGACCGTCGGCAAACGGAGCGGAGCATTGTGACGCACCTCTCCGAACCGTCGGCGCCCAGGCGCTTCCACATTCCCAAGCGTCACAACAGGTTAGATTACACCAGAGAAACGCCGTAATCAATGGATGCTTGGATGAGATCGACCATGAGATCGATAATGAATCGTGAGATCGATGAATAGAGCGATATGGAAATCGACCGGGAACCCGGGAGCCCGGGAACCCGGAACCCACCGAAATCGGCCCGGAACCAATGACTAAGAGCCCTGGAACCCAGAACCAAGAACCCGGGAACCCAGCCGGCTACCAAAACCGGCGGGAACTTTCACCAAATCTTTCCATATCCGTTAGGACCCCTTCAATGCAAGCACTGATTGGGGAATACCTTTAATCGTCAAACCAAATTTGATATCTGGCGTGATGGCTGTCAAGAGTCAGCCGTGCGAAAGAGCACATGTACCGGTCGGGCCCTCGCCACTGCCTTTTGGCACGAACCTCGGGATGCGAGCCAAGGGGGTCCGAAGTGTACGCCACGTAGCGTGGTCTGCCAAGGTGCCAAAGGGATCTGGCGAAAGAGTTCGGTGCGTGAAAAGCTGTAGCGCGCCGAACTCCTTGGCCGGCCAGACGACTTTGTGTATACTTCGGGCCTCTCCCAGAATCGCCCTGGAGGCCGCGTTGTCGAATCGATCGGCACTGCAGCTGGAAGACGGCGCGCAGTCGGTAGAATAACGGAGCAGGACGCAGGACGGCCGTTGAAGCGCAGTGTGGGTGCGGTCACAAGAATCCCTCGCGAAAGACCCAACTTGTTTTGAATCGATACGCGCACGTTGGGCAGCTCATCTTGACACACCAAACGTGCGCCATGATGCATGAGCTGTATTGGATGTGTAGAACACTGATCTCACTGATCTACGCGCTGAACTTGCGCAAATCCTATTCGACGTCTAGGCTGTTAACGAAGCGAAACCCCGCAAAACGCAACTGACGTTAAATGTCCAAGGCCGAGCTGGGTGGCAATCCTTATGTTTGCTACTCACGACGCACCAATGATCTCCCTGGGGCCTGCCGTCCACACAAGGCAGGTACCCATACACATTATGATCGCCATTGGCAGAAGCCGTAGAAGCCCAATCTAGCGCCAAAACAGGAATACGGTTGTATCGAAGAGTACCTGCTAAAATCTGCCACGCTTTTTTAACTGTACGGCCCATTTTATAGAGCTCGCGGTCCAACACCGAGCTGTTCGAAATGTTCACTATGAGATCGAACACGCTGCCCAAACTCCCCTCCAAATAACTCCGCGGCAACACCATGACCTTGCCGTTGACGCCCCACCAACTATGGCACCCTTTCACGGTGACCGCGCTGATGGAAGAAATCATCTCTGGTAGTCGACGATGAATTGTGCCTGTCTGTTGTTTTCCCTACTGGCGGATTCTGGACGACACATCAAAACTGGCCCAAACATCCTGTATCAAAACCATCCAAAATGGAAACAATAAAAACTCGTCCCCAGGCTATGTTTCCACTCTATTGGAATCTTCCTCCCGATGAAGGGATACCGACTGAACCGTACTTGTCGGACTTTCGTCTCCCCCCCCTGCCCATTTGTTTTCGCACATCTTCCTGGTAGTCGACGATGAATTGTGCCTGTCTGCTGTTTTCCCTCCTAAAATAGGTCGGGCATGTCCCCCTACAGGCGGATTCTGGAAGACACATCAAAACTGGCCCAAACATCCTGTATCAAAACCATCCACAATGGAAACAATAAAAACTCGTCCCCAGGCTATGTTTCCACTCTATTGGAATCTCCCTCCAGTAGCAGGGGCCCGACTTGACCGTAGCCGCCACCGCCGCCGCTCGTGGGCCCACCGTGCTGCGCCGCGGCGGCAGCGCAGGCGGCGAGCGGCCGGGGGGTCCTTGCTGCAGCCCTTCTCGGCGGCGCGCACCAGTTGGGGGCAATACGGGGGGAGGGGGTGGAAGGCCTCTCGGGAGGAGGCCACATGCGAACCCGACCCCTCCCCCTTCGAAATCGTGGGGGGTAGGGGTAGGGTTCGCATGTGGCCCCCTATCTCGGGAGGAGGCTGCTTCCGAGGGCCGGGAGCGCGCTGACATGGGTCAGCGATCCGCGGACTCGGCGCGCGGCCCCCGAGTCCGTTGTCATCGGGGGAGGTGCCCTCCCCCAGAATGCGGCCGGCGCCGCCGGGTCCGGCGGCGGAAGTCCGCGATTCCCCGGGGAAGCGGGGGGCCCGTCGCTGATCCACGCCCCCTGGATCCATGTCTGCGCTCGCCGGAGAGAGGGCGGCCGCGGCCCCACGTCTGCGGGCCAGGCCCCGCGCCCTCTGAGAAGCAGGGGTGCCTCTGCGCAGGCCTCCCCCCTGCCCCTGCCTTCGATGGGCCGGCTCTCCACCACCACCACCACCAGTTGGAGGGGGGAAGGAGGTGGAGGATGAGGAGGAGGAAGAAGAGGAGGGAAGCACCACCGGGAGGAAGTGGGGGGAGGAGGAGGGGGAGGAGGGGGAGGAGGAGGAGGAGGAGGAGGAGGAGGAGGAGGAGGAGGAGGAAGAAGAGGAGGACCCCCTCCACCCTCCAACTTCTGGTCGTGGTGGTGGTAAGCGTGCCCATCATAATATTACCCCCAATTGGGCGTGGCTGGCCTGCGCGTCGATGCCCTTGCGCAGGTAGCAGGGCGCGCTGCCCTGCTGCCCGACGCCTTGGAGCACTCTGGCCGGCAGGGGCGGGCGGAGCGAACGGGAGGGCGAGGCAGAGGAGGCGAGCGTTCGGTCGGGCATGTCCCCCTACGGGCGGATTTTGGACAAAAAATAAACTACACCCGAGGAGCACCCCAATCAGTGGCTGGTTTGATGAGGTTGAGGGTGAGATCGATTGGTTGAGAGGATTCGGGAAATCGATCATGAGATCGATAATGCATCGTGCGATCGATAACGAGATCGATGAGGAGATAGACCAGGACGCCGGGAACCAAGGAACCTGGAACCCACTGAACTCATCCTGGAACCAATGACCAAGACCTCGGAACCTGGAACCGGGAACCCCCGAACACAGCCGGCCACCAAAATCGGCGGGAAACTGTCGCCAGATCTTTCAACCTCCGCTGGGGCCCCTTCAGTGCAAGCACTGCTTGGGGAACATCATCAACAAATAATAAATCCAAAATGGTCGTCGTCGAAACATCGCCCCCAGACTATTTGTTTTAAGTATTTTTGAACGCTCCTCTTGTGGAGGGACAGGCCCGACTTGAGGCGAGAGTAGAGGAGGGGGGCCAGTCGAGACAGCGTCGGTCCCTCCTCCTCCTCCCTCCTCCTCCTCCTCCTCCTCCTCCTCCTGCTGCTCCTCCTCCTCCTCCTCCTGGAGGCTTCTCGTCGCCACGGCTGTATCCGCGTCGGACAACGGTTCAAGATGGACCCCAGGAGGAGTCCCGGGTCCCGGGCTCGATCTTGAGCGGACGTGCGGCGCGCACGGAAGAGCCGCCGTTGGAGAATAAGGGAGCATGGGAAGGAGGAGGGGGGGGAGGAGAATGGGGGAGGCGGACAGGGGAGGAGGCAACAGCAGGGACAGGGAGGATGAGAGGCAGGGAGGGAGGGAAGCGGAGGATTATTGGAGACTTGGTGGGCCCTGGAAACCACAGGGCCGGTTTTTTACCGGTTCCGTTTTGTCGTTTTCGTTTCCGGTTCCGATGCCGTTGTTTTACCGGCTCCGTCGCCCTTGTTTAACCGGTTCCGGCTCCGGTTCCGATCCTGGAGCCGTTTTTGTTGCCGTTTCCTGTCGCCGTTTTTTTGCCGTTTCCATTTTCAAGGGACATTTTTGGGGAAACGGTGAAAAAACGTTTCCGGGGCCCACAAAGGGGAGGAGGCGACAGCAGGGACAGAGAGGATGAGAGGCAGGGAGGGAGGGGAGGGGAGGACGATTGGAGAGGGAGCGACGGAAAGAGGAGCAGCTGCGGCGCAACACCAGAAGCTGCACGTGGGCAAATACCGTGCGGGCGCGGCCGCAAGAAACCCTCGCAAGAAACACAGCCCTGAAAACCCGCGCGCGAGGTGCACTCGAGGGGGAAACCTGGAGCACCCGGAGCGCAGCAGCCTCTTTGACGGCCACTGGAAGTCACCGCGCAGCGCGCGGAGAGAAGAAACCCAGTGTACCCTGACGCATAGTCCATGCCCTCTTGATGTATGCCCCCGCTCTATCGGCGGCGACTGAGAGGGGGAAATGAGAGGGAGAATGCCTTCTCGGAAGGTTCGGAAGTCCCCCGGCCTTCTGAGAAGTTTTCTGGGCCTTCCCTGAAAACAAAACAAACTTCTCGGAAGGCGCGAGGGCTTCTGAGAAGCCCCGCGCGGGTCCTCTCCTTCTCGCTTCCCCCCCCCGCTCGCCGCCGCTGTATGTGACCGAGGTGTTCTTCTGCTCCGCCTCTCGCCTCTTTGGGACCCCACGGGGGGAGCCACAGGGTCGGCCGTAGAGGAGGAGGAAGGGAAAGAGGAGGCGGAGGAGGAGGAGGAGGAGGAAGAAGGTCAGGAGGAGGAGCAGGAGGAGGAGGAGGAGGAGGAAGAGGACGAGGAGGGAGGAGGAGCAGGAGGAGAGAGGAGGAGGAGAAGGGAGAAGGAGGAAGAGGAGAAGTAGGAGGGGGAGAAGGAGGAGGAGGAGGGGGAGGAGGGAGGAGGAGCAGGAGGAGGGAGCAGGAGGAGGGAGGAGGAGGAGGAGGAGGAGGAGGAAGAGGAGGAGGCTCCCAATGCGGAAACCCAGTGGTCCTTGGCAGGCCAGGGCACCCCGCCCCTGGTAGGCGCGGAGCGGCGTCGGGGGGGTTCGCAACGTGTCCCCCTGAGCCCAGTCCCCAAACGCCGGCGCCCCCGACAGGGAGACACTTGACAGGAACCCCCGCTTCACGGCGACTGGTGATAGGGTTGAACAGCTCATGTGCCCCTCCTCCTCCTCCTCCTCCTCCTCCTCCTCCTGTTTCCTCTCCTTACCCCCTCCAGCCACCGACGCGAGAAAGTCGCAGCGAGGCGCTGAATTGCAAAGGAGAGGATGAGGAGGAGGAGGAGGACGAGGAGGCGGAGGAGGAGGACGAGGAGGAGGCGGGCCAGGGAGGACGAATGGGGTAGCAAAAGGGGTATTAGCAAATGGGCTAATTGCACGCGGTGTTTGCTTTCCAAACGCCTCCTGGCGCCAGATTTGGCCATGTACTACGGAAAATTAACGGCGGTCGGGTCGAGAGCAGCTAACTGCATAAATTGTCTTACCTGCCTCCTCCCTTCCTCGTCCAACCCGAGAAGAGAAGACGAGGAGAATGGAGAACCACAATCAACCCAACAAGCATACTTAAACGATGCCGCAATACACCCTCCCGTCCCAAGTCCCCTACTCATACAGCGGAAACCCATGTCAAGAAACACCCTGCTTGCCTCTAGGGTGCCCTGGGTGTCTTGGGTTTCGATGTTTTTTTTGCTATGGACAGCGTGACGTTCCCACACCAAGAAACAGTGGACGCCCTGGGGCCTCAGGGTTGGGCTTCCTGTGGCAGGTTTCTTGTGGTCGAGCTCCTACTGTAAGTACCATGTATTCCCTTTACTGCGGGACGCGGCCCCCTTGAAGAACGAGCACCGGGTGGGCCGATCACTCAGGCAAGGCCCCCTTTGTGTGAGTGATCGGCCCTCAACTCTTAGTGGTCAGCCCTCACTTCTTATTACAAGAAGAAGCGCAAATGGGCAATAGGATAAATTTGGGAACAAATGTCTTAGTCACACAGGACCCGGCTTGAATTTAATGTGTCTTCGAACCGCGTAAATCATGTCACCTATAAGAAGTTACCAAACAGTAAGAAACGTCCGAAGCTCGAATCGCATCTTGGAAAGACACCACCCTCCATCCGCATCACTGATGCACATCCGGGAACTTCGGGCTATCCGTTACCGTGCCGCCTGGCACGTTGAGGCACAGTGTAATGCCAAGTGCTCTGGCCACCTTGCGGGCCACCAGGCTGCGATTATCGGGCTTCAGCATACTGGTTCCAGTCGTGAGCTCCTCGGTCCCACTCACATGTCCAGTGCAGTTTCCAGTTTCCAGTCTCCCATGTCCTAAATCCAACGCTTGCCTTACTGTAAACTGCTACTGTCCGCGCGAGGAAGAGAACCGAAATTAACCCTGGTTACTATGGCCTCCCAGGGTTCTCAGAATTCCCCCCGTGGGGCCCTGAGACACATAAGAAAACGTGAGATTCGCATCCCTGGGGCCCTACCCCCGACAAACAAAAAAGAACGCACGATGCGCGACCCCGAGGCCAGGATACCCCAAGATCCTTTGCAGCTTATGCCGCGCCCGCACCCCTGCGGCCACGATCCGGCGGACCCTTTGCGACAGACCTGCGCCCCCCGAAGCCGTGATCCAGGTCTGGGCCCCCACAGGCCACGATCTCGAGCACATTGCATAGGATTCGCGCCCGATCGGCGATGCATGAACTATCGGCCGCCCATCGGCGATGGATGAGCGATTGTTGGTCGATGCTCCCCCTCTGATCCCATCCCCCCTCACGTTGCCCCTGACACACCCTCTGTGCCTCCTCCTTCTCCTCCTCCTCCTCCTCCTCCTCCTCCTCCTCCTCCTCCTCCTCCTCCTCCTCCAGGGCCCTCCTGAGCACTGGGAGACCTCCGGGGACCTCTGGAGAGCTCCTCCTTCTCATCTTAAGGGGAGGAGGGGGGACACTTTACGGCCCTCGCTGGCTTTCTTTCTGGCCTGAGAATTCGGACCCGCTCCGCATCCATGCGCATGCACAAGCATAAGGCAACGGCGAATACACGCTTGGCCAGCACTGTACCGCTACAAAAAAGAGAGCCACTTCGGAACAATAACCAAAGCGACATCAGAAATGGCCAGAAGACCAATCGCGGTACTGAACGGGATCAGCAAACGATGAGAGAGACAGCGTCAAAGGATCGATGCAATGACTCTAGGCTCGGAACTGTTCAACTTACGCGTCACCACAACACCTCCGAGGCAAAATCAGCACTGAACACTCAGATGATGCGCTGCAACAACTGTGGCCTACTGAACTAATCCCGCTCCCTCTTGCCTCGTTCCTTCCCACCTGTAAGCGTTGGAGCATTGCCCGCAATAGTACAGCGCATAACCGCGGTAAAGCGCTGTCCTCCTCCTCCTCCTCCTCCTCCTCCTCCTCCTCCCCCTCCTCCTCCTCCTCCTCCTCCTCCTCCTCCTCCTCCTCCTCCTCCTCCGCCTCCTCCACCCTACAGCGCGGACGAAGACGAGATCAGGATCACAACCCGCCCCAATTCAGATTACTTTCCAGAAGTATGATGTTCCTGCACTTACCCTCCTTACTGCTACGCTGTTGCACAAACACGGTGGCGGGGTTTGCCGCAAGCAGCCGGATCTGTTCGCCACCGTGCCCTTGTGCAAGGAATGGCGTGTCCTCAAGTCCCTTGCTCAATCCCTCGATCCTCAATCCTGAGAAATCTTTGAGGGCTCGGATCAGGAAGCTCCCAGATTATGTCGCGGCCACTTTTTGCGGAGCGGTGCTCCTCTAGTTGGCCTTGAGCCAGGGGGTTTGGATTGCTTGGCCCCCATTAGCAGAGCGGCGCTAATTGATTGGCCTGGAACCAGGGGGCTAGGATCGTCTCGCTGCCATGAGCGGAACGGCGCTCCGCCGATTGGCCTCACACCAAAGAGTTCCCGTTGCCTCGCTCCCAGTAGCGGAACGCGCCCCGCTAATCGATTGAGGCTCCGCAATCCTCCTCCTACTTCTCCTCCTACTCCTACTCCTACTCCTACTCCTACTCCTCCTAGTAGTCCTCCTCCTAGCAGTCCTCCTCCTCTTCCGCCACGGGTTCCTCTACCCCGTCCTTCGTTCGAAATCCCTCCATCGGAGTTCAACTCGAGGCATAGATCTGCTGGCCAACAACCCAGGTCCCAACGATTAACGCCTGATAGGATGGATGTGACTCAATTGATACCACTTCGTTGCTTCTTGCATCCTCTGGCCAAGCCGCAGGCCATGAAATCCCGAGCATGCCCGAGTCTTCTGACCCAGAACCCAGACACGGTGGCGGGTTGGACCGAAGGTCATTCTATGTTTGCGAACACAAGGTGCATGCGTTTATACATATGTACATCTATGATATACCGATGCATACAGATATTCGTTGGCGACGCCGGCAAATCGACCAATGCCGTCGACGGGCGCCTGGCGACGACGACGACCACCACCACGACTTCGACAAGCATTCCCCGCCTGTGTATCCCACTGACCTTCGTCCTTACGTCTTGCGCCCGAAGCTTCTCATCACAAAGGCAGATGGGCAAGAAATCAGTGAAACCTCCAAGGCTCCGCTCGGCCCTGCAAAGTGCAACGGCAACTACAGGAGCCTTCCTTGATTTTGCCTTCTGTCCCAGCCCTTATTCGCGCAATGGCAACTACATGGAGCGACTGCTGCACATTCTCTAACGAGTGCTGAGACCAAATGGCTGGAAGGAGATACTCATCCTGCGCATTGCAGTGGGCTTAGAAGAAGAGATATACAGAGCGAGAAATAGAGAGAGAGGGAGAGAGAACTAGAGAGAGAAAGAGAGGGAATGACAGAGAGAGAGAGAGAGAACGATAAAGGATGTATATATACAAAGAAAACAACACAGAGAGATATGGACTGAAACCTGACCAATGCAGATGAAACCTCGACGCTCCAGGCAGCCTTCGCATCCGTCCGTGTGGATGCATGTCTCGAAACAGTCCTGCAACCACATGTCCATCTTCACCTCGTGCGCTGCTACTTCTGCCGCAAACGCCAGCCCCACAGCGCCTCGATACACTTTGGACGCCCGAGTTATCCAAGATATCTCTGGCCCAGAGTAGCTCCGGCTTGGACCCCCGACGCACGAAGCAGGAATTACCGTTACCGCCCCCAGCCCCGATGGTTCGGGAAAGGTTGGACGCCCTCGTTTCCAGGGTACCTCCGGTCCGGGCCAATTCCTGTTTGGGCCCCCCCGACGCTCGAATCAGGAGCTACCTTTGACCACCCCCCGCCCTGATGACTCAGGGCTCTGCACACCCGCGAGGCGCATCACTGGCGTCTGGGCGCAATCGCTTGTGGAGAAAGGCAGGCGGAATCAATCGATTTTCTTCGACGCCAGCGCCTCCAAAAACAGATCCCTGCGACCGCAGGGGGAGAACCCGCTGCGAGCGGAGCGGGCCGTACCTGCACGGCCGCATGCCGCAGTTGAAAACGCTGGACTACGCTACGGGCCCTGGGCACGAAGACCTCGCAGTTGGAGCTGCGGGAACGCTCAGTTCCCAGCGAAAGCGCAACAACGGTCGGGATCTTTTGGATAGCGTGTCGCCGCGGCGGCCCCGGCGACACGCTGTGCCATGGGAAAAGGAAAGAAGTCGCTCCGCTCCGCGGGGCTGGAAGCTCTGAAAAACTCGGGACGTTGGCGTTGGGGTTAGGTCGGGCCTGTCCCCCTACAGGCGGATTTCGGGCGACAAATGAAATTGGATGGTGAGAGTGGGGGTCGGGCGCGCGGTCCCGGCAATGGTGCCTCTATGGGCCATGCATGGGCGATGCATCCTCGATTGCTGTGTTCGGCAGGGGAACCCATTGAAGCTCCCCGCCTGCACCCATGCGCGAGACTTGAGGGCAAACGAAGCAAGGAAGCGGGGAGCTCGGGAAAGGCGCCGAAGGCAACGTGCGCTGAGGGCGCAAAAGGAAAATGTTGGAATCAACGGAAGCGGTGAAGTGAGTATCCAAATCTGCCCAGCCAATATGACACGCGGAACGATGCGCCTCAGTTTCGGGGATCTTGAGGGCCAGAACAAATAGTGAATTCGCACTGGGGGGAAATCAAAATGTTAATCAAAATTTTGGAAAAATGTGAATTCACAGTTTGGAAAGGAAGGAACATTTGAATTCACAATTTGTAACTTTGTCTGCGAATCTCTATCACGGGGCCAGAATGTTAATTCACATTTGGAAGCAGGGAGATGTGAATTGACATTTTGGAAAAAAGAAAATGTGAATTCACATGTTGGGAGAATCGCGGGACCCATTCCAAATCTGTCTTGGGGGTCGACAAGTCATCGTTTGGGAACATACGCGATCATCAATCGCACAATCAAGACACACTTGCACTCCACTTCGCCGCCACACGCGCGATATGCAAGAACGCCCGCACGCCTGAACAATAACGGATGGACGGCGCGTTTGCCCGCGCGGGCAACGCGCGGGCATGAACGACTGGCCCTCCATGACCGCCAACATTCGATGCCAATCGTACCCGATCGCCTAAATGGGCGATACATTGAGCATACATAGGCAATTCAGAACCCATTGAAGACCCCCTGTTGCAGACCCCTTTTAACCCTCCAATAAAAGATCATTCCAAACAATACCCTAAACATATTCAAACAATATGCAGAAAATCCTCACCTGATTATTTTTGGACTATTTTTGAATATTCCTCCTGTAGAGGGTCAGGCCCGACTTAACGTTGGGGGCCCAAGACGGGACAGCGTGTCGCGGCGAAGCGTGGTGGGCCAACACCGGCGGAGCGACAAGCTGACTAAAATCTCCCGCCTGCAACCTGCTCCTCCTTCCTCTCCTCCCCCTCCCTTGGCGGGCTTGTTCTCCACCACCACCACCACAAGTAGGAGGGGGAGCGGGTCCTCCTCCTCCTCTTCTTCCTTCTCCTCCTCATCCTCCATCTCCTTCGCCCTCCAACTTATGGTGGTGGTGGTGGAACACAGACCCATCATCCCTCTCCCCCTCCTCCTCCCCCCATCTCGGCTCGCAAGTGGCGGTCTCGGGGATGGACAGAACCCCCTTTAGTAAAACGTGGTTTGGTGAAAACGACCTCGGGCCCAAACCTGGTGGGCGCAAGCCTGGAAAATAACGGCCGCGGCGCCCTCTCGAGAACCGAGAACGGACAGTTCACTAATCGACGTGTCAGGGTGGGGCTTCTGTCCACCCCCGCTGGTATCGCTTGCAGGCCTCGGAACACTCGTGGGCAAAGTGGGTCCTACAGTGGACACCCTCTCAACCGCATCGCCGGCGCCGTTATGGAGGACGGCGAAAGCGGTGGTTCGAGGCCGTGGACAACTACTGTTAAGTCGGGCCTGTCCCTCTACAGGAGAAAGTCAAAGACTAGTCTGCGGACGGTTTTTGACATATTGTTTGACTGTTTGGGGTATGTTTTTTTTGAACTTTTCACCCAAAATCCCCCCTGCATGGGGACAGGCCCAACCTAAGGCTTCTGCGTGATCTGGGGGCCCAAGCCCCGGCGCGCCGCCCTGTTCTCGGCGGTGGACAACCCTCCCTTTTAGTAACCCTCACCTTAGTGAAAGCGGCCTGGACCGAAACCGACGGACCTGGATCCGCAAAAACGACGGCCGCGACGCCCCCTCGCGAACCGAGAACGGCCAATTCCTCAATCGACGTGTCATAGTAGGAGGTCCGTCCACCCCCGAGTAATATGGGGGGATGGGGGGGAAGCCTCCCGGGAGGAGGCTGCTTCTGAGAGCCGGGAGCGCGCGCCAACATGGGTCGGCGATCCATGGATTTGGCGCGCGGTCCCCGAGTCCGAGGTGCCCTCCCCAAAACTCGGCGCGCGCCCTCCAATCCGTCCTTGCCTCGCTCCGCACGCAGAGGGCGCCCCGCGGTCGGGCCGCACGCCCGACGGGGCCGTCGAGCAGGGGCCCTTCTGCTCACCTGCTCCTCCTCCTCCTCCTCCTCCTCCTCCTCCTCCTCCTCCTCCTCCTCCTCCTCCCCCTCCTCCTCCTCCTCCTCCCCCCCCCTCCTCCCCCTCCCCTCCTCCTCCTCCTCCTCCTCCTCCTCCTCCACCTCCTCCTCCTTCCCCTCCTCCTCCTCCACCTCCTCCTCCTTCTCCTCCTCCTCCTCCTCCCCCTCCTCCTCTTCCTCCTCTTGTGACGCTGGGCGGACTTCGATTCAATATTGTAGCGTCTTTGGAAAAACAGCATGGCAGTGCAAGCCAACCGTAAATCGCCAGAATGCAGACACAAGCGAAGACCTCCTCCTCCTCCTTCTCCTTCTCCTCCTGCTCCTCCTGCTCGTCCTCATCCTCCTCGTCCTCCCTCCTCCCCTCCTCTGTGCAAGACGCTCCATGCAATCGGGACCTCCCCGGGGTGCTCCAGGCTTGCCGCGGCGAGGCCTCTCTGGGCCCCCGCCCGGTCACCTGAAGAGCGCCGTCCGCGCTCAGGTTGACTCATCTTTCGGAGCCGCACGCGGGTCGATCAGACGGGCTGGAAGGAACAGAGGCAGAGTGGGAACGCTCAGCCCATGAGAATGGGTGGCGCAGAGACATACTACTGCTACATGTCCTCCTTAGGTGCACGCGTCCGACCCGAACATATAGTAGACCCATCTTGTAGTATATCGTTTCCCGAGCGGTATGACCAGAAAACGCCCGCCACGACGCATGTACTATAAGATGTCTCGGTGCGCGCGTCGTCCCTGGGGGAGCGACGCTCATATAGTGTTAGTTAATATGTTGGGGTGACGCCAATGAGAAACCTCACGCAGCCTTGCCTCGATCTTGAGAAACATCACGCAGCCTTGCCCTGCCTCGATCAGAGGTGCCCAAAACTCTGCCCCGGTGTGGCCGCAACAGGCGCGCGATTGTTCGGGAGCGCGCCAGAGTGTGGCCGGACTTTTCGGTTCGAAACCAAAACGACGTTCAACTTCTATCATCATGTCGTCACATTCAATGTCCAGTGACAAGTTCGGACACGTTTTCGGTCACCGATTTATTCGACCACATACATTTTCGGCTGGTAGGGGCGGGGCGTCATGAGGAATATTTTGTTGGCGGCCACTGAAGACGGTCCGAACCAGAGTTCATGGTGGGTTGCCCCACTGTGCGCGCAACAGGAGGGAAGGAACGAACGAACGAAAACGATGCAACAACAACGTTGAAATTTTAGCTGCTGATCTGGGCGATTCCGGAAACTCTGAACTACTCTTGTTTTGCCGTTTCTTGGGAGGTCGACGTTTGCTTTCGCCGGCTTCCGCGGGCGGAGCCGCCGCCGTTTTACTTCCGCCGCCTTCCGCCGACCTTCCGCCGCGGAAGAGGTGGCAACGTCTTCGATCATCGAAGGCAAGGCCCTTTTTGGGACGCCCCACCTGCAGATGCGACCCCTTGATGGAAAACTCTGCCACTGGCGGGCGAGACCATCTCCATGGCTCTACAAGGACACCTCAAGAAGCCAGGGTAGGCCGCGGAGGCCCCCCTCAGGCACCCTGGGTTCTTTTGGTGCTCATGACCCGCGTAACATGCAAGCCTTTGCCTCCTGTCCAATCCAGAGAGAGGATGAGGCGGAGGAAGAGGAGGGGGAGGAGGAGGAGGAGGAGGAGGAGAAAGAGGAGGAGGAGGACCATCACAGGCTGCAAGGAAGGCAAGGGGTTAGTCGGCCCTAGCCCTACACCTTGGGGTTTACATCGTCGGTCTCTGTTACGCCTGGAGGAAGGGGAGGAGGAGGAGGAGGAGGAGGAAGAGGAGGAGGAGGACGAGGAGGAAGAGGCGGAGGAGGAGGAGGAGGAGGAGGAGGAGGATGAGGAGGAGCAGAAGCAGCAGCAGCAGCAGCAGCAGCAGCAGCAGCAGCAGCACGCGCGGTGAGTCTGGACCCCAAGCAGCCGCAGAGCATCCGTGGAAAGGCGCGTCGCATGTGGGGCGGATCCTTCGGGGCGTGGGCGTCCCAGAGTTGGGCTCGCAGAGTATGGCCAGAGGCGCGTGCGAGGACGAGGGAGGACCCGGGGACCGGACACAGAAAGGGCCATGGGGTCCGGGGAGATGTCATGCTCCTGGCCACGAGATCCCCCCCAGAAGTCGTCACACTTGCCCTCTTGGCTGCCCCCGAGCCCTGGGAGTGCCTCTCGCTGTCCAGGGCGGAAACCTATGGAAAGAAGAGTGGCACTGGAAGGGAACGGCAGATGATGAGCTGCGGGGTCATGTGTGTGCGGCGATGGTCTGCGGGCGATCGGCGATCGCCGAGGGCAACCGAGCAGCCAGCTCGGCGTTTGGCAGCAAAGCACGCTGCAACATTCACATCCCATGGCGCTGACGGGTCTCAGTCCAATTTGCAGTGCTAACATATCTCGCGAAGACATAACTGAATGAAAATATTGAGAGCCGCCACAAGTACCAGACACTGCAAAGAACGCTTCCCGACTGGAGCCCGCATGCCAAAGAGACTCGTACGTAACATTATATCGTGCCATTTCAAGGCGCTGCTGCTGATGTGCTATGATGCCGTGCTTCTGCTCAATCCAACTACGCAGACGTCGAAACATCCGCGGATGTGTTTCTGGAAAACTGTGCAGCCCCAGAAATCCCGACCCCTTCCCCAGTGTTCCGGATCCGTTTCTGGTCCTCGGGCCCGCTCACGGGGCCAGGGGGGCGAGCTGAAGGACGAGCACCAAGATTGAAACACAAAACAACGTTGACGATCCAGGACGCCCACTGGGGCATGTCTTTTTCCGTTCATTGGCGCCTTGGGCGGGCCAGCTGCGAGAGGGCGGCATTTGAGCGCCTGCCCTATTGTAAAAAAGGCCAGCGCCGGCCAGAAAACTCAGACACTGCGCGCCGGCCTCCGGAGGCATGGCGCGAAACTGCCCAGCGGGGGCCGCAAGGGGCCTATGCATGCCAAACTGGGACGGCGAAGGGAAGGTCAAGGAAGTCCGGCGGTCGTTCTGGAGACCTTCCTGGAGCCTCCGGGCTCCACTCATGAGTCGATGCTGCATCGAACGTCCGTCAGCTTGAGTCGGACTCGAAGCGAACTAGATTCGAAGCATGGTCGAACAGATCCGTTAGGTGCCGCCGAGGAGGTCCCCAACACGAACACCTCGAGAAGGGGCGCCCAGGTCAGAAGAGGATCGAGGAGGGGAGGTGCAGGCGGCGGGAGGACGAGAGGGAGAAAGAGATTGACAAATACTAGAGCCACTCGAAGCCTCCCGAAAAGGGGGCCCAGGTAGTTGGGGTCGGAGGATCTCGCCGCATCGCCGATGCACCGCCATGCATCGGCGAAGCATCGCCGATGCATCGGCGACGCGGCGGCGACGCGTCGGCGTCGGTTCCGTGGAGGAGAACCAGTATCCACATCGAGCCGCATCCAGTGGGCTTGTTTTCCACCACCACCACCATGCGCAGGAGGGAGATGGGGGGTCCTCCTCCTCCTCCTCCTCCTCCTCCTCCTCCCCCTCCTCCTCCTCCTCCTCCTCCTCCTTCTCTTCCTCTTCCTCCTCCTCCTCCACCTCCCCCTCCCCCTCCCCCTCCCCCCTTCCTCCTCCTCCTCTCCTCCTCCTCCTCCTCCTCCTCCTCCTCCTCCTCCTCCTCCTCCTCCTCCTCCTCCTCCTCCTCCCACTCCTCCCCTCCCCCTCCCCTCCTCTTCCTCCTCCTCTTCTCGGCGCCCCAGGGTCTTATCTTATCTTATCTCCTCCTCCTCCTCCTCCTCCTCCTCCTCCTCTTCCTCCTCCTCCCTATCCCCCTCGCCCTCCTCTTCCTCCTCCTCCCCCTCCTCCTCCCCTCCTCCTCCTCCTCCTCCTCCTCCTCCTCCTCCTTCCTCCTCCTCCCCTCCCCCTCCCCTCCCCCCTTTTTCCCCCTACTCCTCCTCCTCCTCCCCCTCCCCCTCGCCCCTCTCTTCCTCCTCCTCTCCTCCTCCTCCTCCTCCTCCTCCTCCTTCCCCCCTCCTCCTCCCCCTCCTCCCCGCCCCTGCGGTGTCTGCGGTTTCTGCGGACGGCCAAGGTCGAGCAAGCTCAGCCTAGGCCCAAAACAAAATGGGGGGGGGGGCCGAGAACAGAACCTCGAACCTCGAGCCTCCCTCCCTCCTCGCGGCGCTGCGCAACGCCCCCAACTCCATGAAGCTCGTGCTCGACATCGTGTGCTTGTCGAGCAGCGGGCGGCCGCGCGCGCTCTCCCCCCCCCCCCCCCCCCCACATCCTCATCTCACCCCATCCTCCCCCCCCCCCCCGGCCCACCCACTAGCCCGGCACTGGCCTGAGAAGAACCACTACCCAGCTGCAACTTCCATCGGCCGAGCCTGCGCTCATTCCGACTGGCGGGCGCTGGCCAATGCCAGAAAGCCTGAGGAGCGAGAGGCTGCGGAGGGGAGGCGGGGGTGATAAGGGAGGAAAGAAGATGTGAGAAGGGATAGGGCACACCTGGGAGCCTGAGTGCCCCTAGAGATTCCCTTCCTGCTGCGTGAGGCCTGATCTTGGCTCTCTCACGAATGGCTGCTAAGTTTCCTGGTGCCACTGCGCTGGGCAGGACCAGGAAGAGGCAGGGCTCGCTGAGAGCCCCGAACAAGAAACATTAGCCTTATACTGTGGCGTGGAACTCCCCCATTGCGCATCACGTCCTCTGCGCGACTCCACCGCCCCAATCCTGCTACGTGAGGCCTGATCAAAATGGCCCTCTCACTGATGCTGCTATATTTCCTAGTGCCACTGCGCCGGGCAGGACCAGGAAGAGGCAGGGCTCGCTGAGAGCAATAGGGGAGGAATGAAGAGGTGAGAAGGGATCGGGCACGACAGGGAGCCTGAGTGCCCCCCGAGATTCCCTTCCTGCTGCGTGAGGCCTGATCACGATGGCCCTCTCGCTGAATGCTGCTATATTTCCTGGTTCCACTGCGCTGGGCAGGACCAGGAAGTGGCAGGGCTCGCTGGGAGCACCGAACAATGGAAATTCGCCATTTACTGCGGCGTGAGAACTCCCCCTCCGCGTATCGTCCCCTATCGCCATTGGCGTCGTCGTTAGCTCCACCACCCCCACCAGGCTGGGAGTTTCCAGCTATATACTCCCTGCAGCGGGGAGAACTTGGTGGAGAATGGGGAGGGGAGAATGAGATGATAGGGGAGGAAAGAAGATGTGAGAAGGGATAGGGCACCACTGGGAGCCTGAGTGCCCCCTGAGACTCCCTTCCTGCTGCGTGAGGCCTGATCATGGCTCTCTCACTAATTGCTGCCATGTTTCCCGGTGCCACTGCGCTGGGCAGGACCAGGAAGAGGCAGGGCTCGCTGAGAGCCCCGAACAAGAAAACTTAGCCTTATACTGTGGCGTGAAACTCCAACTTCGCGTATCTCCTCCTCTTACCTCTTAGCAATGACCCCCCCAAGCCATTCAATGAGCGCCTTGGGAGGCGGATCAGACGATGTAGCACAAGGCCATCCCGAAATTGAACGAAAGCTGGCGCACGCAGTTCACGCCTTCAGGACAGACCAAGCCCACCGTTGACAGATGCTAAGATTGCTTGCAATCATCTGCAGAGACGGGTTTTGCACCCCAGCTCTTGTCGATTCTCTTGCGTCGTCCCAAGAAAGGTTGCGGTGCCGACGCTGTCAAGGTGGTATTCCACTGCTCCAGCTCCGCGAGGCGCTCGCTGATGTAGTCCGCCACGTCGTCGAAGGAATCGAGCCGCCGACGACGATGAACGAAAGGCTGGACTCTGCGTACCGTCCGCCCACGGGGCATGCAACTACGCGCAAATCGTACAACTCAGAATGCAGAGACTCCCGCGGCACGAAAGCATCGGCATGGGCCGTGGCTGCTGCACCGCTTCCACGGGTGTGTGCTCTCCCTCCTTGGGCTCCTGACGCGGCGGCCCCAAGGACGCACTCGAGAAAGCCACCGCGCCGCACGTGCAGCGAATACCAGCATCGGCATTGGGGCAGCTGGCGCCACTAACCTCGGGCTGAAGAGGAAGCGGCTCCCAATTCCCAGCAGCACGGGGCAGCACGTCCCACTCCGCACGAGACTCAAGACGAGGACCGCGTTGGGCTCTCCTGAGCTCCGTGGCGCCAGTGGTGGCGATGTTCATACCCGCGGCGTCGGAGTGGAGGGCGACGTTTCGCCTCAGCACGTCCAGCCACGCGGAACACCGGCCAGCCAACCTGGACAGCAGAGCCGGCAGAAGAGCCTGCACCCGCTGTGCCGCTTCCCCGCTGCCGACGAGGAGGTCGAGCGTGTCCTCGGCGGCGCTGAGGCGGGCCTGGACGGCACCCAGCTCCGCCTGTAGCCTCGCGACAAGGCGGTCAGCAGAGGCCCGAGCACCAGCCGCGCCGCGAAGCCGCCCGCCTCCGGAACTCCGCGAAAGACTCGAAGAAAAAATTGCGCCACTGCCAGGGGCGCCTCCCGCAGCCATCTCCATGCCCATAAGCCAAAAACCCCACTCCCCCTACTCCCCAACGCCCGCCGCGTTGCCCCGTCAATCTGGGGTCGCAGGGTACCCCTGGGGAAGAGGTCCAGGAGCGGGGGGCCTACGGAAAGGCATGAGCCAAAATGGCTTGAGCCAAAATGGCTACGGACCCTCCCCCTCCCCCTCCCCCTCCTCCTCTCCTCCTCCTCCTCCCCCTCCTCCTCCTCCTCCTCCTCCTCCTCCTCCTCCTCCTCCTTCTCCTTCCCCCCCCAGCTCATGGTGGTGGTGGAGGAGAGCACAGGCCCATCGGCATCGGGGCTGCCTCGGCGCTGCGTCGGCGAGGCGGCGGCTCTCCTCCGACCCCGTCGGGCGAGGAGCGGAGGGGGCGCCGCCAGCCACGGCGAGCCTCGGGCACGACTGGGGCTGGCTCGGGCCTGTCCCCCTGCAGGCGGCTGTTGGGCGAAACAAAAAAATGCCCCCCCCCCCCCCCACAATAGTCAAAACAATAGACGCTCGTCCCCATTTCATTTTCTGGCTATGTTGACATTTTCCTCCTGTGGAGGGACGGGCCCGACTTGAGACGGGGGCACGGCCGACCTGTAAATCTGAGGCGCGGCCCGACAACCAGCCTGAGCCCAACAAGGCTTGTCTGTTCAACGTCTTGGCTGTTGTCTGGGAGACGTAACCAAGACTCGGGTACGGGGGGCTCGGGTTGGCCTGACGGGGGCCATCATGAAAACGACGAGACCCAAATTGAAATGTGACGCGGGCTCCCGCTGCAAACGTCCCACGAAAACTGGACGGTCAAAATCAAAGGCGCGCTCATCGAAAAACTTCGGCAAACCAAAGTTCCGGCCTACTCTAGTCTTACGTTTCCCCGATGTTGATGGGATGGGGCAGACGTCGGGCTGGCAACGCAGTTGCCCCGCCGCAGTCGCCGACTGGTCGCCGATCGCGGGAAAGCAGGCTGCCGGGAGAGCAGGCCGCATCGAAGCCCCCCCATCGGCGGCCAAGCGCAGGTGAACAACTCTTTGGGGTCCGCGCGGATCGCCTGGATCTGCGCTGGACCCCCCCCCCGCCGTGGCGCGCGGAGCGCGACAGGAGCGGCGCCGGAGGCGCGCGCCAAGGGGGGCCCAGGCGCCGATCCGGGGCGTCCATGGTCAATCTTCCTCACTTGGTCAGAGCACACCCTCGAGGAGGAGAGGTCTGGGGAGTGGGGGTAGTGGTAGTACTTGCTCCCCCCGACAGGCACTGTTGAGGGAGAGACGCGTGCTGCCACGGGCCACAGACCCTGAGGAGGCACCGAATTTTTTCCCAACAAGGACGGCTCCCAGCTGGTTTTTCGAGACTGGGGCGAGGATCGCGTTAAACACCCCCCCTGGCCCGCGAGCCGCAGCCACTGACGCAGACCCGGGGGGGGGGGAACGAACCTCTGCCGGCCCTTCCTGGCCGATCCAGGAAAGCCGCGCGGAGCTACGAAGGTTTGTGCTCATTCAAAATTTTCTTCTCTTCGAAGCTGGTGCGATTCGGGGCCCCTTGCCGTCTTTTTCACCGATTCCGAGAACATGTCCCTTGGAAATGGAAACGGCAACAAAAAAACGACGACCGGAAACGGCAAAGAAACGGCTCCAGGATTGGAAGTGGAGCCAGAACCGGTGGAACAACGGCGACGGAACTGGTTAAAAAACGGCGTCGGAACCTGCAAAAAACGGAAAACGGAACCGGTAAAAAAAACAGCCCTGTCGTTTCCAGGGCCCACTAAGCCCCTTGCAGCCTCCCCCTCGACACCCCTGGAAGGAAGAGCGACCGGCGAGGGGAAAAGATCCACGAATATCTTCCGGCCGATCCCCATCCCCAAACGCGCGGCCTTGGCCCCGCTGGCCGACATCCCCCCCTCCCCTCCAGGCCGGTATATGATGTATCAGATTCCCTTGGGCCTCCGCAGGACCTCCCCCTCCTCCGCCCCTATCCCGATGGGCGTGGCCTGGGTCCCACTGGCTGATTTGCCCCCCCCCCCCCCCCGTAGATGGGGATGTCGGCTGTTTGCGTCGGGTTTCACTGGGTATATGGTCCAGGGTTGCCCCCCCCCTTCGAAAGGGAGAAAATTCACCCTATTTGACTTGGGGTCGTTCTTGCTTGTTTGCGTTTCTTTCTCTGTCTCCGTCTCTTTTTCTGTTTTCCGTTTCTCTCTCTCTCTCTCTCTCTCCATTTCTTTCTCTCTCTCTCTCTCCTTCTTTCTCTTTTTCTTTTTTTGAATCTCCATAAATTGGATCCTTTGGCGGATTACAATTCGATTAAATGTGTAATCCTCCCAAAAGGAATGCCATGTGAAACCCAAGGCCAGAGCCCCAGAAGGATACCAGGGAAAAAAGCAATTGAACCCCCCCCCCCCCCAAAAAAAAAAGCTGAGACTCTCTGCGATGTTCAAATCCACGACCAGAATTACATTAAAATGAATTACATTCTGGTGGTAGATTTGAAAAAGGCAGAGCGTCTTAGCTTTTTGTTGCTGTGCTTGTTTTTCCTTGTTGTTTGTTGTTTTTTGTTTGCTTTTTTCCCTGGTATCCTCATGGGCCTACCCAGGGCCAGAGGCCCAGGGGAAATACTAGGGGATAAACAAAAATAAGCAAACAACAACATGAACAAAAAACAAACAAGGCAAACAACGCTGAGACTCTCTGCGTTTTTCAAATCCACGACCAGAATAGAATTAAACTCAATTACATTCTGGTGGTAGATTGAAAAAAAAACAACGCAGATAATCGCAGCCTTTTTTGTGTCTGCCTTGTTTGCTTTTTCCTTGACTGTTTTGTTTTGTTGTTCCCTGGTATCCTCCTGGGCCGACCCATGGCCAGAGGCTCAGGGAAAATACCATGGGAGAAAACACAAAAAAAACATGGACAAAAACAGCACAAAGCAAACAAAAAGCTGAGACTCTCTGCGTTTTCAAATCCACGAACAGAATATAATTAACATCGATTACATTCTGGTGGTACACGTGAAAATCGCAGAGAGTCTCAGCTTTTTTGTTTGTTTGCTTGTTGGTTCCTGCCCTTTTTTGTTTTTGCTTTTTTTTCTGCCTCAGGGCCCCCAGGAAGGCCAGAAAAAGGCCAACAACATTGATTTTCCGTAGGTTGTTGACGGGTGTTGACGATTCCTTCTTTTCGGCCTTCCGACGGCCCGAGACGGCCCAAGAGCCCCGACATATCGCCGAAAGATCGCCCAAGAGGCCTCCAAGACGGCCACGCTGACCTTCAAGGCGCCCACGTGCTCCCCGAAGGCTTTCCAAACCGATTCGGGGAACACATGGTCCGATGGCTTGGCAGGTCTGGCCTCAACGTTCGGCCACACAAGACAGCCATGATGACCTCCAAGACGGCCCCAGATGGCCTCCAAGTCCGCCCAAGATGGTCCAAGACGGCCTCCAAGAGGGCCTCAGAGAGTCCAAGACGGCCCAAGACGGCCTAAGAGGCGGCCCAAGAGGCTTCCCAGACGGCCCAAGAGGTCTTCCAGGAGGGCCCGAAGAGGCCAAAATCATTGAGGTTCCCTAGGTGTTTGAAAGATTTTGGAAGTTGTTTCTTCTCGGCATGCCGACGGCTCCAGACGGCCCAAGAGGCCCCCAAGATCGCTCAAGAGGCCCCCAAGAGAGCCCCATGACGGCCCAAGTGGCCTCCAAGATGGCCCCAAGAGGGCCCCAAGACGGCCCAAGAGGCCTCCAACACGCCCAATATAGCCTCCAAGACGCCCAAGATGGCCTCCAAAACGGCCCCGAAGCGACCCAAGAGGGTCCTCCGTTGGCCCAGAAAGGCCCCCAAGACTGCTCCCGACGGCGTCAGACGTGCCAGGAACCCACCAAGATTGCCGAAACTGGCTCGAAGCTGGCCCAAAAGGACCAGAGAGGCCCCAAAGAGGGCCTCCAGGAAGGCCAGAAGAGGACAAAAACATTGATCATTCGTAGGTGTTTAACGGATTTTGAGATGTCCTTCTTTTCGGCCTTCCGGCGGCCCGAGACGGCCCAAGAGCCCCCAAAGATAGCCGAAAGATCGCCCAAGGGGCCTCCAAGACGGCCACGATGACCTTCAAGGCGCCCACGTGTTCCCCGAAGGCTTTCCAAGTCGATTCGGGGAACACTCCAAGATGGCATCCAAGATGGCCAAGCTGGCCCAAGATGGCCTCCAAGATGGCCTCCAAATCCGCCCAAGATGGCCCAAGACGGCCTCCAAGTCCGCCCAAGAGAGTCCAAGACGGCCCAAGACGGCCCAAGAGGCCCCCCAGAGGCATCCCAGACGGCCCAAGAGGCCTCCGAGAGGTCCTCCAGGAGGGCCCGAAGATGCCAAAATCATTGAGTTTCCTTAGGTTTTTGAAGGATTGTGGAATGTGTTTCTTCTCTGCATTCAGACTGCTCCAGACGGCCCAAGAGGCCCCCAAGATCGCCCAATAGGCCCCCAAGGGGGCCCCATGACGCCCCAAGTGGCCTCCAGGATGGCCCCAAGAGGGCCCCAAGACGGCCCAAGAGGCCCCCAACACGCCCAAGATGGCCTCCAAGACGCCCAAGATGGCCTCCAAAACTGCCCCGAAACTCCCCAAGAGGGTCCCCCGTTGGCCCAGAAAGGCTGAACGGGCTCGTGACCCACAGGATGAGCGCATTCCTTGGTGTCCATTGTCCAGAGGAGGAGGCGGATAAGGAGGAGGAGGAGAAGGAGGAGGAGGAGGAAGAGGAGGAGGAGGAGGAGGAGGAGGGGAGGAGGAGGAGGAGGAGGGGAGGAGGCGGATGAGGAGGAGGAGGAGGAGGAGGAGGAGGAGGCGGAGGAGGAGGAGGAGGAAGCGGAGGAGGAGGAGGAAGGGGAGGAGGCGGAGGAGGAAATGAGGATGAGGAGGAGGAGGCGGAGGAGGAGGAGGAGGAGGAGGAGGAGGATGCGGCGGCGGATGAGGAAGAGGAGGAGGATGATGAGGATGAGGAGGAGGAGGAAGAGGAGGAGGAGGAGGATGAGTGCATATGTGTTTATGAATGCATGCGTGCGAGTACATATGTCCGCATACGGCGGCTCATGTGTAGATTGACTTGGTCAAAACAAAGCTTGTTGCACTCACAGAAAACACCAAGTCAAATAGGGTGAATTTCCCCCCCCCCTCCCGAAAGCCCCCCCCTTCCTCCCCCCAGTCCATATGGAATCATACCCCCCACCCTGCTGGATGGGCACGCCCGTGTGCCTCGCGAAGGCCTCGCAACCAGGATCGTTCCCCCTCCACGGTTGTGGTCGTGGCCCTGTGGGCTTGGCGGCCCGTGCACCCCCCGCCCCCACCTTGTGGGTGCGGGGTGGTTCGTCGTCGTCGTCGTCGACGTGGTCGTCATCGTTCGTCGACACTCATCAGTCGTCAATCGTCTGTCGTCGAAGTAGTCGTCGACATGGTCGCGTGGTCGTCGTCCTCATCGGCCGCGTGGTCGTCGTGGTGGTCGTCGTCATCGGCGGCGGCGTCGGCGTCGGCGTCGGCTGCGGCGACGGCGGTGGCGTCGGCTTCGGCGTCGGCTGCGGCGGCGGTCGCGGCGGCGTCGTCGTCGTCGTCGTCGGCGTCGGCGTCGGCGTCAGCGTCAGCGTCGGCGGCACCGTCGCCCCCCCAGTTTCATCTGGAATGGGGGGGGGGGAACCCTGGGGCCCGTCCGATCTGGGGAGTTTGCCTGTGAACCCATGGACGGGAAATACTACACACATGTATATGTGTATGTATAGATGCACCTACACGACCACCCTTCGGGTGATAAGGAGGATTGGGGGGATAGAACCAACTGGCGGCATGTGTGATGGTTGCGATGACAACAGTGCTGGTGATGGGCCCTATAGATGGCGAGGACGCGCAATGATGATGGCGGTCATTCCGCTATCGAGCAGGCGCGCTCCAGACACGAGGGACGAAGGACGGCGCGATCGAGACACTGGGAGTCAAGACGAATCTTCCTATGGAATTTCCTCAGCACCGTGATGAGCGGCGTCGGCCGGGTGAGCGCCATCGCCAACACCCCGGGCGCGTGGCGTCACGGCTGGTCGCCACCGCAGCTGCCTGCCGTCGGAGAGCATCTCCATGAAGTCCTTGGCGGAAGGCGTGGCGGATGCGCCCGGGGCGACGGCGGCGGCCGATGCACTGGCAAAGCCTGGTGCCGCGGTCTCGGACGCGGAGCCGACGGCAGCGGCTGACGCACTGGCACTCGGCCAGCTCCACCACTCCTCCTGCCCCTCGTGCGTCCAGCTCCAGCACCCCTCCTGCTCCTTGGGCGCCCAGCGCCACTCCCTGGCGGAAGGCGCGGCCGAGGCTCCCGAGGCGACGGCGGCGGTTCCCGCGTCAACACCTGACGCGCTGGGAAAGCCTGGTGCCCGCGCGCCGACCATGTGGCGGCGCGTTGTCCACTGCAGGTTGCCGTGCCCCCTGTGCCCATGTGATGACATTTCCTGTGTTGTCCTTGGGGTTCCATGTGAACTCGGCGTGGCTCTCGATGACAGCTTTCAGCCCCCCCCCCCGGCACCACGAGCTTGTTGAGCTCCTGGTGCACGCGCTCGTCCTTCCAGTCGAGCCCCATCTTGTAATGTGCAATCTTAGATGGATCAAACTCACCGCCATGCGCTTTCAGGCATTGGTGTAAAAATGCAACCATGCGCGCGTCAGCGTCAGGCGCGTCAGCCTCCTCGCCGGCATCCCGGAGGCGCGCGGGGGCGCGCGCTGGCAAATCCTGGTCCCCCGCGTCGGCGCCGGGCAGATTGGCCACCAGCTGGTCTGGCGACACCTTCCAGCGCGCCGGTCGGAGCAGAAAGTCCTTCGGAGGCTCGCTGATGAGTGAAACGGCGGCTCGAGGGCAAGCGATCTCCGGCGCTTCGTTTTTGCCGTTTTGCTTGTACCTTCCCCTGCAAGAACAACCCGACGCCACCTCCAACTCCTCGCCGAAGCTGACGGTCCGCGCGCGCGCGTCCTCCACCTCGGTGGGTTCGGGTTCCACCTGCGCCGCCGGGGCGATCGCCTGGCCCCCAGGCATCGCGGGGGCGTCCTGGTAAGGAACGGGAGCGTCGTCTTACCACTCGGCGCCTGCGTGGAAGAGCTGGCAAGGCCTGGCCCTGTTGCAAGGCCCGCCGCTTTACTTTTCTTGGCCAGCGGCCAGGTCGTGCAACCCTGACTCATTGAGGCTTCCACCCCCGCTGAACTGGCAAAGCCTGGCTCAAGCGGGGCCCTCCCCAGGCCCTTTGGCAGCGCGTCGGCCTCCCAGTGACTGTGTCTCGTCAGGCAGGCCTTGCAGCATTCGCGGACGTGCTGTGGGAGGAGCTCCCTGCCCTTGGCGGCGCGCTAGAGCACGCGCCACGACGCCGCGCGATGCCGCGCGGGGGGGGGCCTTGGACACGGCTGTCACAATGAAAGGGCAGCCCTCCATCTCCTTCATGCGTTTGTCCCGCATGAGCTCGAACTCCAGAGACAGGTCGGGCTCGCGGTGCAGGTGGACGTTCAGGTTCTGCTCCGTGAAATGCGTGCCTCGGTTGCCCTGCGAGGTCTCGGTAATCTTGTCTACGACCTGGGGATCACCCTGGTGGCCACCTTCGCCCCCCCGCTCGAGCTGCTCTTAGCTGGCCAAGCCTGGCGTAAAGCCCACCAGCCCCTCCTCTTACACCCCTCCTTCCACCCCCTCCCCTCCTTCATCCCAGGGCGTTTCCTCTTCCGCCCCCGCTTCGCCCCCTTCGGGGAAGGGTTGACCTCTCCTCCTGACTCCTTACCTCCTCCCCTGGACCTGGACGGGAGAGTTCGCGAGGCGTTGGGGCGTCCGAGATGGCCCAAGACGGCTCCAAGATAATCTCGGGGAGCTCAAGATGACCTCCAAGATGGCTCAAGATAGCCCAAGATGCCTCCAGATGGCCCCTCCCAAGGAGGCCCCCCAAGACTCCCCGAAACCCCGAGCGGCCACCCCGAACCTCGAGTGGCCACAAATGTCTTTGGACACACATAGACCTGTATCACCCCCGGTGCTGCCAGCAAGTTCGCCTTGAACTCCTCCCAAATCAGCATGCGCTGAGCATGGAGTTCCACCATGCCCGACGTGGACTTGTCCGAATGCCCGTGCCGCTGCGCGAGTCTGCGCGAACTCCGGTATGCTGCCTCTGCCCCTGGGGCTGGCAAAGCCTGGCCCTGGGACAGAAGCAGGGCATGTCTGAGCATGCGGGCGGCACCGGCCATGAGGGCGCAACCGGTCGAAAGTTCGGACAGACTCTCCGAAGGCAGAACCGCGATGGGTTGCGGTCCGACGGCGACAACGACGGCACAGCATACAACACGGCATGACAATGTGCGTTTTCGATTTGCATTTGCATGTGCTTATCGATGTGCATGTCGATTTGCTTCTCGATATGCATGTCGATTTGCATTTCGACAAACCTCGCCGCAAGCGCCGGACTTCAAAATGCGCAACCCACTGCGCCTTACGATTCGCACATGGATTTGCTATGGATTTGCATGTCGATACCCACGGCGCCTTACGATTTGCACATGGATATGCTATGGATTTCCATGTCGATCTGCATTGGGGCACCAGCGGGACACCGGTGGGACACCAGCGGGACACCAGCGGGACACCAGCGGGACACCGCGGGCCACCGGTGTCCGGGGAGGACTCGCTTGGTCCGGCCGGGGCCCAGCCACAGGAGAATTTCCCCTCGCCCGCCCACGCAGCTTCGCCTCGGCCGCACGCACGCACGGCACGCACGACACGAACCCGAACACAACATCGATGTGCAGGTAGGAACGGTCCCCGTTTCACGTCGGACTCACCCCCCAACAACCTCCGATGCATTCACACACGTAAATATATAGTATATCGATGTATAGATGGGGGGGTGAGATGGTGGGGGACTGGATGGGGATGGGGATAGGGGTAGGCTAGAAGATACAAACCATCGGCTGCCTCAGAAGACCTTTTGGGAGCCAGGATGAGGCCCCGTGCCTTCTGAGAGTCCCCCTTCGTTTGTGACAAGGCTGCCGCCAGCGCGCAAGCCCCCTTGTTCACGCCGCCGAGGCGAAGCCTCACAAGCGTCACATGCAGCCTCTGACTTGTTCACATGCCGACTGTGTTGTCCAATACTGGCGGCGCGCAGGAGGGGGGTTAGGGGAAGAGGGGAAGTTTCTTAGAATAAGGCTGCTTTTTACGAGGCGCCGGCCCTACATCTACGGATGAGGCCCGCGCCTTCTGAGAAGCAGGGGTGTTCCTAAGATAAGAAGCCTTCCTCCCTCCCTGTACCTCCCTCTGCGCGTGGCCGACACTACTCGTTTTGAAAGGAACATTGCCGGTCATCCTTGTTCCTTTTGTGCCCTTCTTCCTTACAATTCGGTCGGGCATTTCCCCTACAGGCGGATTTGTTTGGGGAAAATGTGAATACTCAAAAGCTACCCCCACATGCTCAAACATACAAAAAATCGTCCGAGGACGATTATTTGACTATTTTCGAACATTCCTCCTGTGAAGGGACAGGCCCGATTTAACCTTACAATCTTCCTCCATGCTGGTGCAATGCTCTTCCCGTGCGAAGCCCAGGGTAAGAGAACGCCACCCGTACAGCTGCACTTGCCCCGGCCCACATTGTGCATGCCCAGGATCGGTGAAGGTCGCGGTGACCGAGTATCTGAAGCGATGCGTATCTGAGTATGTATGTATGTATGTATGTTTGTACGTTGTTTGCATGTGTTTATGTATGGTTGTATGCATGCATGCATGCATATATGCATATATGCATGCATGCACATGAACAGAGAGAGACAGCGGTAAACAGAGAAAGAGAGAGGGAATGAGAAATAGAGAAAGAGAGAGAGATAACAAACCAACAAAGCAACAACAGAGGAACACGAGGAAGACACTACGTGCCATAAGTGCTCGTCCGCTCACAAGGAAACGGATCATGAGGAGGCGTGGCGAGAAAGAAGAGGACGACCAGGACGAAGGAGAAGAGTGGCGAGAAAGGAAAGGAGGATGCAGGAGCAGGAAGTAGAGAAAGAGAGAGAGAGAGGGAGAGAGAGAGAGAGAGAGAGAGAGTGCGAGAGGAGGAGGCGACTGGCTCTACTGCGGCGGGGAGAAACATCCCAGACATTTGCCGATCTGGCTTTCTCGATGCGCAGTCCCACTCGTCCCGGCCCTTCTCCTGGGGCTCACTGTCGCTCTGCATTCAGCGCTGATTTTGGCTGGCCCGAGAACGGCCACCCCGTGCCGAAATCGAGAGAAACTCCCTGGTTGGACAACTCATGCCATGGGAAACGTGGGCCTCGAAGCAGCCAGAGTCGGCCTGCCGCCTGCAAGAGAAAAAAGGGGAGGGTGCCGCAGCGTGCTCCGCTCCGTTGAGCGGAAGACGTGGCCAACGGCACGACAAATTATTATGTGAGCATTGGTGGTCCTGCTCTCCACCACCACCGCCACAAAAAGGAGGGAATGGAATGGAATGGGTGCGGCCCGCAAGCGGGCGGCCCTCGGAAGAGGACCGAGACGAGGTGAAGGACGGAGGAGGGGGAGGCGGAGGCGGAGGGGGAGGAGGAGGAGGAGGAGGAGAAGGAGGAGGAGGAGGAGGAGGAGGACTCCCTCCCCCTCCAACTTGTGATGGTGGTGGTGGAAAGCAGGCCCATCGAACATTGCGCTCGCCTCGGGCGGCCCAGGCGGCGTGACGACCCACCGAGAGCTCCCTCCAGGGACGGCCCCGCGAGCCCCTGGCGCCGATCGATCTCAGCCCAGCACGCGCGCCTCTCTCGGGGGCGGCCAAGAGGGGGGCATCCATAGGGGGGGTATGTAGGGGCCCTGGGACGCATGAATGACTTGACACCAATCATCGGGTTCCCTACGTTTCCCCATAATTTCTGGGTTGTTGTGTGTCTTCCCCCCGACCTCCCATACTTTCCTACATTTTCCGGGGGGTCGACGATGCATAGTGTCTGTGCTTTTTTGCCATCCTGGGGGAAGCAACTCATGGCCCGAGGCACGTGCTCGGGCCAAGGGGCCAAGGGGACGCAATGAAAGAAGAAGGGAGGGCCATGAAATCCGAGAAATATAATGGTCCCCGCCATGTTCCCCCCTATAATCATCACCTCCGCTCCATACCCCCGACGTCGTGATGTGCTCCTAACGTCGACCCCACAAGTGTTCGACCGTCCCTGGGATCGGCGTTTCGTCCTGATTCGTGTCTTGACGGTCCAGAGGTCTGCTGGCGGCCTCCACTTACTTGAGCAGGCTCCTTGCCTAAGTTGTATGGGGCCTTTGCCATAGAGGACAAGGCGCTACAGTGGTGTAGCATAGTTTAGTTTGGCTTTAAGACGGACTCGCCGGCCTGAACTTGCATAGCGCATCTTGAAGTAGGTGACGCCGTTTCGCTAATGTCAACCATGCAATTAAACATGGGAGCGAACACGTTACAGTATCTGTAACCGTGCCGAATCATGTCGAACTTGTCAGGGTATACGCTCGACCAGGATAGTAAGGATGCGCAGTAAGTATGCAAGGGCCTTGGAACGCCATGTTGACGTTTTCCGTGCGGAGCGCGGCGGAATGCCGAAGGATGCCGAATACCGAAGGGGCAGGGATGCAAGGGTAGCCTTGGAAAAGTGCCCCGTCCTTACTATCATGGTTGACTGTAGCCAGATACACATACGGGTTCACATGTTGGGTTCGCATAGGGGAAGGGGGTAAGGAGGATGCAGGGCGCGGCCGCTGGAACTGCAGGTTTATGTTGTGCTGCGCGGCCGCTACCACAAAGGATGAGAGAGGGGGATGATAGGGGAAACGCGGGCCCCCAAGAGCATCCCCCAACGGCCAAACGGGCCTCCAAGATGGCGCTCAGACGGCCGAACAGCACCCCGAGAGAGCCAAAGAGGCGCCCAAGACGGCCCAAGAGGGCTCCGAGACGGCCCCAAAAGGTACCCAAGAGAGGGAACACGAACCGAAAATCCTAGCTTTCCGCCCCAGGAGGCGCCCAAGAGGCCCCAACCCATGAGGCCCAAAGAGCCTTCAAAACGGCCTGTAAGAAGCAACGAGAGGCCTCCCACGAGATCCCAACGAACATCCAACAGGCTTCATACCCACAACTCAGGCACGGTGGCGGGATGGGCCGAAGGCCATTAGATCCGCCGCCCCCTGCTTGCAGGGGTGCACGGCGTGCTGGATGAGCTGTTAGGTTTTGGTTTTGGTTCTTTTTCCAAAAGAACTCTCCAGTGGGCTCCGGCCCGTCCCGCCACCGTCCCGCCTCAGACGTGCCAGGAACCCACCAAGATGGCCGAAGTTGGCTCGAAGCTGGCCCAAAAGGGCCCAAGAGGCCCCCAAGAGGGCCTCCAGGAAGGCCAAAAGATGCCAAAATCACTGATTTTCCTAAGGTTTTTGATGGATTTGGGCATTTCCCTTCTTTCGGCCTTCCGACGGCCCGAGACGGCCCAAGAGCCCCCAAAGATCGCCGAAAGATCGCCCAAGAGGCCTCCAAGACGGCGACGATGACCATCAAGACGCCCACGTGTTCCCCGAAGGCTTTCCAAACCGATTCGGGGAACACATGGTCCGATGGCTTGGCAGGTCTGGCCTCAACGTTCGGCCACATAGGCGCTTCCACAAAGGCAGGGGGCGGCGGTGATTCGCCGTAGGCGTCTTCGATCCGCCGCCCCCTGCTTGCAGGGGTGCACGGCGTGCTGGATGAGCTGTCAGGTTTTGGTTTTGGTTCTTTTTCTAAAAGAACTCCCCAGTGGGCTTCGGCCCGTCCCGCCGGCCACCCGGAAAGGATGCCCAGGAGCTCAATTCCCCAATTTCCTGCCCCAACTTGGCCCAAGATGGCCTCCAAGACGGCCAAGATGGCCCAAGATGGCCTCCAAGATGCCTCCCAGACGGCCAAGATGGCCTCCAAGACGGGTAAGATGGCTCCAAGATGCCTCCAAGACGGCCCAAGATGCCCTCCAAGACGGCCAAGATGGCCCCAAGATGCCTCCAAGATGGCCCAAGAGGCCTCCAAGACGTTCTCCAGGAGAGCCCGAAGAGGCCAAAATCATTGGTTTTCCTTAGGTTTTTGAAGGTTTTTTGCGTTTTCTTCTTTTCGGCCTTCCGACGGCCCAAGAGGCCCCCAAGATCGCCCAAGAGGCCTCCAAGAAGGCCCTATGACGGCCCAAGGGCCCCCCAAGACGGCCCCAAGAGCGCCCCAAGACGGCCCAAGAGGCCTCCAAGACGCCCAACATGGCCTCCAAGACGGCCCTGAAGCGCCCCAAGAGGGCCCCAAGACGGCCCAGAGAGGCCCCCAAGACGGCTCCAGACGGCGTCAGACGGACCAGGAACGCCCTAAGACGGCCAAAGAGACCCCCAGGAAGCCCCCAAAGGCCCCCAAGAGGCCCAAGGAGGCCCCCAAGATGCCTCCAAGAGGCCTCGAAGAGGCCCCCAAGAAGCCCCCAACAGACCCCAAGGGTGCCCCAAGAGACTCCTAACAACCCTCATCCTCCTACTCTATTTCTTCCTCTTCCTCTTCCTGTTCATAATCATTCTCTCCCATGTGTTCCCCGAAAGCTTTCCAAACCGACTCGGGGAACTCATGGTCCGATAGCTTGGCCAAGCTCTAGTCCAACTTTCGGCCACATCGGCGTTTCCAAAAAGGCAGGGGGCGGCGGTGATTCGCCGTAGGCGTCTTCGATACACAAAATACAAATCACTCTGTAGATGTACACGTGTGACCAACTTGCGCAGTGTCTTCATATGGGTATGTGGGGATCCGGTTGTTTGCGCCCCCTGAAACTAATGTGGGGCTCACAACCAGAAATCAGGCTCTACACATCCGTGGATATGTGAAGTTTGTCTTCGGCGAACCAATTCTACACATCAGAGCACGTAGCTTCTACACATCACACAGACATGTGTAGAAACAACCTGCAGACTCTACGCTTGAAGCAGACATATGTAGAAGGGCGAAACGGACTGTGATTCTACACATCATACAGCAAAGTGTAGAATTGGAACCAACAAAACTGTAGATTTACTGTTCTGGGAATATGTAGGAACCTGTTCCTCCCCAGTGGTCGGTTCTCTAGACGGAAGCGGTCTAAGGTTTTGGCCGCAACCGAATGTAGAGAGTACCTTGCGAGCAACTGTAACCAACACACACGATATATACATCTAGAACTGACAGCACGGTGACCGCAACACAAACAACAACAACAACTATAACATACAGTGCGAGCATTCACCCATACCATCGGGGGTTGAGGGGTGAAATCGCAGTGGAACGGAGAGCCCCAACCGGGAAATCGTTTCGTTTCGTTCGTGTCGTGCGTGCGGGCGAGGCGAAGCTGCGTGGGCGCGCGAGAGGAATGAACCCGCTTTTGCTAAGGCGAGGTCAAAACAAATGATTCTCCCCCGTCCGTCCGTCCGTCTGGCGGTGGCTCGCGGTGTCCCGTGGTGTCCGCCGTTGCTAGGGCGAAGGCAAGACAAATGATTCTCCCCCGTCCGTCCGTTCGTCCGGCGGTGGCTCGCGGTGTCCCGCCGTGTCCCGTGGTGTCCCGTGGTGTCCCGTTGAGTGAGATCGGTAGTAAGATCGATACCGAGATCGATAGTGAGATCGATGTGGTGCCCCGATGTGTCCCGTGGTGTCCCCAAAAAAGGGATCGATAATGAGATCGATCGTGAGATAGACAAGCGTCCCGTGGTGTCCCGTGGTGTCCCGTTGAGTGAGATCGATAGTGATGTCGATAGTGAGATCGATGTGGTGCCCCGAGATGTCCCGTGGTGTCCTGAAAAAGGGAATCGATAGTGAGATCGATAGTGAGATTGACAGGTGTCCCGTGGTGTCCCGTGGTGTCCCGTTGAGTGAGATCGATCGTGAGATCGATAGTGGGATCGATAGTGAGATCGATGTGGTGTCACGAGGTGTCCCGTAGTGTCCCGTTGAGTGAGATCGATAGTGAGATCGATAGTAAGACCGATAGTGAGACCGAGAGGTGTCCCGCGGTGTCCCATGGTGTCCCGTAGACTGAGATCGATAGTGAGATCGATAATGATGTCGATAGTGAGATCGATGTGGTGCCCCTAGATGTCCCGTGGTGTCCCAAAAAGTGGGATCGATAATGAGATCGATAATGAGATCGATAGTGAGATCGGCAGGTGTCCCGTGCTGTCCGTGGTGTCCCGTTGAGTGAGATCGATAGTGAGATCGATAATGTGATCGATAGTGAGATCGATGTGGTGTCCCGTGGAGTCCCGTGGTGTCCTGTTGAGTGGGATCAACAGTAAGATCGATAGCGAGACCGATAGTGAGACCGAGGGGTGTCCCGCGGTGTCCCATGGTGTCCCGTTGACTGAGATCGGTAGTGATGTCGATAGTGAGATCGACAGGTGTCCCATGGTGTCCCGTGGTGCCCCGTTGGGTGAGATCGATAGTGAGATCGATTGAATCAGATGTTGGTTCCCCCCCTCCCCCCCCACAAACTCCTTATCACCCGAAGGGTGGTCGTATAGATATTACAGGTTGTGTGACTTATGTGGTTGTAGATTTAGCTACTATGCTAAGCAGTGTGAGCCCAAGTTGAATGTGTGTTGGGTCCTGACCATTGCTAAAGCTTCAGGGACTCTTGAGACGCGTATACTTAGTTAGTTTGGAGTGGCTCAACTTTCTAATGTTCACAGATCAACATACATTACCTTGCTCAGCATATCTGTGCGCGCTTGTATCGGAGACATCGGGTTCCGCCTCGAGCCGCACCGTCGATGCATCGGCGATGCGGCGCGATCCTCCGACCCCATCTGCTCCGACTCCCCCTAACGAGGCCTGGAGCTCTTGGCCGCCCCCGACTCTTCGCGCCAACGCTCGGGCTTCACCGGGAGCGGCACCGGGCTTCCCCGGGAACAAGGAGCGCGTGGCCGCGGCTGTGCGCGCCGCGGGGAGGTCCGCCCCCTCGGGAGAGCCTCTGGCGAGCGGGTGCGGGGAGCCTCGGGTGTGCAACCCTGCACGGCTCCCCGGAGGTCTGACGTCCTGATTCTCTCCATATCCAGGAGCCCAATAAAAAAATCGCCCCACTCCTGGAGACCGGCTTGTTGAATCCTGACTCGTGATTTAACGGTCCCGGAGCCAGCCGAGGGCTCCTGCTGAGGCCGAGAACGGCAAAATTAGCACGCGTCGTTCAAGGGACCCAGGGAGGGACACGCCCACACACACACACACACACACACATACGCACACACAGACACACACACACACACGCACGCACGCACGCACGCACGCACGCACGCACGCACGCACGCACGCACACACACAAACACACACACACACGCACACACGCACACACACACACACACGCAAACGTGCACACACGCACGCACGCACGCACGCACACACACAACCGTAGCAACTCTGGCTCAAGGCAATGCGTCCCCCGACGACCGCGAGCCCGAGAGGTCGTTCTGAACGCGCTGGGTCGCGATTGGAGCTGCCTTCTCTGATCACCACGATTTGCAGTTGGGCCGCTCCGGCCATAGCTGTTTCTTGGGGTTGTGCACCGTGTGGCCGCCACGCACCCGCAGAAGAGAAGCAGCCACGGCGCCAGTGGCCCGACGTATGACCAGCATCGCACGAAGTGGTGCTGCAGATGGTGCACGGGACGGAGCGGGAGCCCGTTCGTCAATTTCCCTGGCAAGCGGGCTTGCCATGAGTTTGGGATCGCCAGGTCGGTGGCCTTCACATGCAAACCTCAGACGCAGATCGCGGGCCCTGCCCGAAGAGCACCGCAGAGGAAGCCTGGCAGCGCAGGCAGCAGCGGCAAATCTGGGGGCGAGGCCAAACCTGTCGAGCAGAAGCTTCTGGCCATGCACAAACAGATCGCACAGCTGCAGACGAAAAACTGCAGCAGGCCAAGACCAAACCATTGGCAGCAGACGCCGACGTGGACATGGAGGCTGAGGTGTCCAGCACCAAAGCATGCAGATCAGAGTTGGAAGGGGCGCGTCGAACATCCAGGACGCACCCAGCCAATGCCTGAGGCCGTTGCCAGCATCGCCGCCCAATGCAAGCAAGAGAAGGACAAACTGAAGGGAGAGCCGTTCGAGGCCAAGACAGCGCCCGTCAAGCTCACTGCCCTGTCCAAGCATATGGCCCAGCTCGAGCATCGAAGGTGCGCTGGCAACAGGCTGTGGACGACAAGAAAGCAAATATTGCCAAGCTCCAAGTGAAGCGGCCATCGCACAGCCCCGTGAGCAGCTGGTGGCTACCACGGCAGAGCCATCCCAGATGTGCACCATCATGCCAAGCCCGTGGCAAGCAGTAGTGGGCGCTGTGTGTCCACCGAATTGCAAGAGAAACTCCGAAGCGCGGTGGAAGCTGAGGCGGCGGCCGCAGCTGCCAGGAACGCCGAGGAACCCTCCGACGAGGCTGAGCTGGCTGGCGCAACCAAGGAGGAGCTCAAGGCGTACTTGGAGGCTTGCGGCTTTGGTCAGCTGGCAGGTGGCCCTGATGATGGCGCTGGCTTGCGCGATGCAGTCAAGCGCTGCATCAGAGCCCCGTCATGGACCGAAGCCAAACGACACCGCAGGGCGGCATATGATCGCGATGGAGGCGCAGCGGGTCGCTGATATGATGATGCCGACGTTCCCGTTCACTACAGAGGCCACTGCAGGCCGAGGCGGAGATCGTGGATGCGAGTGGGATGCCAGCGAGGCCCATGGCGGTGGGTGGTCGTCGATGCCCCCGCCCAGACCGGCGATCCTGGCGGCCTGGGGAGGTGCTGCGACGCTCGCCACGTCGCCCCCCCCAGCAAGACCGAGCGAGGCCCAGGGCGACAGCGGAGCCGTGGCCCTCGCATTCTGGGCCCCCTGCAGCGGGGTGGTCGATGCCTTCGCCCATGGATTTCCTCCTGGCGGCCTGGGTCGGAGCTGCGACGCTCGCGCCGTCGCCCGCCCTGTTTGTCCGAACGAGGCCCACGGGTGCGGGGTGGCCGATGCCCTCGCTCGCGCTGGTTCTCCTGGCGGCTCGGGGAGCTGCCGCGGCGCCCGCAGCGTCGCCCGCCCTGTAAGCCCGAGCGAGGCCCGCGACAGTGACGACGCCCTCGAACACGTGGTTCCCCCTGTTGGCTTGGGAAGGTGTTGCGATGGTCGCGGAGCCTCCCCCCCCCCCCAGGAAGTCTGAGCGAGGCCTGCGGCTCGGTGGCAGCCGTGGCCCGCTCCGGCAAGGCCCGCGGCGGCGGGGTGGTCGATGCCTTTGCCCAAGACGCCCCCCTTGGCGGCATGGGGAGATGTCGCGACGGTCGCGGCGTCGCTCTCCCAGCTAGTCCGAGCGAGGCCTGCAGCTCGGAGGCAGCCGTGGCCCTCGCTTGCGAGGCCCACGGCGGCGGGGTGGCCGATGCCCTCGCACATGGAGGTTCCCCTGGCGGCCTGGGATGGAGCTGCGCCGTTCACAGCGCCGCCCACCCTGCAAGTCCGAGCGAGGCCCGCGGCGGCGGGGTGGTCGATGACCTCGCATATTGAAATTTCCCTGGCGGCCTGGGTTGGAGCTGCGGCGCTCGCAGCGTCGCCCACTCTGCGTGGCAGAGCGAGGCCCAAGACGGTGGCGACACCCTCGTGCATGTGGATTCTCCTGGCTGCTCGGGAAGCAGCTGCGACGGTCGCGGGGGCGCCCTCCCAGTCAGCCCGAGCGAGGCCTGCAGCAAGATCGGCGACGTGGCCCTCGCAGGCGATGCCCACTGCGGAGGGGAGGTCGATGACCGCGCCAGGGGGATGCTCATGAGGCGCGCAGGCTACGGTGCAATGCGTTGGATGGGGAGCTGGGCCCTCTCGCCCTGCTGATAGAGGACTACGTGGGCGACCACGCGCAGACGACTTCAGAGCGGGGACTCAACGCTGGAGCAGACTCCCCGCACCAAAAACCGACACCGCTGAGCCGTGAAGCTGACGCACCTGTGCTAGCCGGGGATGTGTCGGACCGAGAGGGTTTGTACATCGTCGCGGCCAATGTGAACTCCCATGGCGCTCTGATGCGGTTCCCCAGTGCCACATCGGCGGATGTCGCGCTGGCACAGGAGACCCGCGCCAGCACGGTCAAGCTGACAGAGGTCCAATCGGGTGCCATGTATCTGGGGTGGAACGGTCAACGGTTGGAGGCCGCCCCGACGCCTGATGGCGGCGCGGAGGGACTGGTGGCCATCCTGGCCAAGACAAACGTTCAAGTCACCCAAGCGCCCTGCACATCGCACGTAAGCGCTGTGCCTGGACGAGCGGTTGCCGCCCGTGCGCATGCAGGGAGTCCTGGAGGACTGCTCTGCATTTCTGTCTGTCTTGTCACCTCTGCAACGCGATCCCCCCAGCCATCGCGTGGGAGGTCAGCAAGTATGTCAAATGAGTCGTGGCAGCAGGGCGCGCTTGGATGCTTGCTTGAGACTCCAACATGCCACCCGAGGAGCTGCTTGAGAACGACTGGTTGGATACGATATCAGGCGCAAGCTGCGCGCCTGCGCAATCGACGCGTCTACAATCCACGCATGGGCACATGTTGGACTACAGTGCGGTATCCGACCTATGTCATGGGCGCGGGCTGCTTGTCTGAAAGTGGACGTCGTGTCGGAAACCTCTGCCTGTGGCCGCGCCGCCCTGCGCGTTTCGTTCTCCCGAAAGGACGCATTGCCCTAACGCGGAGGGCGCTCAAGCAATCGCGGGCCTCCCCAGAGCGTTGCTTGCCCGGGCTGCGCTAGATCCCCAGAAGATGGGCGACCGGTTACAGAGGGCCAGTGACACATCCCAGCTGGCGGCTGCCTGGGACACCGCCGTCACAGGGGTGGAGAGACAGAGAGAGAGAGAGAGAAAGAGAGAGAGAGAGAACCCCCCCCAAAAAAAAGCTGGCCAACCGACATGAGTTGGCGGGCAGATCGAGACAGGCACGCATGGGCCGCGCGGGCCCGCCAACCACGGTCTTGCAGCACGTCGCCTGGGAGCCAACTCGGGGAAGAGCCAGGCAGGGGCAGCGCGTGGCGGCCTGGACGTCGCGACGCTCAATCATGCGCCAGCGGAAGATCCTCCAGACCACAACTACTTCGTGATTTGGACGCGTGCACCAGGCGCATCAGTCTACGCCGCCGCGCACTGCAGCACCTGGATGCGGACGCGCGTGCTTTTCGTTTTGCAGGCTTGGGCTGCCCCACAGCGGCGGTGTTCGAGCAGCAAGTGCAGCGCGCGCAGGAGCAGCATGACAGATTACAGGGCAACTTTCAACGGATGAGCGGGCCAGGCACGTCGTTTCACCAAGCTCAAGGCGGAGGTCGAGGTAGCTCCAACAAAAAGCACATGTCAGCCGATGGAGCTTGCGGGTGCTGAATTGCAGCAGTGGGGAAGCATCGGGACTTGCCGTGGGCTAGAACCAGATGCGCTTCCGCCGGTCGGTGGTCTACGAATGAGCCCATTTCCCTCGAGCAGCTGCGCAAGACGCTTCTCGCGCTTCCTCCGAGTTCACGGCGGGAAAGACTGGGCCCCGCATCCGACAGCGGCAGCAACTTTCAGACGAGGCTTTGATGAGTATTTCCTTGATCTTCGCAGCCAGCGAGCAGCAGCTGGGCTGCCCGCCTGAATTGCTACCATGCTGGCATGGCTGCCGTTGCCACATGGTCGGGCGAGATTGATTCGACCTCGGAGCTCCTTGGTGCGCGTTTGGGGTCGTGCTCGACGGTCGGTCTCGGCTACCTGGATGCAGGGGCACAGGGGCGAACGCAGCTGGGGTGCTGGCCCAGGAAGGAGCTCATCTGCATCGGCTTTCCCATTGAGTCTTGACAGTGAGATAGACGTGGCGCTCGGGAACAGCGCGAGGTCACGATAATGGTGGACCTCTGAGAAAGGCTTCGAATTGACCGATCCGAGCATCATGATGAGAGAAGCCATGGCAATCAATTGCCCTCCACGCGTGGCCTGGGCGCTGGTCCATGCCTGCAAGCAGCCCAGCACTTTGCACGCGCGCGACAGTGCATCAGCGCTCCTTTGCTCAGAGCAAGGAATCGTGGCAGGATTTTTTTCCCGCGCGACCACGGCGTTGGAAGCGTTTCTTCATGAATCGGCGCGGCGTTGCGCTCAACGGTCGCGCCAAGAGAACTGGTTGCCAACATCTCTCTGCGATGGTCTGGCGGAGCCAAGGTCTGCGCGGAGGAAGTGGCCCGGCCGATGACGAGGCCCAAACCACATTGCAGGAGCTTCGCTTGCCCGCGCAGATCAAAGAAGTTTGATTTCGTTTCCTCTGATGCGCAGACCGAGCAACTGGTGGCTCGTAAAGCGCAACGCAAGCCATCAATCGCCTCAGATGGATGAGGAATCTAGGACACAAGCTTACCGCGGTGCAGCCGCAGCGTCTCCAGGAGGCGGCAATAACTACTGAATTACGCGCTGGTGTACGGCGGCTACACATTCCCATAAGAGATGCACGGATAAGGCGCATGACGAGGCTCCAGACATCTGGCCTCGCGCCATCGGCATTGCACGGAGCTGCGGCCATTGGCGTTGCTCAGCATGCGATCGATCCTGTGCGCACGCTAGCTGGTGCCATGGCTTGGGCCAAGGCGGCAACTTCCCTCACTACAGCATGGGCGCTGAAATGCAATCCGAGGTATGACCCACTCTTCGAGGCCGCGCGGGGCTACCTTTCATGTGCACCTCGATGCGATTGGAGGCCAAGTTGAACCTGGTCAGGTTGTAGCAGGCCTGGAAGGTCAAGTACGAGCGAATGACGCGCGCAGGGCGCTGGTCCAAGGTCACTGGCCCGCTGTCGGCTACGTGGATGACGCTTCGCAAAGCTCCATGAAGCCAGCATACGAAGTCATCACTGATGCGAATTCCTAGTTCTCGTTGCTGGAAGTTGCCCCTCGAGAGATCAAAGACCTGCTGGAGGAATGCGTTCAGAGGTGGCAGATGCGACGAAGTCAGCAACACAGTTCTAAACACACTGGGGAGTAGATTTGGCATCGTGGCTTGCGAGCTTGTGCAAAGGGGTCTGGGCCAGTGCTGAAGCGTTGCGAGCTCTGAAATGCCTGCGGTCAGGCACGATGTGGCCAGGCGCAAGGCATTAAACAAATGGCGTTCGCCCCAGTCCGCTTTGTCACGCATGCGCGAGCAGAAGCGTAGGGCCAGGACGCGCGAGCTGATGCGCAATGATGCGCTCTGCTTGCCTGAGCCGCCTTTTCAGAACGCTTGCGCGGTGCCGCTCATCCCGCCTGCTTCTGAGCACCCTACACGCCCCCCCGACCCAGCAGACTTTTGAGCGGGGGGGGGGCGAATGTCCCTTAAAAAAGCACGGCCTACGCGGACGAGGCTGGCCAAAGCATGGCCTGCCCCCGAAGTCGCTCGGCGCGCTCGGGCGAGTGACTGCGCGGCTCGGTGCTGAGATCCACCCCTTCGCGGGCAAATCGGGAAGCCTCCCCGGGATTCAGTCGGCGCCTCGGGCTGCTTCGGCTTCGCCGCATTTCAACCGCACTGCAAGCGACCGTCTGTTCTCTGCAGCGGCGCAATGCAATCTGCCTCGCGCCGTGGAAGAGGAGGGGGAGAAGGAGGAGGAGGAGGAGGAGGAGGGATAAGGAGGAGGGAGGAGGAGGAGAGATAAGGAGGAGGGAGGAGCAGGAGGAGGAGGAGGAGGAGGAGGGGAGGAGGAGGAGAGGAGGAGGAGGAGGAGGAGGAGGAGGAGGAGGAGGAGGAGGAGGAGGGAGGAGGAGGAGGAGGAGAGGAGGAGGAGGAGGAGGAGGAGGAGGAGGAAGGGAGGAGGAGAGGAGGGAGGAGGGTGGAGGAGGAGGAGGGAGAGGAGGAGGAAGGAGGAGGAGGAGGGGGAGGAGGAGGAGGGGGAGGAGGAGGAGGGGGAGGAGGGGAGCTCGCTGGAGCGACGGAGAAGCGGCAGCCGCGGCCAGACATGCTGAGATCTGGGGGGGCCAGTCGAGCCCAGGTCGAGCATCGAGGCCGTGTCCCGCCCCAACTTGTTTGGGCCCCGTCCCGCAAGACGCCCGAGGACGCGTTTTCAGAAGAAATAATTATCCCAGTGCGACCCTACCTAGGAGTTGGAGGATCTAGGAAAGCAACCTCTATATGAAGCTAAGCTAAGCTAAGATGAAGCTAAGCTAAGATGAAATAAGCTAAGCTAAGATGAGATAAGCAACGCTGAGCTAAGGGAACGCCACTGGGGGAACCGCGGAGCGGATGCTGTGGGAACCGCCCGGGGCGAGTTGCACTGCCCGGCCCTTTAAGCATACCGAGTAAGAACCCTTCTAGGCAGAGCCTAGGTAGGAAATAAAACAGATAAACAGAAACTTCTGGCGCTCCGCGCGGATTTCTTGGATCCGCGCCGGACCCCCCTCCCTGGCGCGCGGAGCGCGCCAGAGGCGGCGCCAGAGGCGCTGCCAGAGGGGCCCAGCGCGGCTCCAAGAAATCCGCACAGAGCGCCAACTGTTTATGTTTATGTGTGCTTTTCTCCTTCGGGATTCATCGGGGCGTTGGTGCGACGTCACGGTCGGGGAATGCTCGGGCTGATTGCTCGGCGCGCGCGATTCTGTGGCCGATCGGCACGGCATCCGCTGCAGGCTGCGCAACCGAGCTGCTGTCGCAGAAGTCACGATCAGAGGGCGTTGGAGTCGACCCTCCAAGCCCACGGCCATCGCCAAGGCCCGGGCGCTGGCCCTTCTGGGCCGCCGAGCTGAGAGGCGCTGGCACGAGTCAAGCCCAGCTATTCAGCCACAGGAATCTGCGCTCCAGGTAGGCTCGACCCTTGCTGCAGCTTGCGCTGCCTCGGGAAGGCGTGCTTCGCAGTCGCAGGAACAGGAACGTGGTGGCAGCAGGTCTCCCAGGCGCGAGAGAAGGCCTGGAGGGCCATTGATTGGAGAAGGTCGGGGGTCAGTCCTCGTCGTCGTCGCGGCCGGGTGAGCGGGGGAGCTCGGAGGATCGTAGACGTGAGAAGGTAGCGCGCCTGTCGAGCGCCGCCACGCAGCCGCCTGACACCGCGCGCGGGCCGTCTGTCAAGGCTGGTGGGGCAGCCCACGACGAGGCCGCAGCCAACGGAGGCGAGGAATAGGAACGGGAGCGCCGCCGGCGCTTGCGCTGCCGCGCCTGTCCCTGCGCCCGCCTGTGGTGCCCCAGCCTGCTGCAAGAGGGCCCAGAGGAGATCGCCCATGCAGGCAGTCCGACCTCAGAGGGAGCGAGGCCCGACCAGGTTGGCGTTCAGTCGGGCCTGCACCTCAACAGGAGGAATCTTCAAACATAGTAGAAAAAT
>CAUYUJ010002337.1:290310-377810 GCA_963575745.1 Prorocentrum cordatum
CGTCGACTCTTCCACTCAAAAATGCGTCAACCATTCGCAGATCTGTGAAAGTTCTACGAATTTCCAATGGATTCGACAAGGAAAATCAATTCTTGGGCAAATCAATTCTGTAGTCGATCCCCTACTCGAACCCAGGGAACCGACGCTCCCCAGATCATTGGAGCGGGCGGTTTTTGTTCGGGTTCGGTCTCTGGGGGGCCCTCGCCGGGCCCCGGGACCGTCACCAAAGAAACTCAGAACGAAGAAACCAATCCTGGGGAACAAAGCTCCAGACCTCTGGGGCCCGCGCATCGAAAAAATTGGAGCAGCTCGACGTCTGGGTACCCCCACAGAAGCGATTGGGACCTCTGGGGTCGCAGATTGAAGAAATCACATTGGGGCGTCTCCCCTCAGGACCAGCTTGTCGTCCCGAGGTCGTCTTTGGAGGGCAGAGAATGCACCCCCAGAATGATCACCCCGACAAGCGAAGCCGTCTAGTAAACGCATCCAGGGAAGGAGTCGAACAGCGCAGGGCTGTGTAGTAAAACCCCAGGGCCGTTTGGTTAACATCTGGAATTTACCAAACGGCCCTGAAGTTTACCAGTTGTCCGGTCAGGGTGCTTGTTCCTCCCTCGGGTCTTTCTGAGCAGCCCTCGCTGGCCGGGGGGAATGGGCCCAAGCAGAGGTCGGACGAAAGCGGAGGTCATGAAAAGGGGGGGCGGATTGGCCGACCAGCTCGCGCGCTTGGCTGGTTCTCCCCGCGCCCGAAGCGCCAGCGCCTCGAGGAGAAAACGCCCGGCGGTGGGGCGGAGAGCAGCTGCGCGCGGCGCTCCTCCCGCCCCCATACCCTTCCAGGGTCCCCCGCTCCCCCGTCCGTCCGGTCCGCGGTTGGTTGCTTTCGGCCTCTGGGGTTAAGTCGGGCCTGCCCCTCTACAGAGGGAATCTGCAAAAACAAAGAAACAATAGTGTCGGGACTATTGTTTGAATCTTTGTTTGGGCATATTTTGAATATTTCTGGTGTACTTTATATTTTTCATCCTAAGTCCCCCTGTATAGGGGGACAAACCCGACCTAACTCTGGGGGCCTTCGCCAGGCCCTGGGACCGCCGAAAAACAAGAACCCTGGCGACGTACCCAACCCATGCGCAATGCAGGGCATAAGTACATCAGGATTGCTACAACGGGGGCGATGACGTAACATGGACGGATGTGATTTTGCGAGCAGCAAGCGGAAGGCTCGCAGGTCCCCGATCAAGATATAAGGTCGTCGTAGTGGTTGCTAACGCAACCCCCCCCCCGGGGACGGCGAGGTCTCGCTCAGGTCCCCGCGGTGCTTCGCTCCGCTGGACCCACCAGCAGCCCTCGAAAGTGGCGACAGTGTCGCGGATCGCAGCCCCCCAGGGACGGCGAGGTCACTCCGCTGGACCCACCAGCAGCCCTCGAAAGTTGCGACAGCGTCGCAGATCGCAGCCCCCCAGGGACGGCGAGGTCTCGCTCAGAGCCCCGCGGCGCCTCACTCCCCAGGACCCACTAGCAGCCCTCGAAAGTTGCGGCAGTGTCGCAGATCGCAGCCCCCCAGGGACGGCGAGGTCTCGCTCAGCTCCCCGCTGTACCTGTCCGCAGGACCCACCAGCAGCCCTCGAAAGTTGCGACAGTGTCGCAGATCGCAGCCCCCCAGGGACGGCGAGGTCTCGCTCAGAGCCCCGCGGCGCCTCACTCCCCAGGACCCACTAGCAGCCCTCGAAAGTGGCGACAGTGTCGCAGATCGCAGCCCCCCAGGGACGGCGAGGTCTCGGTCAGGTCCCCGCGGTGCCCCACTCCGCTGGACCCACCAGCAGCCCTCGAAAGTGGCGACGGTTTCGCAGATCGCAGCCCCCCTGAATCAGCCGCATTGTATGTGGCCGCGACAACTTCCGGGTGCTCCTCGCCTTCGTGGCGATATGCTTCTCGCGCTCGGCCCGACGCCGCTGGCGCGTCCGTGAATGGCGCGAAGGTCGCCCTCGCCGACGCTGGCCTGTAGCCGCATGATTACACCCAGGGCGCCCCTCCGTCGGATGCCAAGTCTCACCCTCGTGGACGTCGGCCTTCACCGATGTCCTCCAGGACGTCCAACGCACGGCCTTCATGATCTCCATGTCGTAGCTCCTCCCGAGTCAGCTGTTTAACTCCCCTCGCCTGCGCTGCCCCAGTGGCCGCGGATAAGGTGCAAATCGCTCCTGCTGCTTCGTCCGAGCCGCGCGCCCTCGCACCAGGCCGCGCCTAGCTTGTCGGTCAGCCCAGAATGCCCCTCGCCGATTGCCACCCCGCCCCCCCCAAAAAAAAATAAAAAATCAGCGTCGGACTTGCGCGGCGCCAGCCTCAGCCCCCCCAATGGCGCGCGACCACTGCTCCTCCTCCGCTGTCACCTGTTGTTGAAGAACACCTGGTGGCTAATCATCCAGGGGGCATGTCATCTGCGGGCTTCACATTCTACTGTTTCTCAAGAGCTAGCCGCTCTGTCCTCGTCAGGCAGGCCGCCGTCTTCCATCCACTTCCCACTGGGCCCTGGGGCGCGCCACGGCCCTTATCGACCGCATGCGGCCGAAGCCGCGCCTCAGCCGACCCCCCCCCCCCCCCCCCCCCGAGCTCCTTGACTCGCGCGGCGAGGACTCCATTCATAAAAAGGCTTCAGGGCTGGTTCGCCATGCGCTTCCATGCCCACGTCGCCGGGCTCGCCCAGACACTCGCCGACGGCCCCCTCGGCGTCGCCCTGGTCGCCCTTCGCCGCGACCGCCGCGCCATTGAGGTGCCCCGTTCTGCGATCCTTGCCAAAACAAGCTCCCGCCCAGCTCCGCCCTCGCCCTGGCCTAGAGACCCGTGGCCGAGATGGGCCACTGGCGTAGCCGATGCGTTTGGATCTCGCGCGCGGCGACGATCTTCTCGGCCCCCCCCATCGTGCAATCCTGGCACCAAGACTCGAAAGGTGCATGCCCCCTCCGACGACGCGCTCTGGAGAGTTAGTTCACCCGATGCACGCACGGGCCTCGAATCTTTCAGGCGCGGTGGGCGACCCCATCTCACCTCGGGCGCTCTCGCGGCACCGCGAAGGCCACCTCGTGAACTAGCCGCTCCGCTAGTCTCGATCTCTGCCGACTCAGGCTGCTCGGCGTCGCCGACGACGGCCTCGCCCCCATGCGTGGCCCATGGGTTCCATGGGCAGCTGGAACGCGTTTACGATGCGACGAAGGTGGATCGCGACAGTGCCCTGTCTTGCCTCGTCTAGTTCGACTGCGCACGCTGGTGACTATTGAACACCGCGGCACCATCTGGATCACAATGACTTTCCTGCGCCGCTCATCCCTGCAGCCGGCAGAGCTCCGCGTCTAAGCTCAGCTGGCGCGACGTGAACTTCGCTGGGGCCCTCGTCGCCGAAACTTAGACTTACGACCCGCGATCGACCGTAGCGACTGGCCATTCTCGCCTGTGCGCGCGCACCCCTCTGCGAGATCCGTCGGCGCAACGCGCGTGCGCGCCGCTCTCCGCGGGCATCTCGCCTTCGTCATCCTCCTCTCGTCCGTCCGCGGACGCGAACGTCCAGCCCGCTTCTCCACCATCTTCTTCTGGCAAGATAGCTTGGAAGCTCCCAGGTTGCCAGGTAGATACTCTCGACGCCGCCATCTGCGATGCTGATGGTCCTGGGCAGACCGAACTTGCTGAGTCCCGTCCAGACTGCGGCGGTGACACTGGATGCGCTTTCTGCTGGACTCCCGCTGCGGATCGATGACCTCCTCCAGGTTTGTAGGCGAATACCCCGCCCTCTCTGCAGTCTGCCATCTTGCGTCCGTGCTCGCCACAATATGGGTCCGAACGGACGTCGTGTGAAAACTCCGCGTCGCCCTTCTTCATACTGCCACCCAGGTCGCTGCTTTTGGTCCCCCAGCGCACCTTGCCGCCTGAATCTCGTTTGCCGCTCGGCGTTCCACCTGTGGCTCAACCTCGCCGTCTCGTCCTCTGCCTTCCCCCCTAGGTTCGCAGCCGCCCTGGACGGAGGCGCCCGCGCCCATGGTATTCGGATCAAACTTTTTCTTCGCGGCGGCCTTCGCGTCCTTTTGACGCATCTGCTGCAAGAGAGCCTCGCAGGTCTCTCCGAGGGCCGCGCGTGACCCGAACGTCTGCATCATCGTCTGCGTCGCGATCGGCTCGGGCGCTTTTCTCTTTATGAGGGCCTACGCCAAGGTACCTGATATGATCTCACTGGATTTCTCCCGAGACATGCTGATGCCCAGCAGGAACTTGGTCATCTCCTCAACGAAGGTGCCCCGCTTGCCTGTGAAAGCCGCATTCACGAGCAGCTGGGGCTGCGCCACCTGGTTGGAACTCGCGGCCGCGCCCTCTCGCGAGCACAACCTCCGCCGCTGCTCGGATTCGTTTCCCGTTTCGCAAGTCATGGCCAGGGTGAGCGCACTGCACGTGGGCAACTGTGACAGAGTGAAGCTCACCTTTTGAGCGAACTGCTTACCAGCCTGACCCATCTCGGCCAGAGTGATGATCGCGCCGCGGTTTGCAGCAGCCGTCGACGCTGCCGAGAGACTCGGGCCAATCGCTCCGAGGGACCTCAACGGCTGGTATCTGGACGTCGCGAACTCATCTGGATCCCCGCCGCGCCTGCACGGTCCGCCGAGCAGGCGTGCGTCCGAGAGGTCTAGACCAGCCATGAGAGGAAAATAAATCACGCTACCACGCAAGTACTTGGATGTAGACTGACTCGAATAACTTGTGATTCGGCCGTGTTGGGGAACTGGGGCCCACGGATGCCCCGAGAGCGGTTGGGGCTCTTCGCCTCACCAACCAGCTCTCCGCAACTCAGCTGTCTTGCGCCAATCGGATGTCCCATCAAATCCCATAGTTCCCAAGATTGCTACGTTTAGATATGGGCCCACGGAAGCCCCGACCCTCTCCGTAGTGCCAATTTTCCATCCTGGGTTGCTCTTTGACGGTCCCGGTGCCCAGCGAGGGTCTCCAGATGCCGAACGCTGGCGATAACCTGCCGCCGTGATATTCATTCACAAAGCGATAGGGGGTCTGGGGACTCACCCGTCGGCGCGCTGGGATGGGCGCGGGTGTCTCTGAAGGGCTGGGGGAACATCCGTGGATGCCAAGGTGCTGGGTTCTATCTGACCTAACATGGCTTATTGGGTTACAAATGTCCCAACGGGCTTACGGGGTTGGATAAACCCGCTAAGTGGGCGGAGTCCACTTTGTGAATCAAGTTCGGCCCCGACCCCCGCGGGTTTCGCAGAGACCCTGTCCGACCCTGCCAAGGCCGGCGAAGGCTTGCTCCTCTTCTGCCCCTGCGCGCGTTGCTCTCGCCTCGCCTTTCTGCTATCATTTGTTGCTCAATCTTTTTCAGGGCCCGATCCTTGAACCCCCTCGTGGAACTCGCGGGGGCGCTCTGCGCCGCGGATTGCGTGGCCCTTTGATGCCACAAAACACGCGCAAATGGGCTCGGCGCCAAACGTTTCGTGGCATTTCGAAGCATCGTGAAACCGTGTGAGACGCGTGATTGGACTCGATCTTTGGAAACCACGTGAAACGCGTGGATGAACTCGACGTCGAAGGCTTCGTGGTACTTTGACATCGCTGGGGGCCGCCACGGAGAATCACGGGGTGTGTAAGCTTGTGCGGTTGATGAAGATTTTGGCTCCTAGTCGACAACTTCGCGCTCGAATCTTAAAATGGGGACTGGAAGTTTCAAAGTGGTGCGAGCACGCAGGGGCTTCTGCCCGGAAGCACCAAACGTCGCACAATGTTGATCACCTGCTGAGCCCACGTCGGCCAGGCGTGCGCGAAACGCACGATGTGACTTCATGGGGCTGTCTAGGACATGGTGTGCACGCAGATGCAATTTTGTGAAAGGTGCACATCTCGAACCCCAATTTTTCCGCACACCGCTTGTGATGATATCCCTGTCTGTTATGTATGTTTCCTCAACGCGTTCCCACTTGTTTGTCGTGCGGCTTCTTGCTCCATGTAAACATGTTTCCACATGATTCCTTAACATTCTAGGTAAGTTGTTTCCTGCATGTTTGGGGTCGATTCCAACATTCGAATCCCTAACATCCAAACGTTACTGTTCGAGCCTCCTTGCTTCCCTTTGTTGTTATATGTTTCATTAAACTTGTCTCTCTTCCTGACTGGTTGCTTCTAATCGCGTTTGTTTTGCGTGTTTGCGAAGATTCGGGGGGCAAGTGCCCTGACCGTCGGGAGGTTCGTGGTCCAAGTTCCGAGGTACGAAACCCCAAAAAACTGGAGGTTAGGGCTAGGTGCTCCAAGCTCCGAAGTACGAAACCCGAGCCTCCGGAAAAACTGTCCCAACCTCTGGATTCTGGGGTCTACGGTCTTATGTTGCCCATTCGTTCCATGTTGTTAGCTTTTGGGAACCTTCCAGGGGCTTCTCGTCGCCACGACTGGGCGCGGCTCGAACAACTTGATGAATGGAACCCCGGGAAGGGCCTGGGTACCGATTTTGAGCCTATTTGGTGCTTTAGCAACCCCCGCGCCCATCCCAGTGGAGCTTCACCACACTACAGCAGGGCCGCTAGATAAGTAGCCTTTTTCGAGTAGGAGGGGCTCAGTGCTTATCACTTGCTTTGCACTTTGTCTTACGCTTCCCTCAACTGTTCCCATGCGTCGAGCATAGAGAATCCATCCTCATAACAATCACTCCAACATTCCAGGCCGTTTAGCAAACGCACCCAAAGCAGGAATCGAACAAGGCAGAGCTGTTTAGTAAATGCCAGAAGCCGTATAGAAAACGCCAATGATCGGGTCCTGGTAGTTTCCTCCCTGGAGTGCGGCTTCGACGGTAAACTTATGGAGAAAACAATGGCCTCGCTCTTTTTGTTTTCCCCATCGGTGCTTGAACTGCAGGGGTCCTAGCGGATATTGAAGGATTTAGCGGAAATGTCCCGCTGATATTGGAGCCCGCTGGGTTCCCGGGTTTCCTGTTGTGGGTTCACAAATTTCTATATATATATATATATATATATATATTGGTTCCTGGCCGATTTCGGTGGGTTCTGGGCTCCCGGGTTCCCGGTCGATCTCCCGATCGATCTCTTTACCGGTCCCACGGTCCATTATCGATCTCCTGATGGTCTGTCTCATCAAACCATCCACTGATTGGGGTTCTTCTGTGAGGAGGAGGAGGAGGAGGCGCTGGAGGAGGAGGAGCTGGAGGAGGAGGAGCTGGAGGAGGAGGAGGAGGAGGAGGAGGAGAAGGAGGAGGATGAGGAGGAGGAGAGGGAGAAGGAGAGGGAGGAGGAGGAGGAGGAGGAGGAGGAGGAGGAGGAGCTGGAGGAGGAGCTGGAGGAGGAGGAGGGAGGGAGGAGGAGGAGGAGGAGGAGGAGGAGGAGGGTGGAGGAGGAGTCCTCGCCCCTCCTCGAAAGCAGTGGCCTCGCCCCTCGATTTCGGGTGCCTTCTGGCCCGCGCCTCGGCGGGCCGGCGCTTGGAGCAGGGGAACAGCGGGGCGGCGGCGCCCTCGCCGCGCCCGGCCTGCGCAGGGAGGCGGGGGTGCCCTCGGGGGCTCCCTCGGGGGCTCCCTCGGAGGAGGAGGAGGGAGGAGGAGGGAGGAGGAAGAGGAGAAGGGAGGAGGAGGAGGAAGAGGAGGAGGGAGGAGGAGGAGGAGGAGGAGGAGGCAGGAGGAGGAGAAGCAGGAGAGAAAGAGGAGAAAGGAGGAGGAGGAGGGCCGGCGAAGGATCCGGGGGACGGAGGGCAGGGCCCTGGGGGCGGGGGAGGGTGATGACGATGAGGATGATGATGATGATGATGATGATGATGCTGATGATGATGATGATGATGATGATGATGATGATGATGATGATGATGATGATAATGATGATGCTGCTGATGCTGATGCTGATGCTGATGCTGATGCTGATGATGATGATGATGATGATGATTATGATGGTGATGAGGAGTAGGGGGAGGAGGAGGAGGAGGAGGAGGAGGAGGAGGAGGAGGATAACTCCGACATGTCGGCTCCGTCCACTTAGCCTTAACTTTGAACACCCCTCACTCAGCCACTTGGGACATTTGTAACCTGTTCAGAACCTGTTCGTAGTCTAGGTTCAGCCAGATCTAACCGTCCTTGGCAACCACTGATAACCCCTCTAGGCCCTTAGCAATCCCCGCGCCGATCCTACCAGACACCCTCGCATCGCGAAATGAATACCACGAGAGATTTTAGGCTGTCCTCTCGGGGCACTTACCTGGCATCGGGACCGTCGGAAAGCGCTGAGATGAAAAGCCGGTCCCTGGGAAGGGGTTCATACCTCTGGGGGTCCACGTGATGAGAAAATCAGGTCATCGGATGTCTGGCCGATCTGAATTTCAGAGCACGGCCGCAGAGGTCCTGACAGCTTCCCCAAGGGGCAGATATGCGTCCTGGATCCACGGCTGATTGCCCCAGGGCCCAATATCGGGCCCGCATGCCGAACCTAAGAAAAAACTCTCACATTGCACAAATCATACCGACGGAACTCTGGAAAAGGGGTTGGGAGATACGGGGCCAAGTGATCGCAAAACAGAAACTGACTTCATACGAGAGGACACTGCGCGGCCTTACGCGAGCGGCCGAGCAACGCGGGCCACACCAGCGCATCCGCATACTGCTGCGTGGGCGACGAGACGCTCGCTCGCGAGACCTCATGCGGGCGGCTTGCGCGCACATGGCCCGTGAAGTCGGCGCCGCCTCTGAATTCTCGTCGCTCACATCTCGCCATCGCTCGGACGTCCATCCCCTGTGTGTTTTTCGGTTTCGTGCGTGGTTGTTTCGCCAAATGGTCAAGGATGCTCCTCGATGGCACTCGCCGAAGGAAAAATGCACACGTCCGAGCGATGCCGAGACATGTGAACTGGAGGGCTTGCTTTCAACACCGCCGCTCTGGACCGAGGGCGGCGGACCTGTGGTGGTGCTCTGCTCTGCGAGGCGAAGGCGACGCCAGGCAAAGCACTGTCACGGGTCGGCCGCACCCAGTCTGTGGTGGTGGTGGTGGTAGTGGTAGGTCGGGCGCGTTCTCCTACAAGCGGCTTTTGGACGCAAGCAAAAAATCAGATAGACAAAGAATCGTCCCCCGACTACTGTCTATCATTTTTGGAATGCTCCTCGGGTAGAGGGACACGCCCGACTTAGTGGTAGTGACACGCGAACCCTGGAGGCGACCAGGGGGTCTGCACTGGACGGGGCCCGAGAGAAGCTGCCACGAGGGGGAGGCCGAGGCAAAGCCCGCTCAGAAGGAGGAGGAGGAGGAGGAGGAGGAGGAGGAGGAGGAGGAGGATAGGAGAGGAGGAGAAGGAGGACACCCCTCCCCCCGGGGTCCAGACGGACCGCTCCTTCGAGCCGCGTGCAGCCGTGGCGTCGAGACCCCCCCCCGTTTCAAGAGAGGGACGACGAAGAGCCCCCCCCCTCGGCGGGGGACAACCCTCCCTCTAGCAAACCTCCCCTGAGTGAAAACGGCCTGGGGCCGAAACCGACGGCCCTGGACCCGCACGAAGGACGGCCGCGGCGCCCTCTCGCGCACCGAAAACGGCCAATTCCTGAATCGACGTGTCAGGGTAGGAGGCCTATCCACCTCCGACCCCTTCCCCCTCCCCCTCTTGCTCTGCTGGCCGGAATCGGTACTGGGCCGCCCGAAGCCCCCAGCACGGGTGCTCGACCTAAACAGTGTTGCTCGTTCTCGTTGATGTCTTGGATCTGCCTGTGCTGCAAGACGACATCGAAACAGAAAGGCCCACGAAGTCGCTCAAACGCCGTTCAGGTCCACCCCATGCCACAAAGAACTCCAAAACAAGAGGCCTCCCAAACGGGATTCCAAGCAGATGGGGTCGGAGGATCGCCCCGCATCGTCGACGCATCCCCTGTTCATATGGAGGATGTCCCGTCAACGTCGGCGATGCATCCGCGACGCCGGCGTGCCGAACATCGAGCTCCACATCGAGACGCATCGCGGATGCATCGGCGATGCGCCGCGATCCTTCGATCTCATCTTCTCGGGCCCTCCGGGAAGCTTGGAAAAACGAACCCACGGTCCCGGACTAAAAACGCCCTGGTTCTCTTATAACAAAGATCTCGCACCCATTCTCCAAAACAGCTTCTGCATCCTGAGTCGTTTCTTGACGGCCCCGAGTCTCAGTCAGGGCCCCCAGAGGCTGAAAACAACTCAAAGACCTCCTGTCGCTGGGGAAACCAAGCAATACCGATACCGCTACTCCCCAGACATCTCCCGGGGTGCGTTCTGAGCAGCGCTTCGGGGCGAACCCAGCGGTGGCGACGAGGGTCTCCCAGGAGGCCCCTGAAAAGGGGACAACGAGGTAAGGGCAGCGGCATGGGTACTTTTCCCGCCTCTGGGTCCTGACTTTCCTTATGACTCGACGGGGTCTGGGATAGAAGCCGCGAGGCTGCGGGGGGGAGCCACGAGGCGGCCCCTTGGCGAACTTGCCGTGCGCCTGGCTGGGCTGCGAGCGGCAGCTCCCAGAGCGCGGCGGCACCCCGGGCTTGCATCCCGCCGAATGTCATCCTCCGGCGCTCGCCGGCTTCTCCTTCGAAGGGGCCCAGGGGTACACTAAGAAGAAGTAGACGCAACTCCCAGGATCCCAATAGTTCCCCATACTTTCGGGAATGTCGTCTTCCCCCCGCCCCCCCACTTCCCATAGATTCCCACATGTCCCACATGCTGCGGGGGATCGGCGATTATTTGTGTCTGTGCGTTGTCCCCGCATCCTCAGCGGAGCTCTTGTTTTCTCTGCACACCTCCGCGAACTCATTATCATGTCATGGTCCCATCAGGGCCATCTGCAATCATCATCAGCATTAAGCACTCAAGCTCACTCGTACTCACGCAATCACATTCATTCATCACACACTCGCTAAACATCATGCGTTCGACCGTTATCGTGTAATCGTCATGACTCGCGTCATCATCCCACACCCTCTCCTTCTCATCACCATCACCATCGCCATCGTCAGCATCAAGCCACCTTGGCTCGCACACTCTGAACTATCATCACCATCACCCCGATCATCATCGTACACACATCAGAATCGTCCCCATCCAACATCATCGTCATCGTCCTCACCATTCACCACCACCACCATCACATCATCATCGCCATCACTGGCACCACTCAACATCATCGTCATCATCGTCCTCGACACTCAGCATTACCAGCATCAGCCACTCACCACTCCCCAGCGCTGACCATCACCATCACCATCATCACACATTTATCAGTACCACCATCCTATCCAAACTATCGACCAACAGGGAGCTTCGTCTGTGAGCAAGTCGCGAAACAAGTCTCAGGCGGGAACCTCTTCCCTATGGGGCCTGCGCGTCACGTTCGAATCCAAGCGGGCCACCCAAATTTTTATGTGTCGTCACTTTTGGGCCTCAGGCCTGAATATTGAGGGCGTCTCAGGCGGAAGCCTCCTCTGTGAGTGAGTCGCACGGCAATCTCGAACGGGAACCCATTCCTTATGGGGCCCGCGTTTCATTTTCGAATCCGAAGCGGGTCATCGGAATCCTGTAACAATCGTCGCTTTTGGGTTGTTGTGGCATATGGGGGAAACCTCGTACGGCAATCCCCTCCCCATGGGGCCCGCACGTCATGTTGGCAATCAGAGCGGGTCATCGGGATCCTTGTGCACGTCGTCGTGTTTTAGCTTGTCAGGCTTGAATATGGGGGAACTCTCGAGCGGGAGTTTCGACTGTGAGTGCATCGCGCGTGGCGGCGAAGACTTGCATGGCGAGAAGTTCGTTTCCACGGTCTCTTGGGCGCTGGTCTGGAGCTGCACACGGCGCCAGTGGGCAGAAGGTTCGGGTGAAGGGCACGACGTCGTGACCAAGACGGCGCGCGACGCGCCCGATTATCGCCAGTCTGTGTCGTTTCTGCCGAAGTTCATGCAGGACATGGGTTCCTGGGGGGCGGGGAGGCCCCGAGAACGGAGGACGGATTCCGCGTCGTGAAGACAACGAGCAAGCTGGACGACTGGCTGCACCGCGGCGACCACCTCGGCCTCAAGCTTGAATTCGCAGGTGTACGCCATGTGGGCGTATCCCTGCGAGGCGCCCAGCGGCCTGTAGAGAGACAAAGTGCGCGCGCGGCACTTGGACTCCGACTTCGCGCCGCACTCCGCGCTGCACGCGACCCACAAGAAGCAACTGGCGCCCGAGCTGCACGTGCCCCTCTTCGAGGGCTTCACCACGCCGACGATGAACAAGGACTGCGGGACCGCTTGCCTGTACATGTAGCTGCTCCTGAGGCCTTTGGAGTTGGAGACTTCGGCGGCGCCGACAGACGAGCGCATGCTGCAGGCGCTCGCGCCCTTGATGGTGGCCCACGACGCGCCCCGTGACATGAGCGCGCGCGGGTCGACCTGTTTCACGCGAGCCTGGGCGCACCACGAGGCTCAGGCGGACGAGGGGGCTCGCGTCGCCGCGGTCCGCTTCCGCGCGCGGCACGAATGGCCCTCGATCTGGGAGACTCAGGAGGTGCAGGAGGAACTGTTAGGGCTGCACCCGGCGCGGGCGGAAGGCAAGGGCGAGGAGGGCGACTCGCTGGATCCCGCCTTGTGCGCCGGCACGGAGAAACCCAGGGCGACAGTGCGCCAGTGCGTCTCCATGGTTTCCATGCAGGTGGCGCCAAACATCGAAGGGATCGCCCTGGCGCCCTGGGATCATCGGGCAGCACCAGAGCGACGCAACCGCGCAGAACGCGTGCCTCTAGGCGACCACTAGTGGAGGCGCCAGTCGAGACGAGGGCGCCGAGGAGGGCGAGGGCGTGCAGCATTCGGGCGTGCCTCCCTTCGCGGTCCGAGCGCACTTCCACCTGGTCCCGACGCCGGGTATCGACGGGGAGCAAGACATGGCGGACGTGCTGAACTTTGCGCACCACAAGCGCCTCGCGAAATTAGCCAAGCAGTTGCTCGTGAGGACGCCGGTGCGCCCGAACCGACGGAGGCCGCAGAGTGCGAGGAGAGACGCGCCTGGGGGACCCTGCGTGATGACAGCCACCAGTGCAGTCGCAACGAGGATGACGCGGGGGCCGACGACAGCGTGGACGAGGGCGCTGGCGGCCTCAGCGACGCCCCCGCTGCGGCCAGTTTCGACGGCAGCGCGCGCTCCACGCCCAGCGCGTACATCGCCGAACGGGTCGCTGGTTTGCCGGGGGCCCAGAGACTCACGCCGGACCAGACGCTCTTCGTCGCCAAAATCGCCAAGGCCTGCGACGATGCCTGGGCGGACAACGTGCAGAAGAAACCCTGGAGCGAGAGAAAAGTGACGCACTTGCTCGTGCTGGGCCAAGGCGGCTCGGGGAAGACGCACGTTGTGTAGAAGATCGTCTTCCCACTGGTGGAATATGTGAGGCCCTCGCTCACGGGACAAGGCGCCATGATGGTCGCGGCTCTTTCGAACGCGCAGGCAAGGAACAAATCCGCGGAGACGGGGAAGGCCAGAACGCTGCACAACGCCTGCGCTCTGCGAGTCCAGAAGTACATCAATGCGAAGATGAAGCTAAAACTGTTTGTGGGAGCGCGTTTGCGCTCTTGCCATCGAGGCGGTGAGCATGGTGGAGGCCGCGCTATACTACGCGCTGGGCCTTCGCGCCTGCCGCGGCCGCAGCGACGCGCACGACGCGAAGGAGTCCACCTACAAGCGGCAGCACCACCACCCTGGGCGCGTCCACATCGTGTTGTTGCACTGGGCGATTTCCTGCAGCTGAAACCCGCGGGCAGCATCGGCCTGCTGACGGACGTCACGTTTTCTGGCGCCACGCGCGCGTGGAACATGCTGAAAGCGCTCGGGGAGTACGACAAGGCTGAGGCTGCGAATTCCAGGACTCAGGCGGAGCAGCTTGCGGCAGAGCTGGGTTTCGTGCCGCCTCCAGCCTGAATTCGGCCGCCACTAGCTCGGTGCCGTCGGGTTTGTCCCAACGGTTTGCCCCCCGCGCCCGAGCGGCTCGCGGGGTCGTCCCAACGGCCTGGCCCGCAGGGTTGTCCCAACGGCTTCGCGGTTTAGCCGTCGGACTACGCGCCCGTGCGGGGCGTGGCGGCAAAAGCGCCGAAGACAATCGGCATGCGCGCCCCTGTCAGGAGGAAGGAGAGATGCATGGAGAGCAGGCGGGATGGACGTGACGAGGAGGGGGTGAAAGAGGAGGTGGAGGAAAAAGAACAAGACGAGGAGGGGGAATATGAGTAGGAGAGGGAGGAGGAAGAGGAGGAGGAGGAGGAGGAGGAGGAAGAGGAGAAGGAGGAGGATGAGGAGGACGAGGAGGAGGGGGAGGAGGAGGAGAGGAGGAGGAGAGGAGGAGGAGGAGGAAGAGGAGGAGGAGGAGAGGGGGGAGGAGGAGGATAAGACATGGAACGGGTAGGGCGAGAAAGACGATGCTGATGAGGAGGACGCAGAAACGGGAGGAAGGCTTGCGCCAGTCGAAGAGGAAAAGGGCGAGTGGCAAGCTACACACATTCTCATTTGGGGTCCTACTACCATTGGAGTACATCTTCCTCCTGATCTTTCTGCAGCAACTCATGGGAACCTCCCATGTCATGATTCGGCGGCGCGCCAGAGGGGAAGTCAGAGTGAGCGGGCCTTCTCAGAAGGCTCGGAAAGCCTACAGGTGTCTTGTAAGTGGTCTGAGCCTTCCCCGGAAGCACAGACAACTTCTCAGATGGCTAGAGGGCTTCTGAGAAGCCCCGTCGCCTTCTGAGAAGGCCTGACCCTTCTCACTTCCCACCGAGCACCGAGCGCGCCACCGAATCCTGCTGACTGCTGCGAATCCACGCTAACCGATCCTAATCGACGCTAAACCGACGCACGTTACATCGACGCTTTGTCATCAACTGCCAAACGCTAGCGCGAGATCATGCACTCTAAAGATGGACTTCCCAGGACACGCAAGGCTCACATTAATTGAGAGAATTGTCTTGCTCTCGGCGATCGAGGGTGTTTATATGGGGTGTGCGTGGGGGGGGGGGCGGGGGTGCGGTGCATAATGTGACGCCCTCCCCCCCCGCCGTGGATCGGGCACCACAGACTGCTGTGCAGGACGCACGGCGGCGGTGCCGGGACGCACTCGTGAGGGAGCGTTACGTTGCGGGGTGGGGGCGGGGGGGGGGGGGAGGGAAAAGGGGGGGGGGGGGGGGGGCGCAACGCGCGTCGTGGCCCAGAGGGTGCAACGAGCACCCGTTGCTGCCGAAGTCTCCTCGTCAGGGGACAGCGCCGAGGACACCTTCCGCGCCACGAAGGCGACGGCGTCGATCAGAAGTCAGACCATCGTGCTGCTCGGGCTCGCCCCTCCGAGGGCTGCGGGGCTGCGGCGGGGAGGCGGCCGGAGCGCGGGCGGAGCCGAGCACGCGCGCAAACCTCGGGCCAGCGACGGCCACGGCGAGCAGAGCAGGGCGAGTGGAGCAGGGATACGAACAGCGGCCTACGGCGGGGCACGTTTTTTTGTTAGCTACCGCTTCGCTGGCCCGAGCACCCCCGTAGTCCACTCGGGGTCCTGCGGGCGCCGCATGCGGTGGGGCACTGTTGGATGAGGACACCTTCGACAAGGAATCCAGAGACGGCCTGCCAGGGCAACCTCTTCCTCCTCCTCCTCCTCCTCCTCCTCCTCCCCGCCGCGCCTAGGAGCCGAGGCGAACGACAGCGCGATGTGCGCGGACGGGGCCGCGGCCGTGCGCAGTCCACGGGGACGGCCAAAGCACCAGGACAACAAGAAAAAGCGCGAGGACAACGAGCGCCCCTAGTAAGACGCACAGCAGGCGCACCGGTCCTCAACCTCCGACCCCAGCTGCTCCGACCCCAGCTAGGATCCGACCCCAGCCAGGATCAAGGATGCCCAGAGGGGCCCCAAACAAGGAGGTACCCCTCCGAGCTGCGTCGAAGCTGAGTCGAGATATGGTGAAGTCGGACGTGTCCCTCTACAGGAGGAATCTGCAAACATGGTCCAACCATAGTCCAGGGCCGATTTAGTTTAACTATTTGTTTGACCACTTGGGAGTATTTTCGTTTTTTTTTCAAATTCGTCGTCCAGGATCCGCTGGTAGGGGGACATGCCCGACCTGAGCGTGGCTCAGTGTTAGGGGGGGATCCAAAACGGGGGCGGGGCGAAGCACCGTGCTCCTTGCGTGCCCCTTTCTTGGGCCCCAGAGGGCTCCCGGACGGGCCCCCTAAGGCGCACAGAAGGTGCAACGGTCTTCAGCGCCGATCCGAGGAATCCGCGCGAACCTCCGACGTTTTGTGGTTATGCTGGTGGGCGTGTTCTCCACCACCACCACAAGTTGGAGTGGGGGGTCCTCCTCCTCGCCCTCCTCCTCCTCCTCCTCCTCCTCGTCCTCCTCCTCCTCCTCCTCGCCCTCCTCCTCGTCCTCCTCCTCCCTCCCCCCTCCAACTTATGGTGGTGGTGGTGGAATATAGGCTCATCATATGTCATTGTTTTGTTGCCCAACAGTGCGAGTCTCGGCACGGGAGACCTGAAGTGTGCGGCTCCGTGGAGCGCGGGGGCGGGGGCGGGGCCAAGCCCGGGCGCTCGAGCAGCCGAACTGTCGCGTCGCCCTCGGCGATCGAGGGACCTCCTGCCATCGCTCTTCCACTGCGCCAGGCCCGAAGACCTGCTCTCGGCTTAGATCGGGCATGTCCTCCTACGGGCGGATGTGGCAAGAAACAGTTAACATACCCCAACCATGTTTTGAAAGATGCCCCCAAATACAAACAAAAACAACCTCGGACTAGTTTAATTTGACTGTGGTCGACTACTCCCCCTGTCGAGGGGCACGCCCGCCTTCAACTCCAGGCCCGGGGTGCCGCGACGGGCCGAAGAGGCGACCTGCGCCCCACGCCGGGGGAAGCGGGAGAAAGAGCACGCGTGGCCGGATCTCCGCGGGCGGGACACACACACACACACACGGAGAGGCCCGCGCTTGGACACGCTCGCGGAGGCCCAGCGTGCACCTCCCACACAGGAGGGCCGAGCGCTGGAAAACAGGCGCCCCGCCACGCGTGCCTCCGGCTGCCGGTGGCAACCCCAATTGGGAGACCCTCCGGTGCCTGCCGGCTGCCTGTCGGCTCTCCTGGAACCCGGCGCCACAGCAACGCGACATCGGCGCCGACATCGACGCTGGCCAACGCCAACTCGGCGCTGCGTCGGCGCCACCTCACCGACTCCCAGGCGCGAATCGGCGCACGTCGACGCCAGAGACGGCACGAAGAGGACACACGAGGCACCCATGATCTGCCACCGAGTCCAACTGCCCCCCTCAGCGGGCCGCCCCCCGTGCATCCAGCTTCCTGGCACGTCCACCGGCCCTCCGCGAGGGGGGCGAGGATGCGGCGAGGGCGAGGCGCCCTCGCCGCAGTGAGCTGCGCGCTGGCGCTTCCACGGCACATCTGCGCACGGGGGGGCACAAGCGTTAGGTCGGGCCTGTCCCCCTGCCGGGGGATTTGGGACGAATTTCTTAAGCGAGCAAATTCAAAACATGCAACAAAATACTAAAACGATCGTCCCCTGACTATTTTTGACTTTTTTTGATATCCCTCCTGTAGAAGGACAGACCCGATCTAACACAAGCGGTTTGAGCAGGATATTCTGTTGCATCATCGGGGGAAGCCTGGCCTGTCCCGTCGCGGCCCTGCCCGCGTCGAACATCCGTGTCGAATCCATGCCGGACTTGTCGGATCCGCGCCGAGTCCGCGCCGAATCCGCGTCGAGTCCGTATCGGGCACAAGAGAAAGCACCAATGTTGGTGACAGGAGAGGTCCCCCGAAGATGCAACGCAAGGGAGGAGGGTCGCAGAGGCACGCATTGGGGACGCCGCGCGAACCTGAGCTGCTGAGCCCAACTCTGCCCGTCGGCATCCGGTGGTCTTCCGCGGTCTCTGGCGGTCTCTAACGGTTTTCGGCAGCAGCCTCGCCCGCGCGCCGGGGGGGTAGCGAGAGGAGGCGGGCCTTCTCAAAGGCGGCGGGCCTTCCCAGAAGCCCTCTGGCCGTCTCAGAAGCCCTCTCTGTGTATGATTAGGGAGCTGCTCTCAACGCCGCAGGCCTTCCGACATCTTTGGGAAGGCCCCGACCCCGAGGACCGTCTCTGCTGGTCTGCGGCGGTCTCTCCAGCGGTCTGCGGTCTGCGGCGGTCTTCGGTCGTCGGTGGTCCTGCTCGCAGAAGCTTGAATCTCGAGCATCGAAGACAGGCGAGCCGATGCGACATCAAGGCACTGGCGTTTTCTGACTCGTCCACGCAAGCCGACCGCGACGGCGGGTCTAGTTTGGCACCTACCTGGCCATGGCCAGAGCGACACGGCCAGAATCGGGACGTGGCCTGTCCAGCGGGAGGAGGTCGACGACGAGGAATGGAGCTAGGCGTGGGCCGTATGGGTCACAGTCGTTGCCGTCGTCCTCTTGGAAATGCCGTCCTGGTGGGCAACACAATGCGCAAGCACTTGATGTTGATGTCTCGCTGGGGCGTGGACTCTCATAACTCTTGAGCACTGCCATCCCACTCAGAACAATCGCAACTACCAGCCACCCAATCATCCCTGTGCCAGGCCGGGTACTTCTTCTCTGGGTCCTTATCCTTCGCCACCCAAGGGTACCGGTTCAAATACTTGGTGCAATAATCCTCGCTAACTGAAGGTACCGCGGGAAACTTGAGCTTCCCGTCCTTGAACGTGATGGGTTTTTCCTCTTGCCAAAAAAGAAACGGGTCCTGAGAGAAACAGGCCCTGGACGCCGTTCCCCACGGTCGCATGTGTACTCTAAATTCTGATTTGACGTTCCCGGGCACTGGGACGGCCCCGTGAAGGGTGAAACATGTGAACTCCTCAAAACATTTTTTCTATCAGAACCCCTTTTCTTCAATGGTGATCCTCATTCAAGTCCAAAGGCACGCAATACCCACGGTCGAACACGCCCTTGATGCAATTCTCGCCGGCCCATTTGCACCGCGCATGCGCGTCCTCTAGGAATCTGTCAGCAGTATACCAACAGTAACCCTGGCCAGGCCCAAAACTCTCCCCATTTTGAATACCGAAGTCATTTCAACATTTGTGGATCTCTCCAAACGTTATTTTGCTATTTCGGCATCAAGAAACCTCTGGAGGCCACTATGGACATCTGGAGTCCCAACTCCAGTGAGCTCTGGGGATCTCCCAATAATTCTACAATTCCTGGAGGCAAGGATGGGACTTGCCAGCACTAGCAGAACAATATGGCATTGGCATTGGCAATTCCCAATCCCTAGCAAGCACCACCGTGAAGGTTGCCACGAAGACTGTGAAGCCGGCTATTCGGCCCGCGGCTACCATCCTGCTCCCTGCTTGCAGGCAGCCTAACCGCAACAGTATGCGGTATGGGAAACAATATGGGCTGGATCAACCTTGAGCCAGAATATCGACTGGAAGACATACGCTTACGAAATCCGTTTTTGCGAGATTAGGGTAATGGTCAACACATCTACAAGTCAGCCCCATAATGTACGTAGCATCTTTGACCAACGCGCGACCGTATCAGCACAACGAGTAGAACCCTGATCCAGAGCTGAGCTTCGGACGAATACATGCTCAACGGCAGCGACTCATATTCTCCAATGCCAGCCCTAAGATCTCCATCCACACGTACTCAGCGGACGTCAAAGCCACGCACCCCAGCTCCACCAGATGCCCACAAGGGAATCTGAAACTCAGATGCCTGCCACACGTGGGGAGTAAATTGAGCGCAGGATGCATCAATCCGGCGGCGGCAATCGCTGATTTTCAAAGTTCCCTTATCACAAGTCCGTACAAGCACTCCTTCAAAGAGCTGCAGAGCGCCCTTGCGCGCCTTCCAGGCGAGAGAACCGATTTGAAACGAAACCGCCCTCAATCCTTGGTGTTGGACCATCCTAAAGGCTCAGGCCGTGAAAAACGATAACCCCATGTTGACATAGAGCTGCCCTCCACTCGCTCAGCAGTTGCACAATTCGAACGCGCGTCATCAAAACGGAAGTTGCCACCGGCGAAACCACAATGCTGAAAGAGAACAGCCCTCAATACGGTAACGCGCTTCGGAGTGTCAGGTTCTGCCATCTTCTCGAATGGCGTCCATGACGAGAATGCAAATGTGAGGAATGTCTACCCTCCGTACGTGCAAATGCTTGAACACATAAACCTGATGAACGACGCCCAACAAATGCGTAACCATCAATCCGTGCAACAGTTGTGCACTATACGGGCGAAGTTGCGCGGCGCCACAGTAAGAGCCACGTCTTGAACATCAGATGCCACGTATGTGCGAACCGCTGAAGCTAAAACCACAATTTAAAATCCACTCGCACTCCAGCTGTGCGATTCTTGGGATGATCCAGCTTCATTACCATAAATACTGAGGACCTCGCAAATGAAAACCATGGCCCGCCCTACCGACGAGTGTAGCGAGGCAGAGAAAAGGAGGTGAGGACGTGGGCAGGAAGGGGGCAGGAGGAGGGCAAACGTAAGGGAGAGGACCAGGCGGAGGAGCACCAGATGACGAGGCGGCGAGCAAGGGGAGGAGATGAGGAGGGGAGGAGGATGGAGAGAAGAGAAGAGAAGAGGAAAGCTTCGGTGCGCCCGCGGCATACATGATATCCGACCCCTCCCACCAATCCCTTTCAATTGTACTGTTTCTCTCTATTCACAGAAACATAATGGGCCTGGAAATCAAGAACAGACGCCATGGAGTTAGGTGTTAGACGCAGTCGGAAAGAAAGGAAGCTGCGTGTATTGGAGGTCAAATGGCGGATTAAGACGGAGAAGAGCAGGATGGAGAACGATTAATGAATAAGACGATGACACTCAGCAGCAGCAAGAGGTGGAGAGGAAAGAGCGGGAGGAGCAGGAGGACCAGGGGAAGGCGGAGGAGGGGAAAGTGCTGGGGCGACAACGATGAGGAGGGACACGTATCCAGGCAAGTTGCCCGCACTGGAGCGAGCGGGTCATTCTGAACGACGGGCACAAACAGCCCATCCCAAAATGAAACACACCATGCAGCGGGAGCACTCCTTTGAAGCACCGAGAGCGTTCCAACCGGAAAGAAACACAGAGAACATCGAGTAATGGAACCTTGTGAGAGCAATACGCGGCGAGGGTGGAGCATCTTCCGCTCAGATGTAAGGAAGACGGGAGAGTATTGTTCACATTGAACAAGTACGGAGGATAGGATTAGGAGTGCGACATCGGTCTGCTGGCACCCCCCCCAGCCCCCATGGCCACTCGTGCGTCAACCTGACAGACCCGCAAGCAGACTCAGACGAAACACTGGCAGGACGGATTATCGTTGCCGTCGTCGTCACTTTCGTCGATGCCGCTGGCATCATCGGCGTGGTAAGGCTTCGGGTTGCGCGCAGACAGCCCCCCTCGAGCAGCGCCAGTTGCCAACAACGGGCTCCCTGAGCAGCCCTGGGCAATCCCAAAACCTCAAGCCTGTGGCGAAGAGCGCCCCAGGGTCGCCGCCGGAGGCAGCCCCAGGGTGTTGAGACCGTCCCAGGCTACTCGGGGGGCATGTGCGACTGCTCGGACGGCCTGGCGAGGCCAGCAGGACTAGCTGCGGAAACTGTCTGTGCTGCGCAACCCGAAGCCTCACCAAATCGGCGTCGTCGTCGTTGGCTCTGGCGTCTTCGTCGTCGCGGGCACCTCGAGGGCAAACGATGCCGCTGTCGACGCGGACGTCGGCGTCGTCTCGGCGCCAGCGGCGTCAGCTCGTCAGCAACGACGTTGTCGTCGCTGGCCTTATCGTCGGCATGCTCAGCTCATCTTCGCCGTCGGGATCGGTGTGTGCGTTGGCGTTGTCGACAACTGCTTTGCCTGGCAATGTTGCCCAGCCGACCGCGGGAACATGTTTGTTTGTTTGTTGGTTCACTCGTTTCCGTGCAGGATGTCTGTACATCTTCCCACCCACCATTCAGGCGACCACCCTTGAATCGACCCTGAGATCCGGCGACGCGACAAAATAATGTGACATCGTGAGTATTCGAGACAAGCGCCCAGGACCACATCTTTCTGTGGAATTGTTCTATCCAGATCGCAAAGGAGGATGGCGAGGAAAAGGGACAGGGAGTCCTGGGCAGCAGCGCAGGCAGTTCCACAGCCGGGCCGCGGGAAACGACCGCCGCAGGAGGGCCACGGCCCACAGACCAGCCGCGACTGCGGACACAGCCCGCAGACCTGCCACGAGGAGTCTTTGACATGTGAGGAACGCAGCCCCTTTGGGGCCACTGTTGCGCATGGGTGCGCGAGGAGTGCCCAGAGAACGCCAAGTGCAGAGCCCAGGGTACCTCGAGCTCCTTCCGAACTTCACGATTAGGTCGGGCATGTCCCCTTACAGGAGAATTCCGGACGAAAAAACAAATACCAAACAAATGCTCAAACATAATACAGACATATTCCAAAATCATCCCCAAATTTTCACTATTTTTGAATATTCCTCCTGTAGAGGGACAGGCCCGACTTAACACTACGAGAGAGAGAGAGAGAGAGAGTGGAGGGCAGGAGGGCCACCCCACGAGAAGCACCCCGAGAAGCGACGGAACTGAGTAGACGCACCCGAGGAAGGGATCGATCAGGCCAGGGCTGACCAGTCAACGCCAGTGGATGCTTAGTACAGTCGGCCCGTAGCACAAGGATTAGGTCGGGCATGTCCCCCTTCAGGCGGATATTGGAAGAAAAATAAAACAGACCCCCAACACACTAGAACATCGCAACAAAAAACAAACTAACGAAACAAGATCCTCCCCAGACTAGCAGATTGCAACTACCTTTGCATTCTCCTCCTGCAGACGGACAGGCCTCACATAACACAAGGATGCGCGGTAGGGATGCGAGGGCCTCAGACGCCCACTCCGAAGCTTGGAGAGCGGGGCACGGCCCGCGAAAGTGGCCAAGGATGGACGAGGCAGACGCAAGACGTGCAGAGGGTGCCCTCGGGAATGCTGGCCCTCCCCTGCCATGCGGGCGTGGATCGGCGCGCGCCCGGCATCGATCTGCTCGGCGTGAGGCGCTGCCCGCGGGGGCGGGGAGCGGGGGAGGCGCGAGGGTCTGGGGTTAGGTCGGGCACGTCACCCTACAGAAGGATCTTGGCTGTTTTTTATATAAAAAACAAAAAAAAACACCTTTAAACATCCGAATTTGCCAAAGAATGCTCAAAGAATCGGCTCGGGAACATATTTTTTTATTGTTGCGTATTCCTTCCGAGAGGGACGCGCCCGACTTCAGTCTGGGGCGCCCCCTCCGGGGCCCGCGTCGGGCCCAAACTGTCGGGGCGCGCTCTACACTGACACGCCGGTCACGGCAGCCCCAGTGCGATCCCCACCGACCGAAGCTTCGGCCAGCGCCCACTTCGAGGATGGAGGGCGTTGTCACCTCCTTGCCGTCGCTCGGACGTCCACTTCCCGTGCACTTGTCGGTTTCGTGTGTGTTTTTTAGGCTCGATGGTCCAGGATGGTCCTCACTTCTTCTCGCCGAGAAAAAATGCACACGTCCGAGCGATGCCAAGTCTCGTCCTCGGCGGAAGGCGGCGCGGAAGGGCGGCGAAAGGTCGGCGGAAGCAGAACGAGGCCGCCTCCGCCGGCGGACGGCTGGCGGGAGGCGGAGGGAGTGAAAGCTGCGCCCGGCCCCCAGAGGACAGACACGTTTCTGGGTTCAGGGTGTCCGGCATCGCCCACGTTCGGGCCAGGCGAAAGTGGGGGATAGCAAAGGGGGGGTTTGAGAATCAGCTCGCGCAGCTGATTTTCCCGGCGCCTCCCGGCGCCGGGAGGCGCCCATGTATCGAGGAATGGGCCCGGCGGCGGGGCCGAAACCAGCTGCATGCAGCAGATTTCGTACCCCCCCCCCCCTCTTTCCCTATCCCCCCACGTTCGTTCGGCCCGACACGTGCTCGCCGCCCCCGGGGATGGCTGAGGGCATGACGGGGTTCGTGTCGTCGCTGACGCTGGCCCCGCCCTTCCCGCCGCTGCAGCTGCGCCCCCTGTCCGCCGGTCCCCCGCGCACGCGGCACGCGGAGACAGAGTCTCGACGGCGACCGGCGGGCGGAGCAGGGCAGGGCCTGAACGGCGCTGCTCGTTTTCGGCTTGTCGTCGTTTCCCCTCGTTGTGTCTTCGTGCTGTCGTTGCTGCAGAGCGGAATCAAGACGACACCGGTCCTCGAAAGCGCCACAAGACCGTTTAGCTCGAGTCATGTCGGGAGCAGTGGGAGACGTCGATCTATCGTGCGGGCAAGAGCGCAGGATGTCTTGTGGCACGATGAGTGGGACGCGGACTGGCACACCCGAAGTGATAAGAACGGAAGGGTACGAGGCCAAGCAACAAATGCTGTCCAGCGCCGGCAGCGGTCGCTGTTGCGAAGGCGCCCTTCGGTCCCAAATGGGCCATGCCCGCGGCAGAACCGACAGCGAATGCGGGAGAAAGAGAGAGAGAGAGAGAGTGGGAGCACCTGAATGATGATGACGATGATGTTGATGGTGCAGATGATGATGCTGGTGGTGATGATGATGATGAAAATATTTAAGATGAGACGACGATGCTGCTGCTGATGATGATTATGCTGTTAGCAACGCTGATGGCGATTGTGATGACGACGGCGGTGATGATGATTATGTCGACGGAGATGATGCTGGTGTTCACGACGATGGTGATGAGGCTGATAACGATGATGATGATGATGATGATGATGATGATGATGATGATGATGATGATGATGATGATGATGATGATGACAATGATGATGATGATGATGATGATGATGATGATGATAATGATGATGAGAATGAGGATGAGAATGAGGATAGGGATGCTGGTAATGATTATAGCGGCGATGGTGGTGATGACGATGACGACGACGGCGATGATGATGATGCTGATGATGATGATGCTGACCATAATGATGACAATGATGATGCTGCTGATAATCATGATGATGGTTATGAGTATACTGATGAAAATGATGATGGTGATGAACGATGATGATCTTGGTGAGGATAAGGGAGAAACGGAGAGCTGGAGAGACAGAGAAAGGAAGAGAGAAAGAGAGAGACATACATAACAAAAACAACGAATGAGATTGAGGGAGGAATGTCGGGATTTGGGGCAGGCAGGGGGGGTGGGGCGTCGGAAGGCCGGAAGGCGTCGCGAATGGAGCGTCCAGTGGTGGTGCGGCAACGCCGACGCGGAGTCGGAGCAGCCTCTCGAGGATGGGAGGGGCGAGAGGGGGAAACTTGAGGCGGTAGCCCTGAAAGGTCTTTAGGACATCCACCGAATAGGGGGCAAGCCATTCCTTGTTCGGCGGCCCTGTTGAAGGACTGGTGTCCCACCAATAGGGGGTACCTAATCCCACCAGCCCTCTGGGCGTAGGCGGTCTAGGGAGACTCCTCTTCCAGCGGGGATGAAGGCGACGGCGGTGATGACGGCAGCGACGACGACGCAGACGCAGACGCAGACGCAGACGACGCTGACGACGCAGACGGCGACGACGACGACGACGCCGACGACGCCGACGCCGACGCCGACGCCGACGACGACGACCACGACCACGACCACGACGACGACTAGGTTCATCTGCCAACCCCCTTCTTCCCCTTCGGGGAGGGGGGGGGGACTGGCCTCCCACTTCAGCCCCTCTCGGCCTCTGGGGGCCCCCTGCAGGGCCCCAGGGCGGTAACAGGAACGCCACAGGAAGAAAGCACCTGTCCGCGGGCAGGGTGTCCAAGACCTCTGGGGGTCCGGAGCATGACACAATCGTGACGTCGGGGTGTCTGGGATCGCTTCGCTCCAGGCCGCCCTCTGTCTCCTCGTTGTCCTCGCCACCACCCTCGCGCACAAACTGTTCCCCTGCTCTCTGGACACGATTCCTCTTCGTCGTTGCTGGTCCCCTCCGGCTCTTCTTGTTCCATTGTCTCTCCGTCGGTTTGGCCTCAAACATTACATGGGGCGCGCAAGGCACTGGCCCTCCGTGCAGCGTTTCGAAGGGATCGCGCAGCCTTTCAAATGAGCACTCGCTGTGGATAGGTCCGCTGAAATTGCAACCTGCGGCAGACGGCTTGGACACGTCCCTGGGTAATAAGTGTTCCTTCTCTTCCATCCCTCCTTCTATCATTATCCCCATCACCCCCAGAGCGCGAGAGCCTATGTTCGCGGCGGTGCAGCAAAACTCCTTCTTATCTGCAGACCACCCGCGCTCCCACAGGTAGGTCCCCGCGGAGCAGTTGTATTTCGGCTTCACGGCCTACGCATGCGGAGGCCTCCTCGTCGGCGAAATCCTCCTCTCCCTCCTCCTCCTCCTCCTCGGCCTCATCCTCCTCCTCTTCCGATCCGACGTCCTTGCCCTCGCCCTTCTTGTCCCCCCTTCTCCTCCTTTGTCCTAAAACATCTATCTCCTCCTGCTCCTCCTCCTGCTCTTCCTCCTCCTCCTCTTCCTCCCCTCTGGGACCCGACAGAAACTGCAAGCAAGTACTGGAACCTTCCCAGAAATTTGAGAACACCAAGAAACCTCTCTCTCCCAAGCCCCTGATCTTCATCCCGAGTCCACCTGCTCGTCCTGTCCCTCGACTGGACAGAAATCGTCTCAACTCCAGTCCTTGTGCCCCTGCCGGAGGGCCATCCTGGCTTGACTCTCTCCCGGAACAGCACTTGACGGCCCCAACACTTGACGGCCCCCAAAGCCGACATACAAATAAACCGCAAATAATTTCGATCCTTCTCCTCCTGCTCCTCATCCTTCTGCTCTTCCCCCTCCACCTCCCCTCCACCTCCCCTCCTTCTCCTCCTGCACCTCCTCCGCCTCCTCCGCCTCCTCCTCCTCCTCCTCCTCTTCTTCTTCTTCTTCTTCTTCTTCTTCTACTTCTTCTTCTTCTTCTTCTTCTTCTTCGTCCTCCTCCTCCTCCTCCTCCTCCCTCCCTCCTCCTCCTCCTCCTCCCTCCTCCTCCCTCCTCCTCCTCCTCCTCCTCCTCCTCCCTCCGCTCCGCCTCCGCCGGCTGCCTTGCCGACTCCGCCTCCTCCTCCTCGCTTCCTCCTCCTCCTCCTCCTCCTCCTCCTCCTCTTCTCCTCCTTCCTCCTCCTCCTCCTCCTCCTCCTCCTCTCCTCCTCCCTCCCCTCCTCCTCCTCCCCTCCTCCTCCTACCCTCCTCCTCCTCTATCCTCCTCCTCCTCCTCACTCCTCCTCCTCCTTCCTCCTCCCTCCTCCTCCTCCTCCTCCTTCCTCCTTCCACCCTCCTCCTCGCTCCTCCTCCTCCTCCTCCTCATCCTCCTCCTCCTCCTCCCTTCCTCCTCCTCCTCCTCCGCCTGCCTTCCTCCTCCTCCTCCCCCCTCCCTCCCCCTCCTCCTCCTCCTCGGCCTCCTCCGCGGCGGCGGCGCGAGGGCGCAGCTATGGCCGCGGGTCCGCCCTTCGCGGGGCGCGATGCGCAGAGTCGGGTGGCCTGGAGCACAGAGTCCGACCCTGGCCTCCGCCAGAGCCCCCGCAGGGAGAGGAATCGGCCAGCCAGAGGCCAGAGCTTCCCGAGTCGCCAGAGGTTCTCCTCCTCCTCCTCCTCCTCCTCCTCCTCCTCCCCTCCTCCTCCTCCTCCTCACCCTCCTCCTCTCCTCCTCCTCCTCCTCCTCCTCTTCCCCTCCTCCTCCTTCCTCCTCATCCCTCCCTCCGTCCTCCTCCTCCTCCTCCTCCCTCCTCCTCCTCCGACAGTCACGCCCTGAGGGGTACGGCTGCACCTCCGACAGTCACGCCCTGAGAGGTACGGCTGCACCTCCGACAGTCACGCCCTGAGGGGTACGGCTGCACCTCCTCCTTCCTCCTCCCTCCTCCCTCCGACAGCCACGCCCTGAGGGGTACGGCTGCACCTCATCCCTCCTCCCCTGCCCCCTCGCCCCCTTCCTCCGACAGCCACGCCCTGCGGGGTACAGCTGCACCTCAGCCTGCCCCCTCCCTTCACACTTTTCCCCCACCGTCCTCTCCCCTCCCCCCCTCCGACGGCCACGCCCTGCGGGGTACGGCCGCACCTCTGCCTGTCTTGCCGCCTCCTCCCTTCTTCCCTCCTTCCTCCGACTACCACGCCCCGCGGGGTACGCGTGCACACCCGCCTACCTCCCTCTTCCCTCCTCCGTGGATGCCCTCCTCCCCCCCTCCTCCTCCCCACCTTCCCGCCGCTGCCTTCCAGGCTCTAAGGGGGGTCGTATTGAGGGCAGTGCACTTCCCACGCGCAGGCGGCGAGATGGCAGGTCGCGGTGCTCGTGAGCGGTCCCGTTCGCGCTCCAGGTCGCGCAGCCGCCCGCGCACCCGCCGCCACAGCCGGGGGGGCCGCGACCCTGCGGCGGAGCGGCACAGGGGCGCCCGGCACCTGAGGTCGGGAAGCCGGAGGTCAGGCTGGGACGTCGAGGAGGTCGGGGCGCCGCGCAGCCTTTACTTGGCCAGCGAAGTCTACGGACGCGAAGGCACCCTTGGTTCGGGAGCCCCCCGGCCGAAGTCCGAGGGCATCCCAGGCAGGGCGCCCCAGCAGCCTGCGCCGCCGCAGGGCGCGCTCCTCTTGCAGGCGGCCTTCGTCGACGGCGCCTCGGTGCGCTTCCTGAGCCTCGGCGGGGCGGAGCGCTGGCGTGTCGCGGCGGCGCCCGCCACTTCGCTCGCGGAGGTGCGCGACCGGCTGGCGGCCGAGTGGCGCGCGGGCAGGCTGGGCGCCAGGCTCACGCGGGTCGACGCCATCCTGCCCGAGGGGCGACTCCTCAGCGAGGCCCCTGGGGAGGAGACCGTGGAGGCCGCCTTCGGCCCCCTCCGCGCATGCGGGCTAGACTTGGCAGCGTGCGGCGCGTGCGACCAAGGCTGGGCCCAGCTGGCGAAGGGCGGCGCCGCCACCGAGCAGAAGGTGGCCGCCTCCCATTTGGACGTGGCCCCGCAAGCACCCCCTTTCCCGGGGAGCCTCACCGAAGACCAGTGCCTCCAGCAGCTTGCGTGGTGGCAGCACGTGCGCCAGAGCCAGGGGGCCCTGGCGGCGACAGGGGCCGCGCCTGCCACGGCGACACTGCCACCTTGGCGCGGGGGGCCCCTGCCAGAGCGCCAACAGCTGACGGCGCCGCCACAGCCACAACAACCGCAGCAGCAACCTGAGCACACGAAGCACGAGCCCCCGCCGGCGTTCCCGCCGCTCTACCTGGGCGCCGCCGCTCTCGCGCCGACCCCGGGCGCCGCTGCTCTCGCGCCGACCCCAGGAGGGCTGCCGCCGCTGCAGGCAGGGGGCCACTTGGCGCCCACGCACCAGCCAGACCAGCAGAAGCAGGAGGCGCACCAACAACAGCTCCTCCTCCAGCAGATGCAGCAGAACGCCGCCCAGCTGGAGCCCCCCAGCCAGCAGGAGCAGCAGCAGCCTCCACCGCAGCAGCTCTCACCGCTGATGCGGCTCCCGCAGGCGCAACTGCAGGGCCTCCCGGGCAGCAAACTTGGCGACCACCCGAGTATGCCGCCGCCCTGGGACGCCGCTCGCGCCCTCGCCCATCAGCAGGCGCAGCCGCAGACAGCAGCGAGCCCCCTGTCGACCGCGCGCCCAGAGCCGCGGCAACCGCCGCAGCAGCTGCTGGAGCAGCAGCTGCTGCTACAGAAGCAGGCCGACACGCAGCAGCCGAACCAGCACGCTCCGCTGCCACGCGGGCAGAAGGCCCTGCCGAAGACCGTGGCCCCCCCAGGCCCCGGGCACACCGCACCAGGCTCGGCACCGCCCCCGTTGCTGCCGCCGCCGCCCCGAGCCCAACTGCCCGGGAAGCAGGGGAAGCCGCGCGAGGCGCTGGCGCTCGCCGACACGCGGCCGTGGCTCGGGCTCGCCGGCGGGCAACTCCTTCCTCGCCGCGCGGCAACTCGGCGGGCAGGCGGCGGCTTGCGCGAAGGGCGCCTTCACCTTCGGCGCCCTGGCGCCGAAGGCCGACGTCCCGACTGAGCACCAGAAACATTTCGCGGGCGGGGATGGCGCCCGGATGGCCGAGGCCGGGGAGGACGTCGCGGCGCTCGCCGGCTCAGCCGAGGAGGACGACCTCCTGACGACGGAACTGGCGGACCGCGTGCGCCAGGCCCTCTCCGAGGCGGAGCAGGCGGGCGCCCCGCCGGACGCGGCCTGCGAGGCGGTTAAGCAGGCCGTCGCAGCGGTGGAGGGGAAGCTGGCGCGCCGCGGCGGCGCGGCACCAGCAGCCGCGGCGCCGGGCACAGCGGCGAGGGCGGACGACGCCGTCGCAGCGCCGACAGCGGAGCAGACCACCTTGCATGCGCAATCCTTCCTGTCGCGCCTGAACGCCGCCGCTGGGACGGCGAAGGCGACTGCGGCCGGGCTGCCCCCGTTCCTCACCGTGGAGTTTTCGCGCCCGGCGGACTCGATCGAGGCGCTGGCAAAGGCGATGTCCATGTTCGGGGGCGTGCAGATCCTGTGCCAACCGCTCGTCGAGAGGGCCGGCGGCATCTGGAGGAAGCCGGGCAGCGGCTGCTACTACGCGGAACGCGGCGGGGACGATCATTTGCTGGTCCTCCGCGCGCACTTCCCGTCAAGGCACACGTACCGCCGGGCCACGACAGTGAGCGCGCAGGTACGGGAGGCCACGAAGGTCGTGACGGCCAGAGGGATCAGACAGAACTTCGTCGAGTTCGCGCAGGCGTGGGTCTCTTGCCTGGGGCCGGTAGTGAGCGTCACCGGCCAGCCAGGCACAGGAGGGGGCAGCATGCTCACATTCCTGCAGCGGCCCACGGCGTAGCACGGCACGCCATGGGGAGCGGCAGGCGCAGGGAGCGCCCGCCGTGTTCGGATAAGAGATACGGATGAAAGCTCCCCCCTTTCCAGCGTCGTCTGTCGCCCCGCGGCCGCATTCTTCCCCCCACCTCCCGCCCCGGGCCCCCGTGGAGACCGCGGCAGGGTGGAGAACTGGGCACAGGCCCATGCTGGGAATCCGGGAACAGTGTCCGAGCTCGTATTCGGGGCCGCCGTTGGACAGTGACAGCTGCGGGGAGTGCGACTTCCAGCGCCGATTTGGGACCGACGTTCGGACGACGCCGCCCTGTCCAGCCAGCGGGGGACTGGGGCACGGCAGGGGCAAAAGAGCCCGCGACCCAGGCATGGCAATTCCTTTTTGCCGCGCATTCTTGCCTCTTCCCCTTGTGTGCGGGGGGGGGACACGCTTCTGGGGGATGCCAGCCCATCCGTTGGCCGCGCATTCTTGCCTCTTCCCCTGGTGCGCGGGGGTTCTGCAAGGCATTGCCCGACCAAACCGTATGTATGCCCCCGGAGACCTGAAGGGACCTGTTGAGTGACTTGGTTTCGTTTGAACTTCGGCCACGGTCACAGGAAACGCTTCTGGGGGATGCCGCCAACCCTTGGACAGTGTTCCCCCGGTCGACTCCGAGGGGCCATGTTGAGCGAGACGTTGTGCGGTGCAACGCGTGAGGCTTAGCATGACGGTGATGTCCTTCGGCGGGCCAGTCATCGGTGCCCTTCCTGAGGGCCTCGGAGGCCTTCGCAGGTCACCGGCCAAGCCGGCGACCGTTTAGATTCCCACGACGAGGTAAAGGTTGGGGAGGTCTTCGGCGCCTCCTGCCATGGAGGGCGCACGTCCTCAGGAGCACAGGGCCTCGACGATCTGACGAGCAGGGTCGAAGGGGGGGGGGGAGGGGAAATTCGTTACTTTTCCCCCCTCCCGCCGCTCCTCCTCCTCCTCTCTCCTCCTCCCTCCCTCCTTCCTGGTCCTCGCTGGGGTGGGATGGGCTGGAGTGGTTCCTTGCCGCCGCCTTCGCCGTCTGCGCTGCCGTCGTCGTCGCTTTTGCCGCTGTGCTGTCTTGTCGCCGTTGCTTTGGCTGTCCTTGCCGCCACCGCCGCCGCCGTGGTCGTCGCCGTTGGCGCTGGCGCCGTTCCTGCTCCCGCTCTCGTCGTCGTCGTCGTCGTCGTGGTCGTCGTCGTCGTCGTCGTGGTCGTCGTCGTCGTCTGCGTCGGCGCTTCGGTGAACGGACGCCTCCCGGCCGTGCAGTGGCTGCGGTCCGTCGGGGTTCGCCCCCGAGCTCCGCCGCCGCCGGTTCGAAGGGACGCCCCTGGTTGCCGCCTGCCCCCGGGCAGTTTTTGAGGTACCAAACAGGTTCCTGTTTGGTACGGGGATAACTGCCCGGGGGGGCTGCCGAGCCCGACGCCGTGGCCGCCGGGCGCGTCTTGGCCCTGCAGGGGCTCCCCGGGCAGTTTTTGTGGTAGAAAATCTCCTCGGGCTGTCCACCGCAGGAACAGTGGGCGAAGGCAAAAGCCTGCTGCTGGGCTGGGCGCCTGGGAACACCCTAGCGCCCAGACCCAGCGGACAGCCTGAAGCGCTGCGCCCAGCAGCTGGGCGGGTGGGAGTGGCAATGCGTGCGCTGCACGCCTCCTGCCCAAGCCTGCGCAAGGCAGCGCCGCAGCGCGGGTGAACCCGCAGTGCTTGGCGCGCGCCTCCTGCCTCGGCGAGGCTTGCGCGAGCGCGGGTAAACCCGCAGTGTCCGGCGCTCCCCTGGCGTCGACTGCCTGCGGCAGCCAGTGCCCAGGAGACGCAACCACGAGACAGACAGACCAGACCGACGGGACGGACACGACAGACAAGACAGACGCGACGACGAGACGACACCGCTGCCCCCCGACGGAGGCGCCAGAGCACATGGGAGCGTCCTGGGACGCACGTTCCCGCAAGAACAACAAGAAATTGCAGAACGTCTGCCACGGCGCGTGCCACGCAAAGCCGTGGCTAATATAATGGCTTTGGCCATCTTCGTCCATTTTCCCGCCCATAAAATAACAAGTGATTTAAGGGCCGAGAAAATCTCCTCAGGCTGTCCACCGCAGGAACAGTGGGCGAAGGCAAAAGCCTGCTGCTGGGCTGGGCGCCTGGGAACACCCTAGCGCCCATTGCACCCAGAGACCAGCCCAGCAGCTGCTGAGGAAGCTTTGTCGGAATCCGTCGCGCCCATTGCAAGGACAGAGCTGGTTCACGCAGCTGCCACAAGGGTCCGCGCCAGCGGGCGCCGAACCTCGCTTCAGCGCGAACGTGCCTGCCGCCTGCACGCCTGCTGCGCGCCTCTCTGCTCTGCGTTCCTACGCGCGCGTCTGCAGCGCGTTCGAATCTCTGCGCGCATTTGGTTGCGCCCGCGACACTGCGAGCCCCTGTGCGACACCGCGCGTCTCAGCGCGCCCGTGCGCCTTAGCGCGCCTCCGCACACCTAGATTGCACTTCCGGGCGCGCCGGGCGCCCGTTGCGGCCATGAGCCGTGGAATTGCTTTGAGATTACCCGTCTGGGCGCGGGAGCGGGAAACCTGCCCCGGGCGCCCGTGTGCGTCTGCGCCTTGTGGGCGCCTGTGCGCCTGCGCCCTACTGAGCGTTTCTACGCGCCTTCGCACGCGTTTCGCGCTGCTGCGCGCTTCCGTCTGCCCCGCTCCGCGGGCCCGCGCGCTTCGGCGCGCAGCTTGCTTCTGCGCCGCGCGACAACGCACGGCGCGCGCCGCGGCGTGCCTCTACGCGCCTGTGCGCTCTTTGCGCTTAACTACGGAATACGCGCCTCCGCCTTCGCGCGCCGAAACGCCGCGCCTGTGCGCGTCTACGCGCTCTTGTGCGGAGGTTCGCCTGCGCCAGCGCTACATAGCGCGAAATTGCGACCATATTTCAATTCTGAGCGCGGCAGCGCCCAGTCGCTGGAGCAAATCGCTTAGATTGCCCTGCAGGAGCGAAACCCACACAACCCCACGCATCTTCGCCCATGTGCTGTCGCGCGTTTGGGCGCGCAAGCGTGCAGTTGCACTCAGATTGCCGCTCTGAGCGCGGGAGCGCGACATAGCACTCAAAGGGCCCGTTCGGGCACGCGAACGTGGAATCACGCTCGGGCTGCCCGTCTGGGCGCGCGAGCGCGCATTTAATAGCCCCGAAATCGCGCAGCGGTTTTGGGGGCAGGAAAATCTCCCAAGGTGACCGGTGCCAAATGGGTGACTTTTCGCTTCCTGGCCTCTTATAGCCTTTTGGCAGCCCTCAAAGAATGCGACGTCGGGCGCTTTGAGTTGCAGGCGCAGCTCTCTGCCTGGGTGCCTCCAATAGGGGGCTGCGGCTCACGCGCCCGAGCGGCCTCACCTCCCGCTCGCCTCCGTCTTCCTCCTCTTCGCTGGCTGGCTGGTTGGTGGCTGGGATGTGCGGTGGAGAGCGCTCCTCGCTGCAGATGATCCGTGTTCAGCACGTCGCAGCAGCGGGGCGACGCCCCGCAGCAGAGAGAATGTCCCGCAGGACGGGAGAGGCACTCCGCAGCGAGGCCGAGCTTCCCGCAGGACGGGAGGCAGCGCTGTGACAGGAAGAGCCCCCGCAGGACGGGAAGGCTTTCCGTCATGGAGCGCGCGGCGCCGCGCTGCCCACAGGATGGGAGGGCTGGCGGCGCCGCAAGCGGCGCAGCTTTTGGCCAGGGCAGCTCTTCACGTTCTCGTCGCTCGCCTGTGTGCTGCTGCCAGTTCTCTGTGTCTGTTCGCCGGCGCTCCTCGTTGCCACTGCCCGCGCTCTCTCGTTCCACGTTTTGGTGGCAAGGTGTGGGTGAGGCAACCTTACTTGGGCAATGCCAGTGATCCCCTCCTTTGCCAAGGGCGAGGCAACCTTACTTGGGCAATGCTGAAGACCCCTGGGCGCGGCTCGGGTGAGGCAACCTCCTCTGGGGCAATGCCGATGATCCCTTCTTCCTGCCGGTGGCTGGCCAAGCGAACCAGCCGGCAGAAGGTTCCCATGTGGGAACGGTGCAACAGCCGTGCGGCAGGCTGCTCTGCACAGCTCCTGGATAAGGAGCGGGTCCCTGCCTGGATAAGGCATACCCACGGGTCGCCGGCGCTCCTCGTCGCCATTCTCCCAACAGGGCAAGCCCGAGGGTGCTCCAAGTGGGCCCCAAGTGGCCTTTCCGTTCCTGCCGGTGGCTGGCCAAGCGCACCAGCCGGCAGAAGGTTCCCAAGTGGGAATGGTTCATCAGCCGCGCGGCAGGCTGCTCTGCAAAGGTCCTGGATAAGGAGCGGGTCCCTGCCTGGATAAGGCATACCCACCAAGTCGCCGGCGCTCCTCGTCGCGATTCTCCCAGCCGGGCACACCCGTGGGTGCTCCAAGTGAGCCCCCAGTGGCGTTTCGGTTCGTGCCGGCGGCTGGCCAAGCGCACCAGCCGGTAGAAGCTTCCCAGGTGGGAATGGAGCAACAGCCGTGCGGCAGGCTGCTCTGCACAGCTCCTGGATAAGGAGCGGGTCCTTGCCTGGATAAGGCATACCCACCAGGTCGCCGGCGCTCCTCGTCGCCATTCTCCCAGCAGGGCACACCCGAGGTTGCTCCAGGTGGGCCCCCAGAGGTGTTTCGCTTCCTGCCGGTGGCTAGCCAAGCGGACCAGCCAGCAGAAGGTTTCCCAAGTGGGAACGGTGCGCAGCTGGGCCCCAAGGGATGTTTCGGCTTCCTGCCGGTGATTGGCCAAGCGGGCCAGCCAGCAGAAGGTTCCCAAGTGGGACCCGCGCAACAGCTGCTTTGCACAGCTCCTGGATAAGGAGCGGGTCCCTGCCTGGAGGAGGGTGCCCCTTGGGGGCCACCGCCTCAGTGGGTCCTTGGGCTTGCGCTGCCACACCCCGGCCCGTGTCCGTGCTGGCCAGTGCCATTCGTCGGCGGGCCCCTGACCTTGCTGCCGTGGTGGCCGGCGCCATGCAGTTGGTCTCAGCCTCCCTGCCGTCCGCTTTTGCTCGCCGGCGCGCTCCTCGTCGCAAGCCCGCGCTCCTCGTCACCACGTCCGCCCCCGCTCCTTGTCGCCATGCGTTCACCGTCTCGCGCCCGCTCCTCGTCGTGAAGGGGTTTTTGGCCTTGCTGCCATGCCCTGGCTCGCGCCCTTGCTGGCGACTGCCGCTCGTCGTGCAGGGCCCCCTGTCCGGGTGCGATCTCGCCCTTGCACCCAGGAAGAGGCAATCTCGCGCGGTTGCGGGCGAACCGCGTGCGTTCCGCGCTCGCGCGCCCAGACGAGCCATTTGGCTACAATTCTGTGCTCACGCGCCCAGACGGGCCATCTGGGCGCCCAGACGGGCGGTATGGGCGCAATTTCGCGCTCGCGTGCCCAGGCGGGCCATCCGAGCGCAATTCCGCGCTCATGCGCCCAGGCGGGCCGTTCGAGCGCAATTATGTGCTCGCACGCCCAGGCGGGCAATCCGGGCGCAAATCCGCGCTCGCGCGCCCAGGCGCTCGCACGCCCAGACGGCGATCGGGGCAAAATTTCGCGCTTGCGCGCCCAGGTGGGCCATTTGAGCGCAATTCCGCGCTCGCGCGCCCAGACGGGCCATCCGAGCGCAATTCCGCGCTCGCGCGCCTTGACGGGCCATTCGGCTGCCATTCTGTGCGCACGCGCCCAGACGGGCGATCTGGGCGCAATTCCGCGCTTGCGCGCCCAGGCGCGCCATCCGAGCGCAATTTTGCGCTCGCGCCCAGACGGGCGATCCGGGCGCAATTCCGCGCTCGCGCGCCCAGGCGGGCCCTCCGAGCGGGAGCTCGCGCGACCAGGCGGGCCGGCCAATCGAGCGCAATTCCGCGCTGGCGCACCCAAACAGCCCATCCGAGCGCAATTGTGTGCTCAAGCGCCCAGACGAGCGATCTGGGCGCAATTCCGCGCTCGCGCGCCCAGGCGGGCCATCTGAGCGCACTTCCGCGCTCGCGCGCCCAGGCGGGCGATCCGGGCGCAATTCCGCGCTCGCGCGCACAGGGGGGCCATTCGTTCAGCGCGCGCACGCCCAGACGGGCGATCTGGGCGCAATTTCGCGCTCGCGTGCCCAGGCGGGCCATCCGAGCGCAATTCCGCGCTCATGCGCCCAGGCAGGCCGTTCGAGCGCAATTATGTGCTCGCACGCCCAGGCGGGCAATCCAGGCGCAAATCCGCGCTCGCGCGCCCAGGCGCTCGCACGCCCAGACGGCGATCCGGGCGCGATTCCGCGCTGACGCGCATCTGAGCGCAATTCCGCGCTCGCGCGCCCAGACGGGCCGTTTGAGCGCAATTCTGTGTTCACGCGCCCAGACGGGCGATCCGGGCGCAATTACGCGCGCGCGCGCCCAGGCGGGCCATTTGAGCGCAATTTCGCGCTCGCGCGCCCAGACGGGCGATTCGGCGCAATTCCGCGCTCGCCGCCCATGCGGGCCGTCCGAGCGCTATCCCGCACTCGCGCGCCCAGACGGGCCATCCGAGCGCAATGTTGTGCTCACGCGCCCAGACGGGAGATCCGGGTGCAATTCAGCAGTGCGGGACGGCGCGCGGCGGCACTCAGCGCGTGAACACGTGCTTGCGCAGGCACGCGCAAGCGCACGTGGAGGCAGAGGCGCGAAGAAACACGGAAGCGCACTTAGGCGTGCGCACGGTGAAGCGCGCGCAGGTTCAGGCGCATGCGCACACGGGCACACAGACGCGCAACTGCGCGGAGGGCGCGCACGAGCGTGCAAAAGCGCGCAGAGACGCGCAAAAGTGCGCAGAGGCGCGCTCGGACATGTAGACGCGCGCGCTAACGTGCAGACGCGCGCGGGCACAGGCGCGCACGCGGGCAGGGCCGCGTAAACGCGCGCACGCACGCAGCAGGTGAGCAGGCACGCGCAAGCGCGCAGAAACACGCGCAGACGCGCAGGACGCGTTGGAACGCGAAAAGGCGTGTGGAGACGCAGAAGCGCGTGAAAGCGCGCACAGGCGCGCGCTCAATGACGGTTTAGCGTGCACAGGAGTCCCAGAGGCGCGCGATCGTGCAGAGGCGCGCTGAAGCGCACGCAGAGGCGCGCAGACGCGCCCAACTGCGCAAAAAGCATTTGCAGGCTCGCAAAAACGCGCAGAGACGCGTAAAGTCCCGCGACGATGCCGCAAGCGCGTAGCGCGCGCAGGAGTGCGCAGAGGCGCGCAGAGTTGCCGTGAGATGCGCTAAAACGCCCGCAGGCGCGCGAAACACACGCCCAGGCGCGGAAGCGCTATATAAACGCGCAGAATCGCACAAACCTGCATAGGCGCGCAGAAACACACAGCTGCGCAGATAGAACGCGCACGCGCGCAGGAACGCGCAGAGGCGCGCAAAAGCCCGCGCAGGTGTCGCGGGGGCGCGGGCGGACAAACGTGTGCGCAGGCGCGCGAAAGCGCGAGCAGAGTTGCGGACGGCCGCGCTAAAACGCCCGCGGTCGCGCGCAGATGCAGCGGGCATGCGCCAGCACACAGGGGCGCGTGCACAGGCGCGCAGATTCGCACGCCAAGACGTGCAGGCATTCACGCGCAGGGCGCGCAGGCAGGGCGCGCTCAGAGGCGCAGAAACGCGCGCAAGCGCGCGGCGCGCACGCGACAGCGCGCAGGCTAGCATAAACGCATTCGAGCGTGCTGACGCGCACCAGCGCGCGGAAGCGCGCGCAGGCATGCGCGATTGCACAGGGGCGCCCGAGGACGCGGAAGCAGGCGGGCGCAGGCGCGCAGGGGCGCGCGCAGGCGCGCGGAAGCACGCACAGGTATGCTGCGGCGCGCAGACATGCACAGGCGCGCAGAAAGCGTACGCAGAGGCGCGCAAAAGCGCAATGGAGCGCGCTGGAACGCGCCGTGGCGCGCAGAAGCACGGACAGGCGCGCAGAACGCGGGAAGCACGCAAAAGCGCACATGCGCGCAGAAGCAAACACAGACGCGCAGAAGAGTAAAAGAAGCACGCTGATACACTCAGAGCGCGCAGGCAGGCGCAAAAGCGCGGAGACGCGCGCAGAAACGTAAGGAGCGCACAGACGCGCGGAATAGCGCGCAATAGCGCGCCGAAGTATGCAGAAGTGCGCACACTCACGCATACCAAGCAGGCGCACAGAGGCACGCAAAGGCGCGTAGTAGCATAAATGATAGCTCCAGCGCCTACGCGTCCAGGCAAACGGAAGCGCGCGCAGACAGGCGCGGGCGCGGCGGAAGCGCGCGGAGGCGATGCGCGAGGCCGCGCAAACGGTCAAGCGGAGCCGAAGCCGGCCGCACAGCGATGTGGCTCGCGGGCGTGCACCAACCTGAGTGCGCGCAGAAGACAGCTCGTCTTCTCTACGCGCGCGCGCGCAGCCCAAGCATCTCCCAAGCAACGCCTTGTCTGTGCATTGGGCCCGGTGAAATCTCAGACGCGGGTCTGCCTCGGCAGCTGCTTGGCTGGGCCCTGGGTGCATTGGGCCTGGTGCGTTTGCCCAGGAGCCCAGCCCAGCAGCAGGCTTGACATCACTGCCCAATGCTCCTGCGAGGGCAGCCTGCAGGAGATTTTCATAGCCCCGAAATCGCGCAGCGGTTTTGGGGGCAGGAAAATCTCCTGCAGGCTGCCCTCGCAGGAGCGTTGGGCAGTGATGTCAAGCCTGCTGCTGGGCTGGGCTCCTGGGCAAACGCACCAGGCCCCCAGTCCAGCAGGGCAGCCTGCAGGAATAGCCACAGCCACAGCACATACATAGGGTGGCAGAGGGTGGGTTGCGGCGCCGCCAGCTCTCCCATCCTGTGGGCAGCGCGGCGCCGCGCGCTCCATGACGGAAAGCCTTCCCGTCCTGCGGGGGCTCTTCCTGTCACAGCGCTGCCTCCCGTCCTGCGGGAAGCTCGGCCTCGCTGCGGAGTGCCTCTCCCGTCCTGCGGGACATTCTCTCTGCTGCGGGGCGTCGCCCCGCTGCTGCGACGTGCTGAACACGGATCGGAGCATCTGCAGCGAGGAGCGCTCTCCACCGCACATCCCAGCCACCAACCAGCCAGCCAGCGAAGAGGAGGAAGACGGAGGCGAGCGGGAGGTGAGGCCGCTCGGGCGCGTGAGCCGCAGCCCCCTATTGGAGGCACCCAGGCAGAGAGCTGCGCCTGCAACTCAAAGCGCCCGACGTCGCATTCTTTGAGGGCTGCCAAAAGGCTAAGAGGCCAGGAAGCGAAAAGGCACCCATTTGGCACCGGTCACCTTGGGAGATTTTCCTGCCCCCAAAACCGCTGCGCGATTTCGGGGCTATGAAAATCTCCTGCAGGCTGCCCTCGCAGGAGCGTTGGGCAGTGATGTCAAGCCTGCTGCTGGGCTGGGCTCCTGGGCAAACGCACCAGGCCCAATGCACCCAGGGCCCAGCCAAGCAGCTGCCGAGGCAGACCCGCGTCTGAGATAACACCGGGCCCAATGCACAGACAAGGCGTTGCTTGGGAGATGCTTGGGCTGCGCGCGCGCGCGTAGAGAAGACGAGCTGTCTTCTGCGCGCACTCAGGTTGGTGCACGCCCGCGGGCCACATCGCTGTGCGGCCGGCTTCGGCTCCGCTTGACCGTTTGCGCGGCCTCGCGCATCGCCTCCGCGCGCTTCCGCCGCGCCCGCGCCTGTCTGCGCGCGCTTCCGTTTGCCTGGACGCGTAGGCGCTGGCGCTATCATTTATGCTACTACGCGCCTTTGCGTGCCTCTGTGCGCCTGCTTGGTATGCGTGAGTGTGCGCACTTCTGCATACTTCGGCGCGCTATTGCGCGCTATTCCGCGCGTCTGTGCGCTCCTTACGTTTCTGCGCGCGTCTCCGCGCTTTTGCGCCTGCCTGCGCGCTCTGAGTGTATCAGCGTGCTTCTTTTACTCTTCTGCGCGTCTGTGTTTGCTTCTGCGCGCATGTGCGCTTTTGCGTGCTTCCCGCGTTCTGCGCGCCTGTCCGTGCTTCTGCGCGCCACCGCGCGTTCCAGCGCGCTCCATCGCGCTTTTGCGCGCCTCTGCGTGCGCTTTCTGCGCGCCTGTGCATGTCTGCGCGCCGCAGCAGACCTGTGCGTGCTTCCGCGCGTCTGCGCGCGCTCCTGCGCGCCTGCGCCCGCCTGCTTCCGCGTCCTCGGGCGCCCCTGTGCAATCGCGCATGCCTGCGCGCGCTTCCGCGCGCTGGTGCGCGTCAGCACGCTCGAATGCGTTTATGCTAGCCTCCGCGCGCTGTTGCGCGCCTGTGCGCGTGGTCGCGCTTCTGCGCGCTTGCGCGCGTTTCTGCGCCTCTGAGCGTTCTTGCGCACTTACGCCTGCGCGCCCTTCCGCGCGTGAGTGTTCAAGCGCCCTTGTGCGCTTCTGCACGTCTTGGCGTGCGAATCTGCGCGCCTGTGCGGGTTTACGCGCCCCTGTGTGCTGGCGCCTGCTTCTGCGCGCCGCAGCGCGTGCCCGCTGCATGCCACGCTTCTGCGCCTCAGTATGCGTTTCGCGCGACCGCGGGCGTTTTAGCGCGGCCGTCCGCAACTCTGCTCGCGCTTTCGCGCGCCTGCGCACACGTTCGTCCGCCCGCGCCCACGCGACACCTGCGCGGGCTTTTGCGCGCCTCTGCGCGTTCCTGCGCGCGTGCGCGTTCTATCTGCGCAGCTGTGTGTTTCTGCGCGCCTATGCAGGTTTGTGCGATTCTGCGCGTTTATATAGCGCTTCCGCGCCTGGGCGTGTGTTTCGCGCGCCTGCGGGCGTTTTAGCGCATCTCACGGCAACTCTGCGCGCCTCTGCGCACTCCTGCGCGCGCTACGCGCTTGCGGCATCGTCGCGGGACTTTACGCGTCTCTGCGCGTTTTTGCGAGCCTGCAAATGCTTTTTGCGCAGTTGGGCGCGTCTGCGCGCCTCTGCGTGCGCAGCGCGCCTCTGCACGATCGCGCGCCTCTGGGACTCCTGTGCACGCTAAACCGTCATTGAGCGCGCGCCTGTGCGCGCTTTCACGCGCTTCTGCGTCTCCACACGCCTTTTCGCGTTCCAACGCGTCCTGCGCGTCTGCGCGTGTTTCTGCGCGCTTGCGCGTGCCTGCTCACCTCTGCGTGCGTGCGCGCGTTTACGCGGCCCTGCCCGCGTGCGCGCCTGTGCCCGCGCGCGTCTGCACGTTAGCGCGCGCGTCTACATGTCCGAGCGCGCCTCTGCGCACTTTTGCGCGTCTCTGCGCGCTTTTGCACGCTCGTGCGCGCCCTCCGCGCAGTTGCGCGTCTGTGTGCCCGTGTGCGCATGCGCCTGAACCTGCGCGCGCTTCACCGTGCGCACGCCTAAGTGCGCTTCCGCGTTTCTTCGCGCCTCTGCCTCCACGTGCGCTTGCGCGTGCCTGCGCAAGCACGTGTTCACGCGCTGAGTGCCGCCGCGCGCCGTCCCGCACTGCTGAATTGCACCCGGATCTCCCGTCTGGGCGCGTGAGCACAACATTGCGCTCGGATGGCCCGTCTGGGCGCGCGAGCGCGGGAGCGCGGAATTGCGCCGAATCGCCCGTCTGGGCGCGCGAGCGCGAAATTGCGCTCAAATGGCCCGCCTGGGCGCGCGCGCGCGTAATTGCGCCCGGATCGCCCGTCTGGGCGCGTGAACACAGAATTGCGCTCAAACGGCCCGTCTGGGCGCGCGAGCGCGGAATTGCGCTCAGATGGCCCGCTTGGGCGCGTCAGCGCGGAATCGCGCCCGGATCGCCGTCTGGGCGTGCGAGCGCCTGGGCGCGCGAGCGCGGATTTGCGCCTGGATTGCCCGCCTGGGCGTGCGAGCACATAAATGCGCTCGAACGGCCTGCCTGGGCGCATGAGCGCGGAATTGCGCTCGGATGGCCCGACTGGGCACGCGAGCGCAAAATTGCGCCCAGATCGCCCGTCTGGGCGTGCGCGCGCTGAAAGAATGGCCCCCCTGTGCGCGCGAGCGCGGAATTGCGCCCGGATCGCCCGCCGGGGCGCGCGAGCGCGGAAGTGCGCTCAGATGGCCCGCCTGGGCGCGCGAGCGCGGAATTGCGCCCAGATCGCTCGTCTGGGCGCTTGAGCACAGAATTGCGCTCGGATGGGCTGTTTGGGTGCGCCAGCGCGGAATTGCGCTCGATTGGCCGGCCCGCCTGGTCGCGCGAGCTCCCGCTCGGAGGGCCCGCCTGGGCGCGCGAGCGCGGAATTGCGCCCGGATCGCCCGTCTGGGCGCGAGCGCAAAATTGCGCTCGGATGGCGCGCCTGGGCGCGCAAGCGCGGAATTGCGCCCAGATCGCCCGTCTGGGCGCGCGCGCGCAGAATGGCAGCCGAATGGCCCGTCAAGGCGCGCGAGCGCGGAATTGCGCTCGGATGGCCCGTCTGGGCGCGCGAGCGCGGAATTGCGCTCAAATTGCGGCGCCGCCAGCTCTCCCATCCTGTGGGCAGCGCGGCGCCGCGCGCTCCATGACGGAAAGCCTTCCCGTCCTGCGGGGGCTCTTCCTGTCACAGCGCTGCCTCCCGTCCTGCGGGAAGCTCGGCCTCGCTGCGGAGTGCATCTCCCGTCCTGCGGGACATTCTCTCTGCTGCGGGGCGTCGCCCCGCTGCTGCGACGTGCTGAACACGGATCGGAGCATCTGCAGCGAGGAGCGCTCTCCACCGCACATCCCAGCCACCAACCAGCCAGCCAGCGAAGAGGAGGAAGACGGAGGCGAGCGGGAGGTGAGGCCGCTCGGGCGCGTGAGCCGCAGCCCCCTATTGGAGGCACCCAGGCAGAGAGCTGCGCCTGCAACTCAAAGCGCCCGACGTCGCATTCTTTGAGGGCTGCCCAAAGGCTAAGAGGCCAGGAAGCGAAAAGGCACCCATTTGGCACCGGTCACCTTGGGAGATTTTCCTGCCCCCAAAACCGCTGCGCGATTTCGGGGCTATGAAAATCTCCCAAGGTGACCGGTGCCAAATGGGTGACTTTTCGCTTCCTGGCCTCTTAGCCTTTTGGCAGCCCTCAAAGAATGCGACGTCGGGCGCTTTGAGTTGCAGGCGCAGCTCTCTGCCTGGGTGCCTCCAACAGGGGGCTGCGGCTCACGCGCCCGAGCGGCCTCACCTCCCGCTCGCCTCCGTCTTCCTCCTCTTCGCTGGCTGGCTGGTTGGTGGCTGGGATGTGCGGTGGAGAGCGCTCCTCGCTGCAGATGCTCCGATCCGTGTTCAGCACGTCGCAGCAGCGGGGCGACGCCCCGCAGCAGAGAGAATGTCCCGCAGGACGGGAGAGGCACTCCGCAGCGAGGCCGAGCTTCCCGCAGGACGGGAGGCAGCGCTGTGACAGGAAGAGCCCCCGCAGGACGGGAAGGCTTTCCGTCATGGAGCGCGCGGCGCCGCGCTGCCCACAGGATGGGAGAGCTGGCGGCGCCGCAACCCACCCTCTGCCACCCTATGTATGTGCTGTGGCTGTGGCTATTCCTGCGGGCTGCCCTGCTGGACTGGGGGCCTGGTGCGTTTGCCCAGGAGCCCAGCCCAGCAGCAGGCTTGACATCACTGCCCAATGCTCCTGCGAGGGCAGCCTGCAGGAGATTTTCCGCCCAGATCGCCCTTCCGGGCGCAAGACGCGAAATCGCTTCCGAAAGCTGCGCTCGGGTTGCAATTGCGCTCAGATTGCCCATCTAACCGCGCGAACGCGAAATCGCGCCCAAAATGGGCCAATTGGCCGCGTGAGCGCGGGAAGGCGTCCGGAATTGCCCATTTGAGCGCGCGGCGCGGATTCGCACTCTGATTGCCCGTCTGGGCGCGCGAGCACAACATTGCACCCAGATTGCCCGCCTGGGCGCGGGATCGCGAAATCTCACCTGGAATGGCCCGTTTGGGCGCGCGAGCGCGGATTCGTGCTCAGGATGCCCGCCTGGGGCACGAGCCCGTCTGGGCGCGAGGACGCGAAATCGCATCCCGAACGGCCGCGCGGGACGCACGAGCACAGATTCGCACTCTGATTGCGTGGGCGCGCGAGCGCAGAACTACGCTCAGATTGCCCGTCTGGGCGCGGGACGCGAAATCGCATCCGAAATGGCCCGCTTGGGCGCGCGAGCGCGGAACGCGGGATTTGGCACGGTGGGCAACTGACGCCAATCGTCGTGACTTGGCCCTGTCATACGTGGTGGCTCGGCACTTTTGTCTGCGGTACGCTTCGGAGGTGCTTCCTTTGGGCTCGCCTTCAGCACTTTACCGGTTCAGCGGCGGAGGCACAGAGGCAGTTGTCACGTTCACCCGCAGGAAATGCTACAGCACGCCTGTCGGGGTAGTTCGCAAGTGTTTATGCGGGGACACGCGAAGTGATCTTTGTGGCGTGTGTGGCCTGCGCGAAGCTGCGCATGGTAATCCTCTGCCTTTCGCACACATCACTTATGCGGAAGCTCTGGGGTTTCTGAAAGCTGGTGCTGCGGCTATAGCTTTGCCCCAAAGTGAGCACTGGGGCACGCATGCGTTCCGGCGGGGATTCGCCAACGACGCTCTCCAGGCAGGTGGTTTGTCAGCCCTCTTCTGGTCTGGAGGCTGGAAGGGCGTGGCCGCTTTCGGCTATGCCACTGCCCAATCTCGAGGGCAATTTGCAGCTGCGCAGTGGCTCACCGAACACTCGGAATCGAGCGGTGACGAAGACGAGAGAGCGTCTTCGCATGCATTGGGCGCGGAAGCCAAAACAAATATCCCTCATCGTCCGTGGCAACGTTCGCCCTGCGCCTGGCGGCTGTCCGCGCATGCTGTCGTTTTCGGGCAGGGTAGCCAATTGGCCCAGACTGCATGCGTTGGGCCCTGGTGGATGTCCAGTCTGGGCCAACCTGGCGGCGCCAAACATTTCCGCTCGCCAATTGTTAGCGCGGAGGCGACGCCCAACTTCACGGGCGCATGGCCGAACGCAGAAGATTTTCATAGCCCCAAAATCGCGTAGCGGTTTGGGGGGCAGGAAAATCTTCAGGGAGGCCTTTGTAGGCTTCTTGGCTTCTGTGCCTCTGGGCTTCCTTCCTTCTCACAGCCTTGGCACCGCTGTGGTGCAGCGGAGTGGTGTCTCACGGCCTTTCGCTGCAGCGCAGCAGGCGGATGCTCACGGCCGTGCGCTGCATTGCAGCAGGTGGTTCTCACGGCCGCGCGCTGCGTAGCGGCAGGCGGTTCCTCCTCCTTCTCCTGCCGTTGGTTGGTTGGTTGGTTGGTTGGCGTGCCTTGGGCCACGCTCCGCTGTTCCTGGGCTGGCAGGTGGCGGCGGCGTCGCAGTGAAGGCTGCACGGGGGCCGGCGCCCACCGTCGTTCCCAGGCCGTGCGGTGCAAGCGCGCCCATTGGGCTCGCATCCCACCCATTCCCGCCCTTGTGGCTACGCGCTTGTTGGGCGGCGCCTTGGTCAGGTTGGGGCCCTGGTGGATGTCCAGTCTGGGCCAACCTGGCGGCGCCAAACATTTCCGCTCGCCAATTGTTAGCGCGGAGGCGACGCCCAACTTCACGGGCGCATGGCCGAACGCAGAAGATTTTCGCTCAGATCGCCCGTCCGGGCGCGGGAGCGCGAAACCGCACCCGGAATGGCCTGCTTGGGCGCGCAAGCGCGGATTCGCGCTCAGGATGCCTGCCTGGGCGCGCGGGCGCGAAATTTCGCTCAGATTGCTCCCCTGGGCGCGGGAGCGCGAAATCGCACCTGCACTGGCCCGCCTGGGCGCGCGAGCGCGGATTCGCGCTCAGGTTGCCCGCCTGGGCGCACAAGCGCTAAATTGCGCTCAAATTGCCGTCTGGGCGCCGGATCGCGAAATCGCACCTGCAATGGCCCGCTTGGGCGCGCGAGCGCGGATTCGCGCTCAGGTTGCCCGCCTGGGCGCACAAGCGCTAAATTGCGCTCAAATTGCCCGTCTGGGCGCGGAGCGCGAAATCGCACCTGAAATGGCCCGCTTGGGCGCGTGAGCGCGGATTCGCGCTCAGGATGCCCGCCTGGGCGCACGAGCGCTAAATTGCGCTCAGATTGCCCCTCTGGGCGCGAGGGCGCGAAATCGCATCCAGAATGGTCCGCCTGGGCGCGCGAGCACGAAGTCGCACTCCGATGGCCCACCTGGGCGCGCGAGCGCGAAATTGCGCACCGATTGCCCGTTTGGGCGCAGGAACGCGAAATCGCACCTGGAATGGCCCGCTTGGGCGCGCGAGCGCGGATTCGCGCTCAGGATGCCCGCCTGGGCGCACGCGCTAAATTGCGCTCAAATTGCCCCTCTGGGCGCGAGGGCGCGAAATCGCATCCGGAATGGTCCGCCTGGGCGCGCGAGCACGAAGTCGCGCTCCGATTGCCCACCTGGGTGCGCGAGCGCGAAATTGCGCACAGATTGCCCGTTTGGGCACAGGAACGCGAAATCGCACCTGGAATGGCCCGCTTGGGCGCGCGATTTGCGCTCAGGATGCCCGCTTGGGCGCGCGATGCCAATTTTGCGCTCAAATTGCCCGTGTCTGGGCACAAGAGCGCGAAATCGCACCCCGAATAACCCGCTTCGGCGGGGACGCCAATCGCGCTCGGAGCGCCGCTCTGGGCGCGCGAGCGCGGAAGCGCGCTCTTGCCCATCTGGGCGCAGAAAGGCGATACACCCCTCCAAATTCCATTTTGGAAGCGGGAGCGCGTAATCGCACTCGGATGCCCAATTGGGCAGGGATCCCCTGGGCATGCCTCGTTGGGCAGAGACCCGTTCCCCATTGGGAAGCTCCTCCCAGCTGGTTCGTTTGGACAGCTACCAGGGGCCCTGGGTGCGCGCGATTTCGCAGGGACCCAATGGGCAGGGACCCGCGGCCGTCCGCTCGGGCCACGCGGGCTCTTCGGGCAAAGTGACAAAACGGCAAGCCAAACCGGATGGCGACGAGGAGCGCGAGCGCACATGGCGACGAGAAGCACGCGCTTGCGACGAGGAAGCCCTGGCCAGCAATGGCGCGGGCCTGGGCTTGGCAACGAAGCCACGGGCGAGAGGCACAGGCCAGCCAGGGCACGGGCCTTGGGTTTGGCAGCAAGGCCAGGGACCCCCTTGACACGCACACAGGTCTTCGGCAGAGCCTGGTTGGTTGCCTCGCCCTTGGCAGAAACGGGGGTCATCGGCAGAGCCTTGTTGGTTGCCTCACCCACGCCTTGCCCAATGCGTGCGCTGCACGCCTCCTGCCCAAGCCTGCGCAAGGCAGCGCCGCAGCGCGGGTGAACCCGCAGTGCTTGGCGCACGCCTCCTGCCTCGGCGAGGCTTGCGCGAGCGCGGGTGAACCCGCAGTGTCCGGCGCTCCCCTGGCGTAGACTGCCTGCGGCAGCCAGTGCCCAGGAGACGCAACCACGAGACAGACAGACCAGACCGACGGGACAGACAGGACACGACAGACAAGACAGACGCGACGACGAGACAACACCGCTGCCCCCCGACGGAGGCGCCAGCGCGGGCTTCCCCCTGGACACGACCACACGTGCGCACGGGAGGCTCCCAAGGCGGCGCACCTGGGCGACGCGCCCCGCACGGGAAAAGATGCTCAGGCAAATTTCCAGGATTTGCCTGAGCATCTTTTTGGTCATTTTCAGGCTGGGGGCCTAGCTCCGTAGGTGATGCGAGACCCGGCCCCTCCAGAGCTGAAAAAGCTGAAGCAAGCCCCGGCCCCTCCACGCTGCCGACCCATCCCAAACGCCATCCCACCCCAGCCACGACCGGCTCCAAGGGGTCTGCGCCGAGGTCCAGGTCGGAGCCCGACCCCCCTCACCACACTCCAGAGACAGCCGCAACAGCGTCCCCCGCACAGAGCCGGCGCGGGGAGGGGTGCCCAACGCCGACCCAGGAACTCCGCACAGACCTCCAAGAGGGAATCGACCAGGAGGGAGAGAGGGAGGGAGGGCGGCAAGAAGCGCTTCATCTTCGCTCCAAAAGGGGTCCACCCGGAAAGAGAAGAAGCCCGAGGCGCACTCCGGCGGGCCAGGAGGCGCTCCCCCGACCTCCCGAGCAGACACCCGCGCCCGGCTGCCACCGAAGCGGGCCCTCCCAGGCCTCCCGGGCAGTTTTCGCAATACCAAACGGGGGCACGCTTGGTACCACAGGCCCTTAAATCACTTGTTATTTTAGTCGCCCCTAAATCGCGAAGCGATTTGGGGGGCAGTGAAATTTTGAGGAGCGCTGGGGCTCCTTGCATCCTGGCCTCTTGGCCTCCTTGCCTCCATGCCTTTGGCTCGCTGGAGCGGGCGCTCCCTGGTGGGAGCAGCGGATCCCCAGGAGGGGTGAGTGAGTTCGTTCCACGCGCTTCGCCTGTTTGGGTGGCGGGTGTCTGTTGTGTCGTTGGTCTGTCGGTCGGCGTCGTCTGTTTGTTGTCTGTTTTGTCGGTGGGCCCGGAAGGGCATGTGGGGGTGCCGTCTGCGGCGAACGCTGCGCCAAGTCAGCGCTTCGTCCAGGCAGACGCCTGGCGGTGCCAACGGGGCGCCCCTGCCAAGGTGCCGTGGCGGTTGGGGCTTGCCGCGCGGCGTGATTTTCGTTTTCGGCCGGGGCTCGCATTTTCGCAGATCGCGGAACAGCTAAAGATAGACGGTGGCTGTTTTCCTTCTGATTTCGTTGGCACCTCGGCGCAGGAAGCGCAGGACCTCTGGGAAGCGCTAGCGCCTCAGCCCGTTCAGTTCGTGGAGCTTTTTCTGGTGTTGTGCAAGCAACATTCCGCTAACGCCCCAGTGCGCTCAGGTGGAGCGGGAGCCGGCGAGAGCAAACAGGAGATTCCGCGAGGGCCAGTCGTCAGTTCGTCTTCATGCTCGGCTCCGGCGGTTGTGCGTCCACCTGTTCGTGGGCACTCCGGCGCAGTATCAGCCAGGGCTGCCTTGAAGCTTTGTGCTGCCGCGCGGGCTGCGGAGCAGGTCCCAGACCCGGACGTTCTCGCAGATTCTATCTTGGCGTTGGCAAAAGCGGATGCGACGATGTTCGCGACACCCCGCTTACCTCCTAGGCAGGAGGCCTTGCGCCGGGATGCTGCGAGCGTGGATGTGTCTGCCATGGCAGAGCAAGCAGTATGGTTGGAGTTCTGTGGCTGGAAGGCGAGTGCCCGCGGATACTCTTCGGCTGTGCGGCTGTATGGAAGAGTCGCCGTCCTGTGTGCGGTGGCTGCGTGGCCGCCCACTCACGCCATCATCGACGTATACGTTGGCCTTTTCAGGAGTGCGGCCACTCTGGCACGCTATCTGTCTCATCTCCGTGCGGTGCTTCTGTGGCTACGGGCTCCACTTGGGCCCCTGGCGGATACAGCGCGGATGATCCGGGGAGCAGAGAAGGCCGGTAGGTCGCTAAGGAGGCCCCGGATGCGAGCGACAGCTGCGGAAACCAAGGCGTTGGCGAGGTGGTGCTCAACGTTCGGCTTCGTCGACGTGGGCGCGTCCTGGGTGGTTGCAAGGCATTTTTGCTTGCGTTATAGTGAAGTATTGCAGATTGGCTCCGCGGCGGCGCCAGTTGTCATCGATGCACCGGGTACTTCACGGAAAGAGGTGACAATAACGTACATGAGCAGAAAGTGCTATTCTGAGCCGGTGCAGGTAATCAGAAAATGCATTTGTAGCTTGCAAGGTAAGGCCTTGTGCGGAGTCTGCGTCCTGTGCTCCAGGGAAGCCGGCGACAACGGTCTTTTGTTCCCAGGGGTCAGCTACTCTGAAAGTTTAGCGACGTTGAAACTGGCGGCCCAGGCGTGCGGCCTACCCAACGCGTCTGCGTGGGGAACGCATGCCTTCAGGCGCGGCTGGGCCACAGAGTGCTTGCAGGCCAATGGCCCTACGGCGTTGTTTTACTCTGGCGGATGGCGTGGCCTGTCCGCTTTCGCTTACGCCTCTGCCAGGGCTCGTGGCGGTATCGCTGCGGCGGAGTTCCTCATTGAGCATTCAGAATCATCGGAGGCTGCGGAGTAAAAATGCTCCTGCTTGCAGGGGGTGGGCTCGGTAATCAGTTGCATTTCGCTTCGCGCAGCCGTCCGGGCCACCTGGGTGCATTGGGGTGCTCTGGGAGTTTTCCCAGGATGACCCCCAGCCAGCTGCGCGAAGATTGGCTGCCCATCGTACGTGCGAGAACACAACGGCACAGAGGGCGACGAGAAATTTTAGTCGCCCCTAAATCGCGAAGCGATTTGGGGGGCAGTGAAATTTTGAGGAGCGCTGGGGCTCCTTGCATCCTGGCCTCTTGGCCTCCTTGCCTCCATGCCTTTGGCTCGCTGGAGCGGGCGCTCCCTGGTGGGAGCAGCGGATCCCCAGGAGGGGTGAGTGAGTTCGTTCCACGCGCTTCGCCCGTTTGGGTGGCGGGTGTCTGTTGTGTCGTTGGTCTGTCGGTCGGCGTCGTCTGTTTGTTGTCTGTTTTGTCGGTGGGCCCGGAAGGGCATGTGGGGGTGCCGTCTGCGGCGAACGCTGCGCCAAGTCAGCGCTTCGTCCAGGCAGACGCCTGGCGGTGCCAACGGGGCGCCCCTGCCAAGGTGCCGTGGCGGTTGGGGCTTGCCGCGCGGCGTGATTTTCGTTTTCCCGCCCGCCCTCCCTGTGTTCTGCTGGCTGGGGTGCTCTGGGAGTTTCCCCCGGATGACCCCCAGCCAGCTGCGCGAAGATTGGCTGCCCATCGTACGTGCGAGAACACAACGGCACAGAGGGCGACGAGAAATTTTATCTGGGGCGTAATCCAACGCCCGGGACGGGCCCAGCGGCGCGCTACGGAGCCAATGGCTGCACCTTCTACCGCTGACCTCCAGGAGTGGGGGTCCCCGAGGGCCGCGACAGCCGCGCGACAGGAACTCTTGGGCCTCGTAGGGGGGGCACTTCCTGGAGATGCTGGCGCTCGAGGGCGATGGGCGGCGCTGTGCCTGAGGCGGGACGCCCGGGCACTGCTGGACTCGCGACCGCGCCGCGGGCTGCGCGACCGCGACGTTCCGGAGGGTTTCGAGGGCTTCCGTATTTTATAGCCCGCAAACCGCGTAGCGGTTTGCGGGGCAGGAAAATCTGCAGGGCGGGGCTGCACAACTCTCTATGCCTCCCTGCTTCTCTGGTTCTCCTGGGTAGTGCTCTTGGCCTGGTTGCCCCCAACAGGGGGCTGCGGCTCACACGCCTGGACGGCCTCACCTCCCGTCCGCCTCGCCTTCTTCTTCGCTGTCGTCGGCTGGCGGGTTGGTTGGTTGATTGGCCAGGGGGGTGCTGGCTCGCTGGCGGTGCTAGCCCCCTAGCGGGAGCAGTCCCGCCGGTGCCTGCGCGAACGAGTCCGCGCTGACTCTGGGCCGCGGCCTGCCCTCATGGGCGTCGGTCTGTCGCCGCGGAAGGATGCCGTTTTCCCAGGGCGCGCGCGCAGGCATCTGGCCTCCTGCTCTTGCCGCTGGGGGTGCTATTGTGCTCTTGTCGTGTTGGGTCCCTGGCCGTGCTGCCATACCCAGAGGGCTCTTGGCCGTGCTGCCAAACCCTCCAGCTGCCCGCCGTCTCGGGTGTTTCTGGCCGTGCTGCCATCTCGGGGTCCTGGCCGTGCTGCCATCCCCGCGGGCTCTTGGCCGTGCTGCCAAACCCTAGGCCCGTGTTTCGTCTGTGTCTTCGGCGCTCAGGTGGCCAGTTGTCGTGGTTTTGTGGGCGTGCTCTCCCTTCCTGCGGTCCTTGGCCGCGCTGCCAGACCCTCGCGCCGCGCTTCTCGGGCCTTGTCGGCGCATTCGTCGCGCCAAACCCTCGCGTCGTGCTGCATTTGTTGGCAGGCTTTTGGCCGCGAGACGTTGGGCCGCACCTGGTCAGCTATCTCGTGGTTTTCTGGTCGTGCCGCCATCTCTGTGTGGTTTCTGGCCGTGCGGCCTCCTGCCGGGGTCTTTGGCCGTGCTGCCACACCTGCCCTCGGCCGTGCTGCTCAAAACCTTGCGCTGCGCTCGGCCAGCCGGTTGCACGGTGGGGGCAGCGTTGCCGTAACTGGCAGGTTCCTGGCCGTGCTGCCAGTTTCGGGTGTATGTGTGTGTGGCCGCGCGGCCAAACTGTTGGTCTGCCCCAGTGGGCTGGCCACGGGCGTTGCCCTTTTGGCTCTTCGCCGCGCGACCGCGCTGTTTTGCTGCACTGGTGCAGCTAGGCGCAGTTTTTTTTTTTTTTTTTTTTTCTGACGCTTGCTCTCGGGTGCATTGTGTCCCAGCTGCTGCCGTACCGTTTCGCCTCGTCCGCTTGCTGTGTTTGACGGTGCGCTCCTGCCTGGCAGCAGGATTCGGGCCTTGGCCTGCAGGGCGGCAGGTTCGTAGCGTGGGAAGTGCGTAAGCCCCCTCGCTTGGCGCCCTGGCACAATCCGCCGGGCGGCCAGCTCATCGCCAAAACTTGGCGCTCGCAACCACCACCATCATGCCACATCCCCCTCTCTCCTGGCCAGGCGCCGATTGCGTTGCACGTAGTCGAGGCAGCTGCGTCACTGCATTACCCGCCGCTTTCCGTAAACTGTGTGGCTCGAGGCTATTGTGCTGGCTCTGCTGCGAGACTTGCTCCGTCACGTCCCAGACACACGCGCAGTCCGTGCGATGTCCTACTCCAGCTCTGAGGTCGCAGGCTTCGTGGGTGCCCTTCCCCAGGGGAGCCTCGGCGGTGCGAGTGCAGAGCGCGTCCAGGAGTGGTGCGAGTTCGTGCTGAGTGTGCACGACGCCCCAAAAGCCAAACACGATCTCTTCTGGTACCTCGCTGTCGCGCGTGCTCTGGGCGACCTCATGGGGTCCATCTCGCCCGTGGATTTTGCAGACGACACGATGCGGGATATGATCAAAGCTGGCTTCAGGCCGGGAGAGAAGGTTTACGACAAGGAAGGCGAGAGCCAGGTGTTCCGCGACTGGACTGTGGCTCCGGCCCAAGTCGTGTTCGCCCTCCTGGTGCAGAGGAAATGCGCTGGGACTGAGCCTGCGCTTCCCACGCCTGAGAGCACGCTGGCTGAGACCATGAAGGAATACTTGGAAGCCCAAGCCGCCACGCACAAACGCTCTGTGAAAGCCTTGTCCTTTGATTTGGCGGAGCGGAAGAAAGAGGTTGGAATGGCCGCCTTCCCATCAGAGGGCTTTCCTTCGGAGGAAAACATGGCCATGTTCGAGGCGGCTGGCAGGGTCGCCAGGGACAAGGGGAGGCTCTATGTTGGCAGCGCCGACGGGGAGGACCTCCAAAAGAATTTCCGGCCGGCTTGGTCGAAAGTCCCCCGCGTCGACGTCCCAGTGGGCGATGGTACCGTGGGCGAACGCCACCGCCAGATGGGCGAGTTGAAGCGGGCCCGGGCGGCAGCAGAGGTGGACTACCCTGGCTACGCGGCGTTCCACTCTCACCTGATGGATTGGGGCGTCAAATTGATTCTGATGAAAACGGCTACGCCCGTGGAGATCCTGGGGTACTCCCTCTTGCTGTCCAAGATCGCCGAGGAACACGGGGGCGTCCGCACGGCCTACCAATACGACGTGCTCGCCCGCACTGCGATGGCGAAGGCTCTCGAATCGGGTGACCCCCAGTGGAACGTGTATTTCAGCAAGGTGGACCGCGAGCTCGTTGGAGAGGCCAGAGACAAAGTCCGCGCCAGGGCGTCGGATGCTGTTCGCATAGCGTCCAACAAGAGCGGCGGAAAAGGGGCCAGTTCCAAAGGGGACAAAACAGGGAAGGGCTCCGCGGCCAGCAGCTCCAAGCAGGCGCCCCGGTCGCTTTCGCCTGCGCAGCCGCCGCGCTCCCGCAGTCCCAAGTGGCAGCAGGGCGGCTGGCAGCAGGGGAAGTGGCAGCAGGGCGGATGGAAGCAAAAGTGAGAACCCAGCGGCTCGCGAGGCGCCCGTGCACACTTTTCGGCGTCCAGCGAAGAGGCTGGCGACACCTCGCCCAGTCCCGAGCGTATCTCTCGCTCCCTTCCTGGCCGGCGTATCGCCGACGACGGCTATGGTTCCTACAGTAGCGGCGAAAGTTTTTTAGTGGAATATCCCAGCAGTGCTGGCGTTGGCCAGATTCGGGATTTAGTGCAGCAGTTTTCAATGGATCTTGCAGCGGCTGGGAAAAGCCCGCTGGATCACTACGTCTTTGCGTGCTCGCTGCCGTCTGCCGAGCTGCCACCTCGGCTGCCTGATGCGGTTTCCGCGTGGGCTGACCGGGTGGAAGCCCTCGGCGCTGATGCGCTTGCGCAAGTTCGGCTCGATAGTTTGAAGCACTGGCGGGAGCGCAAGCGCGTGCTGGAACCTGAATGGCAGCGGCGGTGGGCATCCTTGCCGGCCCACGTCCGCTCCGTTCTTGGGCCGAAGAAAAATCTGCTTGTTCTCAGCGAGATGCTTCGCGCAATTAATTGGCCTGACGGCCGCCTAGTTACAGATCTAGAGCAGGGATTCCCTCTTATTGGCGCAATACCGCGCAGTGGCGTTCTGCCCGAGATCCCATACAGCACTCCAGCAGAAACTGCGGAGTCTTTGCGCTTGCGCGCCGAAGAAAGGAATGTGGACACTTTGCGCCGAGTCTCCAGGCCCAGCAGGGCGCGGGGCGCTGTTCGTGCAGCGTTCGAAGCAAAGTGCGCGAAAGAAGTGGAATCAGGGCACGCGCGCTGGCGCCGTCTGCAGGATTCGTGCGTCCTCACGGCCCGTTTTCCGGTGCATGAGGGCTGGGTTCAGCTCGACGGCGCGTGGGTGCCCAAAGTCCGCTGCATTGACGATTTTACAGCTTCTGGCGTCAACGCAGCGGTTTCTGTAGGTGAAAGCGTCGAGCAGGATACTCTCGACAGCTTGCTGGCGCTTTTGCGGCGCGCCCTCCTTTCTGGGGGAGTGGGGGCGCGCTTAAGGAAGGAAGATTTTGTCCACGCCTTCAGGACTCTTCCTTTGGCAAGCTCGCACCTGCAATTCGCGGTGGCGACCTGGGAACCGGCAGCGACCGAGGGCCAGGCGCTGCAGCTTCTAGCGTGCCCGTTTGGGGCATCGGCGTCTGTTTATAATTGGGAGCGCTTCGGCTGTGCAGTGCGCGCAATTTTAGCGCAACTGTTCTGTGTCGTGTTTTTACGCTTCGTCGACGACCTTTTCGGCGCTGACGCCGTGGTTGCTGGCGCGCCCCCACTGGCATCGCCAAGTGGCGCTTCTGAGGTCGTGCGCGAGGTCATTTCTGACATCCTGGGCTGGGAGCTTGATGCTTCCAAGCGTGTGTCGGAGGCGAGCGCGGCCACCGTGCTTGGCGCCGACGTGGAGATTGCCCAGGATGCCTCCGAGGTGCATGTTTCCATTGGCCCGGCTAAGTTGTCACAGTGGAGCGCGCAGATTGTAGGAATTCTCGAATCCGGGATTCTCCACCCTGCTGAAGCAGGAAAACTAGCAGGCAGGCTCAGCTGGGGTGCCTCAGCAGTTTTTGGCAAAGCAGCCCGCGTGCATCTGGCACCTTTGTTTTGGCATGCTTCCCGCAATTCGTCTCGCCTGTCTGGCCGCGTGGCCCGGGCGCTCGAGTGGTGGCTCCGATTCTTGGAGTGCGTGCCTTGCCGCGTTTTCCGGTGCAGGCAGCCTGTTGCCCGCGTTCGCTGCGTTCTTTATTCCGACGCGACTGGCCGGGGGAATCTCGGCTGGGTTGTGGCAATGCCCGGTGTCCGCGCGTGGGCGACTTTCACTGTCCAGCCACCGCTGCTGCAGTGGGTGCGCCACAGGAAGAATCAAGTAGCGACCTGGGAATTGCTTGCAGCGATCTGCGTTTTGGATTGGGTGCTGAGGCGCCAGAAGGGCGAACTGGAGGTTTGCCTGTTTGTCGACAACACTAATGCTCTCAGCACGCTGCTCCGCGGGTCATCCAGGCAACCGGACTGGAACGATCTCGTGGGCGATCTCTGGCTGCGCGTTGCCCGGTCTGGTCTCCTATTTTATTGCCTTTACGTGCCAAGCCATATGAACATGGCCGATGCACCTTCTAGGCCAGCTGAGAAGCAGCGCGAGCTGGAAGATATGCGGCGGGCTGGCTTTGCGCAAGTGTCTTGGGAGACGCCACCAGATGCACCATGGCCGCAGTGATAGTCGAAGCAGCACGCCTGGGCGCACGGAAAAAAGAAGCATCGCCAGCTCAGGTTGTCGGCAACGGCTGCCCGATGGTCGGATTGGCGATTCGATTCCTGCGCAGGTGCGGGTCGTGATGTGCTGCGAATTCCGCGCCCCCACTCGGATTGCCGATTCGGGGGGTCCGATGCTCGAGCGAACCGTCCAGAGTTTCCGCGCTTGGATGGACGGGTCGAACCTGTCTCATCACGGTGTCGCTCGGATTGGGGTCCGATTCCGCGCCAATCGCCGATTGGCGCTTGGGTTGTTCATTCGGTCGTTTTTCCGCGTTTCCGTGCTCAGATGGCGCATCCTACCGCACGTCTCATGTCTGCATTGCTCAGTAGTCATTTAGGCGCAAGCTGGCATGTTAGATTTCATTGCGCGCAGTCGTGAGGCCCACGCTGCGCTTCCTCCTGCTGCCGCGCAGGCTGCTGAAGGGTTTCCTGGTGCTGAGGGCGCTCCCAGCAATATTGCCGCGGCTCCCGCTCTGTTCCACAACCTCATTCGGCAAGTGGCGTCTGCGAGTCCGCCAGGGCCAGCTGCTGACGTTCTGCACGCGGAGCTTCTCCGCGCCGGCGCTGGCGGCGCGGCCGATTTCGATGGCCTGTCAGTGGAAGACGCGCAGGAGATCTGGCAGCCCCTGGCAGCTTGCTCAAAGCAGTTTGTGGCACGGTTTCTGCAGCTGTGCCAGGTGCAGGTGGCCAGGCCAGTTCGGCAGTCAGAGGCTTTGTCCAGCACAGTTGTCGTGGCAACGTCATCGCTAGTTTCGCAGGTGCAGCCTCAGGGTCGTTGCCAGTCCCCCACTCGGAACGCGCGCGGGCAGGCTGCTCTCGCTCTCGTTGCCCGGGCGCGGCGTGAAAGACAACCCCTTCCCCCGAAAGTGGGCGCTGAGGCAATCAGAGATCTGGCCCGAATGGCAGATTACCCCGCTGCTGATGTCAACCTGCTGCCCCGCGCGGCTGCCAAGCGAGCCCGCGGTCAGGCGGCAGTGCAAGCGAATTTCGAGGAGCGTGCGACTTGGCTGGAATTCTGCAATTGGAGGAGGAGTGCTTCGTCGTATGCAGCTGCAGTTGAACTTTGGGGCGAGGCTGCTGCTCTGGCGGGCGTGCAGCCGTGGCCGCCACAATACCCAGCTGTGTGTGTTTTCAGCACGTTCTTTCGCAATAGTGCGTCCCTGGGGAGATATTGTTCGCACATTCGTTCTGTGCTGGCGCTGCAACGTGCTCCACTAGGCGATTTGGCGGACACTAGCCGGCTCGTGCGAGGAGCAGAAAAGGCTTGTGAACGGCCGACCCGCCCCAGGGTGTGGGCCACAGCTGCCAAAACAATAGCCTTGACCACGTGGGCGAGAGCAGCAGGCCGCCAAGACATAGCATGGTCGTGGGTGGTTGCCAGGCATTTTTGCCTTCGGTATTCGTCTGAGTGCTTGGCGCTTGGAACAGAGGCAGCGCCGTTCCGCATCGAGAGCGCTGGCTCCAGGGCGTCAGTAGTGATCACCTTCCCACGGAGAAAATGCTACAGTGCGCCAGTGGAGGTGACTCGGAGATGCGCCTGCGCTGCCAGTCGTTTGCCTCTCTGCGGCGTTTGCGCTCTCAGCGAAGCAGCCGCGCAGAATGCAGTGCCCTTCAGCGGAATCAGGTATGCAGAAGCACTTGGGTTTTTGAAAGCTGGGGCGGCCGCGCTCGGGTACCCAGACGCCGCAGCATGGGGGACTCATGCATTCCGCCGAGGTTTCGCCGATGACGCCTTGCGCGCGGGAGGCCCGTCAGCATTATTTTGGTCTGGGGGCTGGAAAGGACTGGCCGCGTTTGGCTACGCGACAGCGCGGTCGCGAGGTGCTGTGGCCGCCGCCGATTGGCTGGTGCAGTATTCTGATTCGAGTGGTGAGGACTGACGCGTGCCTGTTTGCGTGCAGAGGGCCTTTTGCGAGAGGTGCAAAACAGGCCCGCGCGCTTGCGCGCATTGTCCGCGAGCCCTTCCTGGATGCATTGGGCCTCTGGAGGTTTCCAGTCAGGGCTTCCCGGCGGCGCCGTTCTCGCTTGCCACATGTTGGCGCGGGGGCGCCGGCCGTTAACGAGGAGGCACGCCCGCAAAGATTTTCATAGCCCGCAAACCGCGTAGCGGTTTGCGGGGCAGGAAAATCTGCAGGGCGGGGCTGCACAACTCTCTATGCCTCCCTGCTTCTCTGGTTCTCCTGGGTAGTGCTCTTGGCCTGGTTGCCCCCAACAGGGGGCTGCGGCTCACACGCCTGGACGGCCTCACCTCCCGTCCGCCTCGCCTTCTTCTTCGCTGTCGTCGGCTGGCGGGTTGGTTGGTTGATTGGCCAGGGGGGTGCTGGCTCGCTGGCGGTGCTAGCCCCCTAGCGGGAGCAGTCCCGCCGGTGCCTGCGCGAACGAGTCCGCGCTGACTCTGGGCCGCGGCCTGCCCTCATGGGCGTCGGTCTGTCGCCGCGGAAGGATGCCGTTTTCCCAGGGCGCGCGCGCAGGCATCTGGCCTCCTGCTCTTGCCGCTGGGGGTGCTATTGTGCTCTTGTCCCACCCTCAGCCGCCCTTGTGCACTGCAGTGTGCTGTTGCCGGCGCTCCTGCCGGGAGGGCCTCTGGAGGTTTCCAGTCAGGGCTTCCCGGCGGCGCCGTTCTCGCTTGCCACATGTTGGCGCGGGGGCGCCGGCCGTTAACGAGGAGGCACGCCCGCAAAGATTTTCCGATGCTGCCGTGCAGGAGGCCCTCACGAGGGCCGAGGATCGGGCTGCCCAACGGGCGGCGGGGCTCCCGCTTAACGCGATGTTTGGCCCCTGGGAGGGCGGGGTGCCAGCATCGCAGTGCCCGGCCCCCCCGCCCCCCGAGTCCACAGTCGTCACGGGGATTGTGGCTGCTCTGAACGTGGGCTCCGCGAGGAACGCGCGGTCGTGGCGGTCATATCCGAGCCGCGCGTGGCGCCAGGGCTGCATTGGCCCGAGTGGCGGTGTTTGTCGCGGAGCCGCTGCGGGGGACGGTCGGGCCTATCGACGGCGTGGGCGATGCGCGCGCCATCTGGTGCGAGCTGCCGGGCGTGGGTGGTTGCAGCGCGCTCTTGCTAGGGGTGTACGGCCCACCGCCGCACTATGGAGCAGACGTGCGCCGGCAGTTCTGGCAATCCCGACTCGCGGAATACCTGCAATTGCAGGCGCTGCCGCGGTACCGGGGCTGGCGGGAATTGGTGGCCGGGGACTTCACCCTGCATTTCAGTCGCCTGGGGCTGGCCAACAGGGGGGCGGAGTCGCTAGTAGACCGTGAGGTCTTGGACCTTCTGACGCGCAGCTCAGGGTTTGGAGTTGTGTTACGCAACCCCGTCGGAGTGGCGACGCACAGATCTGGTACTATCATCGACGTGGTGGCTTCGTCGCCCGACTTGTACGCACAGGTTATGGTGGCGCCGTGCGGGTCTCCAGGAGTGCCCGGGCGGCGGCCCCTCGGCTGTGACGCCGTGGCCGCGTGGGTGCTGCGCGACGCGGACGCCCTCGACGCGCTCGCCGAGAAGGTCCGCTACCTCGGGCTCCTCACCGCCACCCTCGTGCACGCGTGCGGGTGCGCGGGGCGCGCGGCGTGACCACGGCAAGGCGGGGTCGCACAAAAACATGCGATTGCATAAGCCTACGGGTCCTCCCCGGTCTGCGGGCCCCTCCCCTGGCCTGCGGGCCCCTCCCTGGCCTGCGGGCCCCTCCCCGGCCTGCGGGCCCCTCCCTGGCCTGCGGGCCCCTCCCCGGCCTGCGGGCCCCTCCCCGGCCTGCGGGCCCCTCCCTCCCTCCCCCTCGTCGTCTCTTCTCCGCCTCTTCGTCCTCCTCCTCCGCCCGGCCCTCCCTCTTCAACTTCTCCGTCTTCTTCCTCTCCGTACTCCAGCCTGCTGCTCTCCAGGGCCAGGTCCTGCGGGACAACGCCCCCGCCCCGGAGCCGCGGGGATATAGGCCCTGCGGGGTGTTTCCACCCGGCCCGGGATGGACGCTACCCTGCGGGGTATAACCACCTACCGAATGCTCAACCGAATGCTCCTCCTCCTCCTCCTCCTCCTCCTCCTCCTCCTCCTCCTCCTCCTCCACCTCCTCCTCCTCCTCCCTCCTCCTCCTACACTCCTCCTCCTCCTCCTCCTCCTCTTCCTCCTCCTACTCCTCACTCGCTCTCTCCTCCTCCCCTCCCACCTCCACCTCCACCTCCACCTCCACCTCCTACCTCCTCCCCTCCTCCTCCTCCTCCTCCTCCGCCTCCCCTCCTCCCCTCCTCCTCCTCCTCCTCCCCCTTACCCTCTCCTCTCCTCTCCTCTCCTCGCCTCGCCCTCGCCTCCCCGCCTCGCCTCGCTCTCGCCTCCGCCCGCCTCGCCCTCTCCTCTCCCCGCCCCTCCCCCTCACCCACCCCCTACCCCTCCCCTCCCCCCCCCTCCTTCCCCTCCTCTACCTCCCCCTCCTCCGCCTCCCCTCCTCCTCTCTCCTCCTCCTCCTCCTCCTCCTCCTCCTCCTCCGCCTCCTCCTCCTCCTCCTCCTCCTCCTCCTCTCCTCCTCATCCCCTCCGCCTCCTCTCCTCCTCCTCCTCCTCCTCCTCCTCCTCCTCCTCCTCCTCCTCCCCGAAACACCATCCTCCTCCTCCTCCGCCTGCCCGCGCCTCCTCGCACCTCCTCCTCCTCCTCCTCCTCCTCCTCTAGCCTCCTTCCCCCCCCCCTCACCCCCTCCCCCTCCCCCGTCCTCCTCCTCTCCTCCTCCCTCCTCCTCCGCCCCCTCCCCTCCCCCTCCCCCTCCCCCTCCTCCTCCGCCTCCTCCTCTCCTCCTCCTCCTCCTCCTCCTCCTCCCCCCTCCCCTCCCCCTCCCCTCCCCCTCCCCCTCCTCCTCCCCTCCTCCTCCTCCTACCTCCTCCTCCCACCCCTCCTCATCCTCCTCCTCCTCCTCCTCCTCTTCCTCCTACCTCCGCCTCCTCCCCTCCTCCTCCTCCTCCTCCTCCTCCTCCTCCTCCTCCTATATACATACAGACAGGGCAGATCAAGAGTCGCCAATCACAGATCGGAGCTCTTGCCCACACAAGTGGGAAAGGAAAATAAAATGAAAACCACCCGCGGGAGCACCCGAGAACCCAAGGGCAGGGTGCCCAACCCGAGTGGCAATTAAATGACACAGAGATCCCCAGGAACGTTCGGCCCATACAAAAGCTCCCTTGGCGACTGTTCTACCACTCTCCAAGGTTTCGAAAAGCGGCATCCCTTGGGATAGGGCAGAACTCCATTCCTGAGCATGCGTAGCTGGGCAACCTTGTGGGTCGTACACGGTTCCACGAGGTGCGCAGCCCTGCCAGTGGTGTATGACCCACAACGGTTACAGTAGACAACTGCCGCGCCAGTGACACAAATCCTTCCTGCCCACAGGTCGTGGGCTGGGACCACAGGGACAGTAGGGCGCAGCACGGCAGCTAAGGAACGAGGCAAAGGTGTGCACGGCCCTCTGCGACATTTCCACGGCTGGCCCGTGGATCTACCACAGTCACACTGCCAGGAATTCAGGCCCCAAACGAAAGTGTGAGGTCCGTGGATCCCACGGGCCAACTTCCGCTGAGGGGCCCTGGGAACCCTTTCCAGCTCGCCGAAAACATCACGGGCACGGCCCCAGGGTTCCAAAAGATCGGCGAAAGCGGAAAACACGTCAAGCCAGAGTTTGTACCCAGCTTCGACAACTTTGACATCCTCGGGTGAGACCTGACGGGTGGCAATTTCTTTGGCAAGAGTATCGGCCCAGCAGTTACCGAGAACCCTCCTATGCTCCTCCAACGTCCTGTCTCCTCGAGATTGGTCTTGATGAGCCTTGATTTTGTGAATACGCCAGCCCTTCATACCCGTGAGATGGTTGATCTGTCTCCAGTGCCCTGACTGGACTTTCCTACCATCACGAGACCGTGCCGCAGACAAGGCTCCAAACACAACGGCACCACAGTCCTGGTAAAAAATTGCTGGCTCCTCGTCCGCATCCACATGCATATTGGCACAAGCATGCAGTAGGCCATGGTGCTCAGCAAGGTTGGCATTGCACGGCACATAGGCTGGTAAAACTCCTCGAATGGCCCTTTGGAGATCTCCATTTTCGGTCACTTCTGCAGCACACCATCCCCCCCCCCGCGAGAAGGGGGGCGGTGGGGTGGACAACCGAACCATCGATAGAGATTTCCATCCCAGGGGTAGAATAAACAAAATTATCAATTTCCCCCCCTCGATCGAGGTATTCTATCTTGTCATCTTCGAGGGGGGAAGGGGGGGGGTGGTGATGGGGGGCACAGGGATCCAGAGACAACTGAAGAGGGGGTCCGCAGGGCCCGCCTCAAGGGCACTGGCAACAAGCTCAAGATCCAGCTCGCGACGACGATCCTCCCCAAACGGGCACTCCCACACACGGTGAAAGGTGGTGTCTGGTGCACCACAGTGCTGGCACTTAGGAGACACCTGATACCCTCTTTGATGCAAGACGGTGCCAGTGCAGTAGCACCCCGTAAAAACCTGTCGCAGCATCTGCTTGGCAAAACTAGAATGCTTCTTCGAGCTCCACGCTCTGCTGACAGGATGGGTCCAAAGACCTCTAGCACGGATCTGGTCAGTTCTACTCGAATCCACATCTTCTAACCTGGCGACGACAACCCGATGCAGCTGATGCTGCTGGAGGTCCTGACCAAACATTTTCTGGAGCTGCGCGGGGGGGGGGGGGGCAAGGTGAGGTTGCAAATCCTTCCACACCTCGTTTTGACGTGAGCAGGGTCAACGAACTCCCACCCCGCAATCTTGCACCAGAAAAACATATCATGAATCGGGCTAGCCGCCACACGATGCCACGGTCCAGGGGTGACTTTATCGAACTTTTCTTTGGCCAGGGTGTGAGCTTCCTTGAGCTCTCTAGCCGACAGATTGTCTTTAGCACACAACTGGGCATCCGTGCATGTCCACCACTCAGCACTGTACCTGCGGAGGGTGGCAGCAGCATGAAAAATCTGGTCTTTGTCTGGCGCGAGGCACCAGCAGAGATCGATGTTGGCCCCCGCCCCCCATAAACCCGTGCTCTTTGCCGTCAGAAGGCGAAAGGCACGGATCTCACCGGGCGGGTGCCCCTGGATCTCTTCTCCCTATGTAAGGCTCGGCTTGACGCCGCAGACAAAAATCTTTCCCTTGCTGGCCGTGGTCCCACGCATCTTTTTGATCATGGGCAGCCTCTGGAGGCCAGCCTTCCAACGGGCCTTGGATTTGGCCCTGGCCCCAGGAGCCGAGGGACACCGCCCGAAGGTAAAATCGACCCCAAGGTTGGTAACATGGCCAGCAATTGTCTGTCCATACTTTCCTAGCACCACAGGAGCCTGCCTGGCCACATCGCTGGAGTTGCTGGTGAACTGCATTTTCTTGAGGGCAATAGGAAGCTCTAACTTGTTGGTCATAATATCGAATATCTGTCCAGCGAGCTGAGCCAAGGCATTCAAACATGACATGACCGACGGCATGGCCACCGAGGTCGTGATGTCGTCAATGTGAATCGTGATGTCCTCATCCTCACCTAAGGCTAGTTCTCGCGTCGATGGCAACATAAAACCTTTGATTTCGTACGTGGCAGTGGAGGACCCAGCCGCAATCCCTCGAGTAAGATCCAAGGGGTCACTAAGAGCCGAGTCCATCATCAGGCGACGAGGCCAACGGTAGCTGGCCAAAGTAAGCCGAACTACGTGAGCAGGGAAATTGCACTGCTGGGCCTCCCCCCACCAAAGGGTGTGTGGAACGTGTTCATAGCACTGTTTGAGGTCCGCAAGAAGGACCCCAATGAATTTGCCTTGATTGTGGTGAAGATCATTCCTCACCGCCTGGCGCCAGACCGCATCTGTCGTAGACCTATGTGGGGCCATATTGAAAAAAGGGGCTGGCAGCACACCGAGATTCCCACCTCCTGCAGGCATTGGCCATGCTCTTAGAATACAGCCGAGTCGCCGACTGGTAAAAGCCAATTGGTCTACGCCCTTCGAGGGGTTTCCGATGCAACGCCACAATCAACTGTCGAAGCGACAAAGGGGCATTCCCAAGGACATTCATGGCCGTGAACACCCCCGAGAGCACCCTAAGGGCCCCGTCTTGAAGGACACCGAAATGACGTGGGTGGAATCCATCAATGGAGATGGTCGCCGTTTTGAAACTCCTCGATAAGCTTCTGGGCTCTTCCACTCCTGGGCCCGCAGGGACGAAAATCCAATCTTCACCTTCCAGGGAGAGGGGGGCCTCACGGCCGACCCCCCGCGCCTCTTTCCAGGTGGTGATCTGGTGAGAAAATCTGCTGAAGAAAGACGCCGAGACAGTGCCGTCAGCCTCAGTGACGACGTCATCCTTGTACTCCTGGGCAAGCCTAGAAAACTGGTGGGCGCGGGATGCGCCACCACTCAAAGCTTCCTCGCACCATTTAGACCACCCTTCATTTTGGCGCACCCTCTCTTTCTTGAAACATTCATTCTCCAACTCAAAGAGATGGGTGATGCATGAATCCAAACCTTCCATGTCCCAAGTCCCTTCGTCCCCACCCCAATACGAATCGAGGAGAGGTCCTAACGCCTGCTGCACAAACTCGTGGGCGAAGGCTCTGCCAGCAGGCCAGAACCTAGCGAAGGGTCCACCCCGCTTCTTGACATTGCGAGTGTGACGCAGCAGATCATACGTACCACGAAGGTACCTGCGCTCAGGATTGGACAGAAGGGACTTCAACTCCTGCAGACGCCTGGCAAGCCAACCTATGCACCTAGATTCAGACTGCCGAGGATTTTCTTTGGTAATGAGGAGGGTACGTAAATCAACTTCCTGAACTTCATAAGGCAATCCCCCTTTGACGCCCCGAGGTGGCGGGTTGGTGGTGCACATCCTTGAGCTCACCCCAGGACCTGGTGCACCACTCGTCATAGATCTCTGAAAGCCGGCTTTCCAGAGGCTGCTTTTCCGCGGGGGTAGGGGTTCTAAACATATCATCGTCACTTTGAAAAATATCCAGGGCCTGATTTATCTGCAGCTCGAGGTCCGCATAATCAGGTGGGGGTAACGATGGTCCACAAGGAAGAGCAACTGGCAGACTCTCGAACTTGGCAAGTTTGTTCACTTTCAAGGAAAACGTTTCCGAAGTGAGATGAAGATCCACTGCCTTGTGGGGATGCACGTCGTTCGAGAGATCTGCCGCCACTGATAAAAAGGCCTTCGCCAGCGGCTTGCTCAAAATGAAATAGTCCAAAGTCCTATGCGTGTCCTGAACACTGCAGGCGTGCACAGATGGATCAAAAACAGCCTCGCCACCGAAGCGATCTGGTTCCAGTCCAACGTTGACTTCACCAGGTGTTAAATTGAAGTCTCCGCCTGCCACGAATGGCAGCCCTCGTGTAAGAATATGATGTCCCAGCTCCCGACAGACGTCCAGGTTCTTCTTCCCAAGGCCGACCGCGGAGTGCCAGTAATTGCTGTAGGGGGAAATCAACCCAAAACTGCGAGTACGACAGAGGGCATGGAGGACCCGACCAGGGACGACAATACCTTTGCCATACTCTTGCCACACATCAAGATAACTTCTAAAAAGTATAGCTACCCCCCCTCCCCCCCCCCCCCGAGGCGAATCCTGCCTCGGTGGCAAGGGCTGGTGCCCAGAAACTATTCCAACCTAGTTTGCGGGCCTTGGTCTGGCCTCTAAAATCTTTGGTCGGAACAACTTGTGCTCCTGGACGAAAATAACATGGGCCCTGGAGGCCTTTGCGCATTCGAGGGCCCGTCCCCAACTCGAAGCGTTAACCGTGCAAAAATGGAAAGACGGGCCACCCGAGACAGGATGTAGGGGATCGAGAGGGCGACGGGGCGAGACTGCCTGATCATCCTCCGAGTGTGTGCTAAAAAGAATCCCTTGGGTGTCGCACCGCCCCCGCTAGCTGCTGGGCCTCTAGCTGCCCTGCGGCTGCGAGGGCTGCGAGAGGCTCGATTCTGCTGCTCAGACTCACCTGCAGCTCCAGCCCCACGTGGTTGATCATCTCCTCCACCTGGAGCGGCAGCAGCAGGGCCACGAGCGGCGACCACGGGCCCGCTGCGCGGGGGCCCTTCTGGCAACGCCAGCTGCCCTCCTGCTTCATGCTGGGCTCCACCTGGGGTCCCAGGGGCATCTCCACGAACATCTCCATGGACTGCTGCAGCATCTGGCGCCCCTGGAGATGATGGCGCCACTCCTGCTCCGAAAAGAGGACCGAGTACCTGGAGGGCCTTCTGTACCGAACTGGGGTCCAGGCCCGTGTCCTTCGCCTTCTGTAACGCTGCGGCCTCCATGCCATCAGCGCGCATGAGGTTGAAGAACTGCTCTGGAGTAGGTGAAGGGCTGCGTGGTCTGGTTCGCTCGGCTGCTTGTGCCACGTCCTGTGCCTCCTGGGCACGGCGTGTCTCCACGACCAGCTCATCTCGTTTCTTTTGCGCCTCCGCCAGGTTCTCCTTTGCCTCCGCCAAGGCACGCTCCTGTACTCGAAGATGAGCTTGCGCATTCTGAACCTTAGTCTCAAGAAGTCCAACCGACTGCGAATGTGACTCCACTTGCTTCTCGACTTTGGAGAGCTTCCCGCTGGCCACCAGCAGGCGCTGGCTCTCCGACTTGGCGCTGTCGCGAACCTGCCGAAAATTGTGAAGCTTGAGCTGCAAAGACTTGGCTGCATCACTGTCTGGTCCACCTTCCTGCTTGATGAGCACATCATATGCCCGTTGCAACACTTGTATGTCCTGGCCGATATTGGCTGGCTTACGCTGCTCCCTGCCCATGTTGACATCGATGAGGTCTCCGTCGACTGGGGCACGAGCTGCAGCAGGAGGAAGAGGACCACCGCCAGGAGAGTCGGCACGTTCCTCGCTACCTTTGCCTCATTTCTGTCGTTTGCCACGCCCTTTCTTGCCTTTGCCTTTCTTTCTGCCATCCTTGCCGTCACCGACCTTGGCGTCTGCCCCACGGGGACTGTCCCCCCCGCTTTGAGGCTGCCATCCCGTAGCCGTGTGCGTCCAGTGCGAGCCACACCTCCAGCACCAGTGGAGGTTGCGACTGGTAGTAGCCTGGCACTCCGAGCACGTCCAGGAGAAGTCGCGGGGCGCCTTGCCCCTGCTCCCCATTGCGGCAGACAGCTGGAGGGCGGAAGAATTGGAATGTACAGTATCGTGAGTGATAAGACTGGCCTTCAACCTGGCTGCTGAGCCAGTTGAAGGGAACGGAAGGAAGGGAGCCCCTGGCTGGGCAGCCGTCTGCTGGGGCCCCCGAAGATGTATTGGTCACTGAAACCACCTCGAGAAATGGTTTACTTGAGCCAAAATGGCTTGAGCCAGAATGGCTACGGGCCTCCTCCTCCTCCTCCTCCTCCTCCTCCTCCTCCTCCTCCTCCTCCTCTTCCTCCTCCTCTCCTCCTCCTGCTCCTCCTCCTCCTCCTCCTCCTCCTCCTCCTCCTCCTCCTCCTCCTCCTCCTCCTCCTCCTCTCCTCTCCTCCTCCTCCTCCTCCTCCTCCTCCTCCTCCTGCTATTCCTCCTCCTCCTCCTCCTCTCCTCCTCCTCCTCCTCCGCCTCTTATCTTTATTATTATTCGTCTTCTTCTTCTTTTTATTATTGTTCTTATTATTATTATTATTCTTCTTCTTGTTATTATTATTCGTCTTCTTCTTTTTCTTCCTCCTCCTCCTCCTCATCATCATCCGCCTCCTCCTCCTCCTGCCTATTCTCTACGTGCGCCTCCCCTTCCCCCGGCCGGGGCAAGCAGGTCGATTTTCCTCGGCGCCGTCGCCATCTCGGGCAGCACGCGCGCGTTCGCCGACGGCTAGATCACGAAGCCTTCGGGGCAATCCCGCGGGCCATACCTTCGGGGCGGGACAGCCCCGCGAGCCAGGCTGTTGGGATAACTAACCCTGCGGGCCTCGAAGTGGGCGCGGCCGCGCTCAGGTGGGGGGGAGCGCAAAACCCAGCCGCGCGGCGAGCTGCTCCGCCTGCGTTCTGGAGCGCTCCGCTAGCCCGTCGAACTTCCGGAGCGCCTTCCGCTGGGACGCCGGCTGCCCGCGCTCCAGGAACTCTTCGCGTGGGCGGCCGCAGGATCAGCATGTTGCGCATGCACGTGGCGCGGAGGACATGACGTAGAGGTGCAAACACCTCTACTCGTCCGGCGTGCCCGCGCGACCAGCGTCCTCATTCCTGGCGCACTCGATGGTGACGCCATCGCCGCGTCGGGGGACTGGGTTCCGCCGAGCGTGCGGCCCTCTTACGAGCACGCAAATGACCCCGCTCGGATTGGCCCGCCAGGGCTCGCATCACCCTTCGTTCCTAAGGAACCCAACACTGAAGACAGCGACGAAATCCCGAGGACTCGTTCGGATTCTAACCTGGAGCTGCGGGCCCCATGACGAGGGAGCTCCCGCCCGCTCGAGAAAGTCCTTGCGGCTCACTCACGGACGAGGCTCCCGCCTGAGACTTCCTCAAGATTCAAACCTGGCTGGGGAATTCAAAATTTGCGACAGGGCTAGGTTTCGGATGACCCGCTCGGATTACCAATGCTCAGCGCGGGCCTCGTAGGGAGGGGGCTCCCGCCTGAGACTGCCTCGCAATACACTCAGGCTTCTTCAAGATTGAGGCGCGAAGGGGAAAAATGACGACGGTTACAAGATTTGGATGACCCGCACCGATTGCCAACATGAAATGCGGGCCCCATGAAGGACGAAGCTCCCGCCTGAGATGTCCGCGAAATCCACTCGTTAACGAGGCTCCCGCCTGAGGCTTCTTCAAAATTCAAGCGCGAAGGGCCAAAAAGTGGCAACAGTTACAGGATTCGGGCGACCCGCTCGAATCACCAACATGAAGTGCGGGCTCCATAGAAAGGGGGCTCCCGCCCGAGACTGCCTCGCAATTCGCTCACTAACGATGTTCCGGCCTGAGTCGTCTTCAAAATGGAGGCGCGAGGGGCCCAAAAGTGACGACAATTACAAGATTCGGATGACCCGCTCGGATTACCAACATGAAGCGCGGGCCTCGTAGGGAGGGGGCTCCCGCCTGAGACTTCCTCGCAAGTCATTCACAAACGAGGCACCCGCCTGAGACGTCTTCAAAATTCAGGCGTGAGGGGCCCAGAAGTGGCATATTACAATATGTTGATGACCCGCACCGATTGTCAACATGAAACGCGGGCCCCAAAGGGAGGGAACCCCGCCTTAGACGTCTGCGCAATCCACTCACAGACGAGGCTCCCGCCTCAGACTTCCTCCAGATGAATGCATGAGCGTGTGTGTGTGTGTGACTGTGTGAATATGTGAGTGCGTTTGTGTGTGAGTGTGAATGAGTATGGAGGCAATGTCGATGATGGTGGTAATGATGACGAGTGGGTGAGTGAGTGAGTGAGGCACTGAGTGATGATGAACATGCTCATGACGATGCTGAGTGTGAATGTGTAAGTCTGCGAGTGTGAGTGACGAAGAGAGGGGCTGATGATGATGATGATGATGATGATGATGATGATGATGATGATGATGCAGGTGAAGATGTTGATTGTGATTATAATGATGGTGATGGTGATGGTGATGGTGATGGTGATGGTGATGCGGATATGATGATGATGATGATGAGGTTGTTGCTTATGATGGTGATGATGACGATGTGGGTGGGTTCCTGCTCCTGTTCCTGTGCGGGGTGCCCAGAGAAAACAAGAACCCCACTTAAGACGTGGGGAAAAACCATCCTCATCATCCCCTCTGAAAACGAGACCGTTCGCCCTGAAGCCCGTTCGCTCAGAAGCCCGTTCGACTGGAAAGAAACCCATTCGCCTGGAGACCGCTCGCCTGGAGGCCCGCTCGCAATGAGGCCCGCTCGTCTGGAGGCCCGCTCGCTTGGATCCCGTTCGCCCGGAAGCCCGTTCGCCTGGAGCCCGTTCGCTCGGAAGTCCGTTCGCCAAAAAACCCCTTCGCCCAGAGCCCGTTCGCCTGGAGACCGCTAGCCCGGAAGCCCGTTCGCCCGGAAACCCTTTCGCCCGAAAGCCCAGAAGGGCCCCCGCCCCTGACGAGCGGGACGGGCGAACGGACCCTCACGGGCGGGCGGGACAGCAAAGTATAATGCACAATCGAGTTGGCACGTGTGTACACTAACGGGCGGGTCGGGTCGGACGGGCGGGTCAGGTCGAGTCGGGCGGGCCCTAACAGGCGAGCGGGACATGAAAAGATGGTGCGCGATCGAGTTGGCACGCGTGTGCCCTGACGGGCGGGCCGGGTTGGACGAGCGAACCCTAACGGGCGGGTCGGAACGGGTCGGGCGGGCGAACCCTTACGGGCGGAACGGGTCGGGCGGGCGAACAATGCAAATCGAGTTGGGGCGAATCTACCCCAACGTGCGGGACGGGCCTGGCGGGCGGACCGTACGGGGCGGGTCGGGTCGGGTCGGGCAGGCGGACCCTAACGAGCGGGTCGGGTCGGGCGGGAGGAGCATTGAAGTATGGTGCGCAAGCGAGCTGGCACGCGCGTGCCCCAACGCGCGGGTCACGTCGAACGGGCGGACCCCAATGGGCGGGTCGGGTCGAGTCGGGCGGCCGGACCTTGACAAGTGGGACGGGTCGGGCGAGCGGAACATTAACTTATAGTGCACAATCGAGATGGCACGCGTGTACCCAACTGGGCGGGTCGAGTCGGGCGGGCGGATCGAGTACGGTCGGGCGAACGGGCGCTAAAGAACGGGTCGGCTCGAGCGGGCGGGACATGATGCACGATCGAGTCGGGGGCTCAGGAGGACGGGTAGGCAAACAGAGGTAAAAAGGAGAAGAAAAAGAAAGGATGGAGGCGAGAGGGCAGGAGGGAGAGAGACAAGTCAGCTTTGGGGTGCCGTGGATGCGTGAAGGGCATCCTGATGAAGAATCGGCTTAGGAGGGAGAGAGGAAAAGAGAAAGGCAGGGAGTGAGAAAGGGAGGGAGGGGGGAGAAAGGGGAAAGGGATGGGGGGAGAAGGGAAGGTGGGGGGAAGATGGAAAGAGGGAGGGATGGGGGAAGCAGAGTCATCGAAAGCATCCGGAGTGAGGATGGAGGGAAGGAGGGAAAAAAAGAAGAAGGGAGGGAGGGAGAGGACGGGAGGATATCACGATGGGTGGAGGAGAGACGGAGACATTTTAAAAATGATTCGCGATAGCGCACGTTACGGGCGGCGCACCCCGCCCGGTAACGTCACGATTCGCGCCGGCGGCGTCTGGGAATGCATTGGGAAAGTGCCATGCTGCTAGGGCGAACATACAAATAGGAAAAACAATTGTCTACCAGTGCGCTGCTTTTACGACTGCAACTACTACTACTACTACTACTACTACTACTACTACTACTACTACTACTACTACTACTACTACTAACGCGACTACTACTGGTACGACTACAGCCCGTACCACTACTACGACTACTACGACTACTACGACTACTACGACTACTACGACTACTACGACTACTACTACTACTACTACTACTACTACTACTACTACTACTACCGCTACTACAACGACGACTACTAGTACTACTACTATTACTACTACTACTACTTCTACTACTACTACTACTACTACTACTACTACAACTACTACATCGACCGCTACTACTACTTTCACTAATACCACTACTACTACAACAACTACTACTACTACTACTACTACTACTACTTGTGCGACTATTACTACTACTACTACTACTACTACTACTAATAATAATAATGATAATAATTCTACTACTTCTACTATTACGGCTACTCCTGCTACTACTACTCCTACCACTACAACAACTAGTACTACTACTACTACTACTACTACTACTACTACTACTGCTACTACTAGCAATGCTGCTACTGCTACTCGTGCTACTGGCATTCCCACTGCTACTATGACTACTACAGCTACGGCTACTACTACGACAACTACCACCATCACTACTACTACCACTACTACTACTACAACTACTACTACTACTACTACTACTACTACTACGACTGCTATCGCTACTACTACTTCTTCTACTACTACTACTTCTACTACTACTACTACTACTTCTACTACAACAATTACCACTACTACTACTACTACTACTACTACTACTACTACTTCTACTACTTCTACACTACTACTACGACTCCAAGTACTACTACTACTACTACTACCACTACTACTACTACTACTACGACTCCCACTCCTACTACTACTACTACTACTATTATTATTACCACTACTACTACTACTACTACTACTACTGCTACCACTACTACTACTACTACTACTACTACTACTACTACTACTACTACTACTACTACTACTACGACTAGTACTATTGGTAATAACATTGGTACTGCTACTACACTACTACTAGTATTGCTACCACTACTATTGGTACTACTACTACTACTACTACTACTACTACAACTACTAATCGTACTGCTACAATTACTAATACTACTACTCTACTACTACTACTACTACTACTACTACTACTACTACTTCTACGACTACTACTACTACTACTACTACTACTACGACTACAACTACTACTACTACTACTACTACCACTACCACTACCACTACCACTACCACTACCACGACCACGACCACTACCACTACCACTACCACTACCACTACCACTACTACTTGTGCTACTAGCACTACAAATATTGCAACTGCTGCAACTGCCACGGACACTGCTACAACAACAACTACGATTCCTACCACAACCACTGGCAACACGACTACGACTACGACTAGAGCTATGATTACGACTACGACTTTCTCTACGACTTCTACTGCTACTACTACTACTACTACTACTACTACTACTACTACTACTACTACTATTATTACTACGACTGCTACTACTACTACGACTACGACTATTGCTATCACTACTACTACTACTCATATCGCTATTACTACTTCTTCTTCTTCTTCTACTACTACTACTACCACTGCTACTGCTGCTGCTACTACTACTACTACTACGACGGCTACCACCAAAACGATTACTACTACTACTACTACTACTACTACTACGACTACTACTACTACTGCTACTGCTGCTGCTACTACTACTACTACTACGACGACTACCACCAAACCGATTACTACTACTACTACTACTACTGCTACTACTACTACTACTACTACTACTACTACTACTACTACTACTACTACTACTACTACTACTACTACTACTACTACTACTACTACTACTACTACTACTACTACTACTACTACTACTACTACTACTACTACTACTACTACTACTACTACTACTACTACTACTACTACTACTACTACTACTACTACTACTATACTACTACTACTACTACTACAACTACTACTACTACTACTACTACTACTACTACTACTACTACTACTACTACTACTACTACTACTACTACTACTACTACGAGTACTTCACTCCACGGGGCCCGTGTCCACCGAGCGGTGCCATCACAGGAGGGGGGAGGGAGGATAATGGAAGCAAAGGGTTTTTAATAACAGAAGCTCTCTGGCGCGGACGCTTTTTTTGTTCGAACATTTCCCCGTGTACTTTTTCCTGCATCTTTGCACCCAAATCAGTTCGAGGGCAGCCGCGTGCCGGGCAACATGCCCACATCTCATATTTTAGTTTGCCCTGTCATTCGCGAGTTGGCCGAGCGATTCTGCGGGTAAGGATTCCTGCGAGACCATCAAGATGATACTACTCATATTTTAGTTTGCCCTGTCATTTGCGAGTTGGCCGAGCGATTCTGCGGGTAAGGATTCCTGCGAGACTATCAAGATGCTACTACGTATATTTATAGTTGTATATATATGCAGGAAACAAAATATATATCAGTGATTTGAATGAGGATTGTTGTGCATGCGCTGTTGTAACAGTTGCGTACTGTGTAAAGCCAGTTTTGGCTCAGTTCATGCTGAGGTGGAAAAGAGATTTCACCAGCCCTGTCGGGCGAGGTCCGTGGACCCCAGCTCCGCTACCCGAAGTTATCAAGATAACATACACTTATTAGCTCAGTAATTGCATGGTAGCGTGATTGGTTTCTTCTCCAGATGGCTGGTCTTGTGGATACGCGCCTGCTGGGACGACCGAACAAGTATTCAGGCAATCGGGATGAGTTTCCGACTTTCAAATATCAGCTGATCAGCTACCTTGGCGCGATCGACCCGAGGCTGGCATCAGCAGTGACAACGGCAGCTAGCCACGGCACGGTTATCACGTTGACCGAGATGGGAGACGACAACAAGCAGTATGCAGCGACGACGGGATACATTCTGTCACAGTTGTTGGGAGGCAGCGCGCTCACCTTGGTGATGAACTGCGATCAAGGAAATGGATTGGAGCAGTGGAGACGACTATGCATGCGAGAAGATGCGGCGACAAACTCCAACAAGGTGACGCAGCTGCAGCTGTTAGTGAATTCAAAGTTTTCAGGCAAGTGGGAAACCTACGTCGAAGAGCTCACGAAGTTTCTGTTGGACGTTAAACGGTGCCAGGAGAAGCTCAGTGAAATGATCTCGGACACCCCTACCCAGGCTATGATCAAAAATAACACGCCCGAGCCGCTCAGGACACAGGTGATGATGCAAACGTTCACGTCTTATCAGACTCTACGTGAGACCTGCGAGTCCTAGATGAGCCAGCGAGACACGAAGACGGCCCAGAAGAAGTTCGACCCCAATGCCATGGGCGTAGACGCCTTCGGCAAAGGTGGCAAGGGCGACTCCAAGGGGAAGGGCTACGACAGGTCAGACATGAAGGGCGGCAAGGCGGGTGGCCAACAGGGTGCAGGGGGCCGCTGCGGCAAAAGCGACGGCAAAGGCAAGACTAAGAGTAAGACGGGTGAGGTGACGTTATTCGACGAATGGTGCTCTAACCCGCACTGGGGCAAGTATGGGCACAAGATGGCGGATTGCAGGAAGTACGGAGGCGGCGCGTACCAGTCTGGAGGAGGTCAACGGTCCGTGTCGGAGGTCCAGCCAGGATCTTCACAGCAACCTGGATCGGGCACAGCAAGTACGGTCCTTCCAGGCGGCCCAGCATCACAAGTGTCGGTACCTACGCAGGCCACAACACGCGCGCCTGGACGGGTGCAGGCAGCAGCACTACCAGAGGACGAAGCGGGTTGGATTGTTGCGTTCACGGACGACCACGACGGGGACGAATGCGAGATGCTCGCTGACAGTGGAGCTCACACTCATGTCGTACCAAAGACTACGACGGAGGGGTGCGCACCCACGGGCGAGCCAGGTCAGTCTTTGCGATCGATTACTGGAAAGGGTATACGGACATGGGGCAAGCGCACGTTGACTGGAGAGGTTTTCGATTCGAATACGACGATCAGTGCGAAGCTCAACGTCACGCCAGCTGAAGTCCGTAGAGGTGCTCTTTCAGTCGCGGAGACGAACGATGCAGGTGATTCAGTACACTTTGACCCTGACGGAGCCAATATGTTCAGAAGCAACAAGAATGTGCAACATGAAATTGACAAAGCACTGGGGTCTACTGTTTCACTCCAGCTACGTCGGAAGGTGAATGCATTTCTTCTTCCAATGAGGTTCAAGGATCCGACGGGCGACGAGTCCATCATCGGGGACGTCGACGAGCAACCTGAGGCGGAGGACGCACATATGAAGGAGGAGTCCGCCGAGAGGGAGCCCGCCGAGATGCAGGTCAGCAGTGGAGCGGCTAGTTCACGTGATGGTCCACGTTGTGCCGCTGGTGGGGCCCAGGATTCGCTAGGGGCGCCCGCCGCACCTGGCCTTAAGAAGCCAGTTCAAGTGTCGGGAAACTTGTCAGAGCGCACATTCGGAGAGGTCATGCACCTTTCGAGGCTTGGTGTCAGGAGTGCATGATGGGAAGGTGGCAAGAAGACCCTCACCGCGCAAGGGATCCAAACGCATCGGCTACTCCAGTTGTCTCATTTGACTATGGGTTTCTCAGTCTTGGCGAATATGCGCTGGTCACAAACTCACCCTGGCGGTGGGCAAGGACCGAAGGACTGCATACCTGATGGGGCGTGCTGTCGAGGCGAAAGGGAACCAGAGCTACGCCATAGCAGCCATCAGCGAGTTCTTGGGCGAGCTGGGCTACATGAGCATGGAGGTGCAGTGGGCGGCGAACCTGCACTGGAGGCCCTCATGAATGGAGTTGTTTCTGAGCGTACCAAGAATCTTAGCAAGGAGGCTGCAGAGGCTCAACTCCGAATACGGCTGGTTCCGAAAGGAAGCCATGCGTCTCAAGGAGGAACTGAGAGTGGAGTCAAGTCTGCAGCAGGTCTTGCCAGGACTGGGCGTTTGGTTCTGGAGAGACGTTACAACATGAAGTTCACGGAGGATGTTCCCGTCATTCCCTGGATGATACGTCATCAGATATTCTGCCCACAACAGATACCAGCGGAGGAGGAGCAGCGGTCGCACATCTTTTGAGGAGTTGAGATTGGCACCGTATACATCACCCATGCTGGAGGTCGGGGAGACGGTGATCGGTAAGGAGCACACTGAGCTGCAGGACAAGCTGGACACGGCCTGGTGCAAAGGGATGTGGCTTGGACGCAGTGCAAAGAGCGACGCTCACATCATAGGTAAAGCAACTGGGATAGTTCATGCCAGGACGGCGAAATAGCTTACGAAGGAGGAGGGTTTCGATGCGGAGATTCTCAGAGCTATGAGATGGACGCCGTGGAAGACATCGGTGAAGGCTGGAATCTATGACGGCGAGAACTGGCAGCCAACTGAGGGATGTGCTGGGTGTGAGTACGCAGCAAAGGGTCAGCGCGGACGTGGCCGACCACCACACCACAGCAGGACATGCCAGCAGCGTCGGGCCGAGTATGAGAAGACTGTTGCCAGCAAGACCGAGGAGCAGCCAAAGGCCGTCGTGGTTCCAGTGCCCGCGATCAGCTCCGAGGCAGGTCATGGCAATCAACAAGCACCAGCAGGGCCCGAGCCAACACAAATTCGAGATCCAGTTTCGGAGGTCCGGCAGCAGGTGCACAGGATCGAGAGGAAGCTTCGTGGCAAGCAGGAGGCTCCCACCCCAGGATCGTCTAGCAAACGGGGAGCTGCTGACGCAGACCTTGGTGAAGGCGGCCCTGGGGGCCCACCTGGCAGTCGAGGTCTGGTGGGGGCCACCGAGGACATGAGCACGGAGGACCTCAAGAGGCTCGCGGCAGGCTTCAGCACCGAGGAGATGATGAAGCTTGCGGCCGAGGTCGACAAGGAGACGAAGGACGACAGCGAGTTCAGCGTCGCGATGGGCTGGACGGGGGACGACGAGTGGGAGGCGAAGCGGTGCGAGCTGGATCGGTTCGACAACTACGACGTGTGGGGGCTCACCCTCAGGGGCCCTCACGGTCCTAAGGCTCTTACTTGGACATGGGTATTGGAGATGGGGGGTGGCGAGCTCAAGGCAAGGCTTTGTGCGAGGCCATTTGGTGAGCAGATCAACAAGAGCAAGAACGAGCCGTACTGCCCCACTCCACTTTCGCGTTCACTCAAGTTGCTCATGGTGTACGCTATTGTGAAGGACTTTGCGATTTACTTCTTCGACATATCTCGAGCGTTTCTGCATGCACCTATTCGGGAGCTGGTTTATGCTGAGGTTCCGAAGGAGTGCTGCCACTTACCAGATAGTTCCGATTTGATTTTCAAGCTCAACAAGACAGTTTATGGGCTCAACGAGGCAATGATAGATTTCGATGACCACTTCGAGAACATTGCTACAGGACAGAGTGATGAATCAAAGATGACTTTCAAGAGGTTTCTGTCGGACCCGTGCACGTTCGCAGACAGGACCAATCAGGTGGCGATGTCCAAGCATGTCGATGACGGTACGCTGGTTGGGCCTAGAGTTTCAGCCAGCAGGGTTTTGGAGGAGCTCGGTACACACTTTCTGGTTAAGGTTTCAGAACTTACGGTTGGTGGTCCAGAGATCAAGCATCTTGGACGTGGCTGGCTCCGTACCCCCCAGGGTATTCAAGTTCGTATGTGGCCTGCTACACGGGGGGTACTATAGTTTTGACCATAAGACGTCATGCTCTCGACGCCCCCTGCCCCCACGTAGAATCTTAGCGACATGTTTTGGGTCGGGCGGCGGTTCGACTCTGATGGGCTCTCACCCTGTAAGAATGTGTATATATATATATATATATATATATATATATATATAACAGGGTGATAATTACTCCGTCCCATTTAAAATAGGGCCGGAAAACACTCCGACTTGAACCCATTCACAGTAAACCACTCCGCTTGGGTCACGTTTGATCGTCCGTGTCATCATCCCCATCGACCCTGTCCTTATCATGCCAACGCGATGTTTCATTGTATTCCTTTCTGCATTGATGCTGTGAGACCCTGGGCATCCTTCTCCACTGCGGTCGCTCTCGGTTCACTGGTTGGCCGTCCCAGAGGGCCCACAAAGGCTCGCGAATCCGCATCAAGGCACCTTTGCATCCTGATCGGTCCTCCGCGGCACGCGTGACCAGCGAGGCAATTCTCATCTTATGGTCAGAAACTTTAGTACCCCCGAAGTATTGCGAAGAAGCTACTCGACTCTGAGCCCAACGGTAAGAAGACGAGCCCAATACCTGGAATCAAGAATGAGAGGAAGGCCGAGAGCGAGGAGGAGTTGGACGCAAAGGCGGCCACGAGGTTCAGGAGCATCAGCGGCCTCAACATGTCCGTTTGCTTAGAGAGGCCCGAGTGCCAGTACGCGGCGAAGGAGTGCTCGAGGGGGATGTCACGACCAACGGTGCAGGACCAGACGAGACTTATACGCATCATCAGGTTCATTCGAGCTCATCCGTCGTCGGTGACATGTATGTACCCAGACAGTGGTGAGTTCAGAATCGTAGGACGTGCAGATTCAAACTGGGCGGATGATCCAATCGGAAGGAAGTCTACCAGCTGTGGTCAGTTGTTTCTTAATGGAGCTTTGATCATGCAGTTCGTCAAAACACAAGGGGCTCCAACACTATCGTCACCCGAGGCCGAGTTCAACGCGCTCGTGCACGTCGGGATCGAGGCGAGGGGTGCCCATGCATATCTCAAGGAGCTCCTGGACGACACAGTGCCTGTGACGCTGGAGAGCGACAACTCTAGCGCGCCCACGAACGTCGAGAAGAAGGGAGTTGGTAGGAAGCGGCATATCGAGCTGAAGGACCTGTGGATAAAGGACCTCGTCGCACGGAAGGCGGAGACGAAGGTCAGCACCAACAAGGCCCATGCCGAGGAGAATACAGCCGACATCGGGACGAAGCATTTGTCGAGGATCGATTTAATGAGCATCTGACGGCAATGAAGGCATGGCTCACTGGTAAAGGTGAAGTTGGAGGAGTTCCGAGTTCAAGCAGCGACAAGAATGGGCCAGATCGGTAAACCTGCGCTGGAGCTAATGGGTGCACTTACCCAGTGCTTGGTGGGTCTTGGTGCGTTTGTTCAAATTGGACGCGTAGATGCCACTGAGATAATGAAAGGTGACTACCAGCCAGTCGCGATCTCAAGCCCTGCAGATGATGAGAGCCATTTTGGCGTTTCCACAACGGTCGCGATGATGATGCTCACCCTTTTGAGTGTTATCGCAGCGGGTGCAGTCTTTGAAGTCAAGCAGCACATCGACCGTATCATGCAGCCAGCACAGAAATATGCCTCAACTCAGTGCAGCCTGAAGGACACGATGAAGAATGGAGCTACGAGCCAGATCGTGGCCAATGATCTTCGGGCTATGTTCACAACTATGTCCATAGACAGTGGACGGGAGTTTCTACGACTTCGGCGGGTGGATCGGGCTATCTCGACGCACGCAAAGGCGATGGTGGTCGAAGCATGCGCGGCGACCGCCCTCAACGAGATCAGGCAGGACAAGATCTACAGTGTTGATGGGATTGTCGGGATTTGGCACCCTCGCTCGCTGGCTACGATTCGATATTGATGTTTCCAGATTACGCGCCCAATCTTGGCATGAAGCTGCAGACGGGCCCGAGGGGGAGTGCAGGAAACCAAGTATATTTCAGTGATTTGAGTGAGGATTGTTGCGCACGCGCTGTTGTAACATTTGCGTACTGTGGAGAGCCAGTTTCGGCTCAGTTCATGCCGAGGTGGAAAAGAGATTTCACCAGCCCTGTCGGGCGAGGCCCGTGGACCCCAGCTCCGCTACCCGAAGTTATCAAGATAGCATGCACTTATTAGTTCACTACTTCAGTACTTGCAACATATATATATATAGATACAAGATCTTGTTGGCTGATCCTCATCTGTCCCTGATCCTCATCCTGAGCACGGGCGCGCGGACTTTGTATGCCTGCGCGGTAAAAATAATGGCGGGGCGGGTCGGCGTTTCTTCCGTCGTTTCTCTCGCCGCTGCGCTCTGTGCTGCGGCCGCCTCGCCCACGCTTCGTCTGGCGTGGTTTTTTGGCAAGGTACGGAGGCAGCTAGAAAAGGAGGTCAATGGGGGAAACCTTTGGGTAGCACGTTGTGTCTGGGTCTTCCTCCCTTCATATTTCTCCTCCCCCTGCTTTTTTCGCGAGCACCCTCGCGCGCGCTCGCCGGCTGTCTTGCGCTGCGCCGGCAGCGCCTGTCACCGGGACAACTAAGAAACCAACTGATATGATATACCCATCCCACGGTTGCATATCGCGTTAGAGGCCCAGAGAAACGCCATCGCTGAGGTGGAGAAGAGCGCCGGGAAAAGTAAGGACGCAATGCGTAACGAAGAGAACATGCCATCCAAGGGCAATGTTCAAAGCACGCACGCGAGAGAACGTTCAAACGTGAGGTTTATACAAGTTGAGGGGCTTTGCGCCGGCAGACACTTTAATGTATTAGTTGTATTCGCACGAACTGGTTTGGCATTGCATCGGCGTGAGACCGGCCGAAGTAGCAACTTGTTTGAGAGACAGGCTCATGTCGCCACACATCCTCCTCGCATGCTCGATGCCCTCGTCGAACCCCGTGGCAAGGGGGCATGAGGGGCACTTGTCGCCAATCCGAATGAGTTCCAAAGAAACCAAGTCGCAAGCCACTTGCAAACTCGCGAAGGGCAGCCGACGTCGTCGCTTGTGGGCGAGACGCGCATTCGTCATCTCAGAGATAAAACGTTGTGCATGTGCCAGGGACGGAAAACGCATGCCGACGAGCCCAACCATGGGGTCGGCGCCCGCCTGCCCCCACTGCGACATGCAGCCACGGATTTCTTCGTTCGAAAGAACCCGGTCGCACGTGCCATGGCCTCCTGTGATGTTTGCTAGTTCGTCCTCCCATGTGTCGGCCATAAGCACATCGGCCAGCGCGTTCGGCCCTCCCACAACATTCTTGGGACTTGACAAATGCCTGCGCGTGAAACATAATTTGATGTTGTCCGCTTTCTTCTTCCAAGTAGATGCGGCAAAGCATAGCTCTCTGGGCCCGCGGTCATTCCATCTGTCAAGGTTGTTGGAAAAACAGTTATCATGGAAGAATGTTTGCATCGTCTTTCGTTTTTCCTTCAATTTGCGTAGCCTGCAGAATTCTACAAAACTGACGGCATGGTGTCGTGGGTCGGCAGATTTGTAGAAATCCGGAGGCTTCTGATCTTTACCGGCACGTTCTGCGACCCATCTGAGCTGAGCTGCTTTGCCGGCGCTTTTCTTGAGATGCTCGCGTTGCGTTGCAGAAGAAACCGTTTGTCGAAGGCGCTCCAACAACCTGTTGGGCATCTTTGACCGTCTTCAAATGTTCTTCGTGCATCTCCCATCTTTTTTGCTGCGTCATATTTCTTGGCAGCGCGAGGGATGCGGGGGTTCTTTAAGTGCCGCGTTTTTTTTTTTTTTTTTTTTTTTTTTTTTTTTTTTTTTTTTTTTTTTTTTTTTTTTTTTTTTTTTTTTTTTTTTTTTTTTTCCAATATGCAGTCGATCGTTTTTTCTTCACGGCACGTACAATAAAGAGATAAAGAGACGATGCAGCAAAATCGCGCAGGACAGAAAGAAACGCATGATCCCTGCCAGCCAAAATTGCTATGGATATCTGCACGCAGGCGGGCAAGCGGGGGATAACCTGCACTTGCAGCCTGGCGTCTGGCACTCCGGTGGTCCATGTGCTTCGGTCGGAATGTAAACTTGGCAATATTGTGTTTATGATGTGTGCGATGCGGCTTTGAAGGCTATTTCTATTTGGTGGCTCGAACCTCTGAATCCCCAGCGGCGGCGCTCCTTCGCCGCCGACTGTCGTCTCCGGGGCGATGGCGCTGCAGGTGCGCTGGCTGTCTAGAAATTACGCGCATCGGGTCGCTCTTGCGCGGCCGCTGCCACGCGCAAAGAAAGCTGCAGTTCTTCGCGGGCCGTCGGGAGGGCAAGGCCTCTGTCCAGGAAATCCTCCAGCAAGTGCTTCTCGAAGGCGCTGTACAGCGCGCCGGGGTCGCGTCGAGGTCGAGGAGGACAATGAAAGCGAAGCGTAGTTGGTGCGCGGTGTAGCGCAGGTCGACGAGCTCCTGGAGGACTCGGGAGGCCTCGTCAGATTTTGCGAACATGCCTGTAGCGAGCACGGCTTCCTCGTAGGTGGGGTGTTCGTGGCCGTGGTGGCAGAGGCAATCGTGGAAGCTATGTTTGGGGAAATGCAGGAGCATCTGTCCGAGGTAGAAGACCTCCTTCTGGCGGGGGCACTTCATCGCAAAGCGACACGCTGGCGGTTCGCCGCGGCTTCGGACGTAGACGTAATTCCGGCGACCACCAGACGCCATGTCGACGCATGGTCGGACGGGGACGTCCTTGGGGATGCGGTGCCAACGCTGGGACAGAATGGGCCATTCGTTCCCGGGGGGCGCGGCGAAGTGCGCGCCGAACGTCTCCGGGAAGGAGTAGGCCACTGGGCATACCTTGCCAGCAATGAAACGCTCGAAATATTCGCGGTACTTGCAGCTGAGGAATGGCTCGTGCATGGGGCGGTAGAAGTAGCGTTGGAGCTGGGGCGTTCTCTGGTCCAGCGCGTCTGCCTCGAACCCTTCGGAGAAAGCAACCCAATCCTCATCGGGGAGGTGCGCGGGCAGGCGTGTGACTGTCGGGGCCCGGTCGTAGGTGGTGTAACCGAAAATTCGCCACGCGCATTCGGCGGCCACAAAGTATCGGCCGCGGAGCCAGTCAGCAATCTCATCGACGGGTTGATCGTCGGATCCATTCGCGTAGAACGCGCGGTCCGGCCCTATGAAGAGGAATTTGAAGAGGCACTCAAACAAATTGACGGACCCAGCGAACTTGACGTTCGCATGGCCGCCCCACTTCAGCAACACTCGAGGGGGGTGCTCGACGACGAGCCGGTTGCAACGCGCGTCGCCGCGGCCGTAGGCGGGGCCATTGGACTGGCAGTTCGGGCAAGTACCATTGCACGGGCGCCTGCGATGATGCGGGTAGCCTCGTGCGTCGATCTCAGCGGAGTCCTGGAACGGCCAAGGGCAACCTTTGATGCGCTCCTGATCGGGGTCGTTCGGGTGGCAGGAAGGATTGCGCCGATGAATCATGTGGAGAAGGACGCAGTCACGTAGTGGGCCTGGTGTGGCAGGGACCTCGCGTGAGATCAGTTCGTCAATCTCGTCTGCGCCGCGCGGAGGGTTGTCGACGGCGAGGGCGATATGCGCATGAGGCAAGCCACGCATCTGGCATTCTACCACGCGAATGACGCACCGTCGGCGTCCGCAGAAGTCATGTTTCAAGAACGCGATACGCGATCATTTCCAATAGTCTGGCGTGGAAGACTCGGACCACGACGTCAGGTCGGCCAGCAGCCGATTGCCCCGGCAAAAGGGCGGCCTGCATCTCTGGCCAGCACGGATTGCATGTGAGCGCGACGAGAAACGTGGGCGGCCCCTTGCGGCGAGCACATTCCAAAGAGTCAATGCGGAGTCGTCGGAGGTGGCGAGGGGGGCCAGGGGCGCTGGAAGGAAGACCAACCCGGACGCCCGCGGCAGGTTGCGCAGGACTGTTAGCAAGGGTCTCGCATTGGTCGCGTCGGGGCGCTCTCTTCGTCCTGGTTCTCTCGGCGAAGTAAAATGAAGCGTTCGCCCTCCGTCCGGCAGTGCATGTCGACGAGCCATTCGTTGAGTAGTCGCCCGCATGCGTGCATGTGGGCCAAGCGAAGCAGGCACTGGCGGTACCGCCACATTTGACTGATGCAAACGCCGTGAACTACTGCATCTGGGCTCCAGCCTCGTCCTCCGGCGGGGAACCACAACGGGTGCGACAATGGCTCGTAGAAGGGGTGCAAGGGGTGGAGATATCGGGGCGCACTCGTGGACTGCAGCCGGAATGTCACGGCGCGTGGCTCCGCGCGACCATCGCTGTGGGCGCCAGCGATGGCGGCGAACTCGCTGGTGCCAGGGCCCCATTTTAGGTGGGCAGCTGCGTCGGGGCCTGGGCGCTTGATTGCGCCGAGGCGCTTGGTGCCATGCATGCGCACATTGGAAGGCCGTAAGTAATTGCCGAATCGTAGCTCCTTCGCGGGACCAGCGCTCTGAATTTCGTGGACCGCCAAAGCAAATAAGCTGTTGTAGCGGCGGCTGACGGCTGTGAAGCCCGCGAGGCGGGGTGCGTTCGTAGCGGCGTCGTGGAGGGGGTGTCCTTTCGCATCGGTGGCAGGCCACGTGGATTGGGATGCGCTCAGAAGAGCAGGGGAAGGCAAAAGGAAGAACTCGGTAAAGAGAACGGCCCATTTGTCATTGTTGCAGCAGAATGCGAACGGCTCGCAAGGGAGAAGGCGTGCTGAACAGCGCGGGCAACTGCGAGCCACGTCGCCTGCCGCGAAGGGTTGGTCGCCATGGGGTGGGCGCCCGTTCGCGGCGCGCTCCCGGCAACGTCCTGCTGAAAATCGTTGGTCGTAGGCAAGCGCGCCACTGGGTACTGCGAGGCCGCATTGGGCGCATGTCGTTTCCGGTCGGGAGCGGGTCTGGCCAGATGTTTGGGGGGCGCTCGCTGTGCAAGTGATGCATATTCGAGCCGCCCGTTTGATTTGATCGCTGCTGAAGCTTCCGCGTGGGAGGTCGAGACCACAGCGGGAGCATTGCAGTTCTGAGGCGGCGCCGGGTCGGCCACGACCAGCGGGTCGTCTGTGCACTTGCGAGGGTTGGCCGCCGTCGCCAGCGCAAAGCGCGGGGCGCGTGCGAGGGAAGCGCAGGCCTGTGAGCAACGCACTTGCGCAGCCAGGGATGAGCCATGCTCCAGAAGCAAGCTCGCGGAAGCCAGAGAACATGAGCAGTCTGAGCCTAGACGACTACGAAGGAGAAGGGATGCGACCGAAATGATAATGACGCAGACGACGGGCTGGCGAGGGCGGCGCCGCTCAGCGAGCACGCTTTCCCAAAGGAGGGGCAGAAGAGGCCAAAATGATCCGAACGTCTAAAGAAAATCAATGTTTGTTGCTTCTCGCCTTTTCACCCCCGAGGGTCCCCGAGGCTTGAAGATGGCCCCAAAATTGCCCCAGAGCTCGTATGTATGTACGTGTGTATATGCGGGGCCCCCGGAGTTCATGCATGGTGGTCCTATGCTGCCAAGGGATTGTTGGCGGTCATCAAAAAGGCGGGGACCTGGTGGCTGGCACTCCAGTATTTATCAGTGTACGTATGGGAAGCCTTCGGGGTGCTCGGGGGCTGTAGGTTTGCGAGGTCGTGCATGTATGCGGGGTCCCTGGGGTCCTCGTCTGCTGGACCCGTGTTGCCAGCGGTTGTTGGCGGTGCAACAAAAGAGGGGGGACCTGGTGGTTGGCATTCCGATGCGTGAGCTGTGCTTGCGTGCGATGCGAGGCTCTTGGGGTGCTCAGGGGCTGCGGACTTGAAAAATATGTATGTATGGGGGGTCTCCGGGGTTCTGTCTGGTGGGCCTCTGTTGCCAGTGGCTTGGTGGCGGTGTACAAGGAGGAGGACCTGGTGGCTGGCATTCCGGTGTTTGCGTGTGTATCGCTACGCTTTGTTCAACATGTTGTGTTTCATCCTATTCTGCAATGCTGAGCGCGAAGCGCTCGACAGAAGAACGAGGCGCACGGAAACAGGCATGAAAGGATTCGGAGGCGCGTGACGACGTAGGGGGGGAAGTGCGGAAGAAACAACGCAACCGGGCATGTATTCCCTGCAGAAATGACTGAGCTGATGGAGGTGGCCTGCCTGACCGTTGGAAGCGCTGCAAGAGCACCCCGGGATACCTCAAGGTTGTCGAAGAGAGCATCCGAGTCAAAATGAAACAACGGCAGGGGTCAAAGACAATTCCAGAATGCCTGGAGATGGTGGTGAAGCCAGAAGACTCCACGAGGGCAAGAGACTCCACGAGGAGAGACATTTGTACATGTATGCGGGGTCCCTAGGGTCCCTGTCTGGCCTTCTATGCTAATGACGTGTCGGCGGTGCGCGAAAAGGGGGGGATCTGGTGGCTGGCATTCCGGTGTGTGTGTGTGTGTGATGTGCGAGTCGAGGCCTCGGAGGGTCCCCGGGGCCGGAAGATGGCTCCCAAATTGGCCTAGAGCTCTTATGTATGTGTGTGTGCGGGCTCCCCGGGGCCTTGTATGGTGGTCCTATGCTGAGAGGCTATAGTTGGCGGTCATCGAAAAAGGCGGGGACCTGGTGGTCCTTTCGGGGCTTCCTGGGCCTTCTTGGGGGTCCTTTTTAAGCTCTTCTGGGCTGGGTGGGGGCATTCTGGGGCCGTCCAGGGGCCCTCTTGGACCGTCTTGGGGGGCTTGGGCCGTCTTGGAGCCCTCTTGGGGCTTCCTTGGGCCGTCAGGGGGGCCTCCTTTGGTTCTCTTGGGGTTCCCTGGGGACTCTTTTGGGACCCTCTGGGGCCCTTCTCGGGCCGTCTTGGGGCTCTTTTGGGCCGTCTTGGAGCTCTCTCGGGCCGTCTTGGCGCCCTCTTAGGGGCGTCTAGGCCGTCTTGGGGCGACCTTGGGGGCCTCTTGGGCCGCCTTGGACGCTTTTAAGACCG
>CAUYUJ010002337.1:382810-387810 GCA_963575745.1 Prorocentrum cordatum
CGTGTATGGTCAGTGCATGAGTGGTGCTCACGGCGATGAGGTGGATGGCGTGGATGGTGACGAAAAAAGACATGATGATGAGAAAAATGATGCGGATAGCGATGTAGTGTGTGCGGAATGGAGCGGGTGATGGAGTGGAAGGCGTGTGGGACTGGTGATGATGGTGGACATGTGCACAATGACGATGGATCATAATGATGACGATGCTGATGGTGACGATGATGTTGGAAATTGGAACAGGATGCAGAAGGTGATGGTGCTGTTTGCGATGATGCCAATAAGTGCGTGTGCACACAGGTTCCAGGCCACTGCCTGAAAGCCAAGCCCAATGCAAGAAAAAACGTTATGAGAGATTTGGAATAAAGCGTGTGAGCGGTGATGCTGTAGGGGACACAGAAGAAAAAAACAATCAGGAAAACAATTTCGTCTGGAGAGATCATGTGGAGAGACAACGAAGAAACGAACAACAGAAATGACGGAACTCCGCGCGAGTTGAAAGCCGCTGAAGTTAAGATCGATCCGCTTCTAATTCGCTGGTGGGAACAGCCAGCCTAACTAAAAAGCGTTCGGGTCAAAGTTCATTCGGGTTTGAATTCGCTAGGGTTTTAATACGGTTGGGTTGGCATTCGCTCGGATTTAAGATTGCTCGCGTTTAGATCCACTCGGTTGTTTTTATCCGCTCGGGTGCTCGGTTTTCATTTCGATCTGTATAGACTCGTTCGGTTCAAATTCGCTCGGGCTTACAGTAGTTCGGGTTTGAATTCGTTCAGGTTTAATTTCGCTCGGTTTTATTTTCGCTCGATTTAAATTTGCTTGGGTTTAAATTCGCTCGGACTTACATTCGCTCGGCTGCACCAGCGCAGCCAGGGCGAAAACCAAGCAAGAAGCCGACGGAGACCGAAACCGAACGACAAAAAACACAGCGAACAAAGCGAGCGAAACGAAACCGAACGAAAAACAGTGCGAGCGAAAAAAACGAGCGAACAATTACGCTACCGAGGAACCCCACATACTTATATTATGACTGGAGTGATGAGAGCTGAAGTGGAGCATGTGAGACTGATGTTGGTGGCCGTTGCCCCGCCGATACCGCTGTGCCCTGGACGACCGTCACGGATAGCGGCCGCGGTGAGAGACCACCCCCTGCGCAGCCCCCTACGGTGTCGAGAATATGCCATGCCTGCTGTGCCCTGAACGACCGTCACGGATAGCGGCCGCGGTGAGAGACCACCCCCTGCGCACCCCCTTACGGTGTCGAGAATACGCCATGCCTGCTGTGCCCTGGACGACCGTCACGGATAGCGGCCGCGGTGAGAGACCACCCCCTGCGCACCCCCTTATGGTGTCGAGAATATGCCATGCCTGCTGTGCCCTGGACGACCGTCACGGATAGCGGCCGCGGTGAGAGACCACCCCCTGCGCACCCCCTATGGTGTCGAGAATATGCCATGCCTGCTGTGCCCTGGACGACCGTCACGGATAGCGGCCGCGGTGAGAGACCACCCCCTGCGCACCCCCTTATGGTGTCGAGAATATGCCATGCCTGCTGTGCCCTGGACGACCGTCACGGATAGCGGCCGCGGTGAGAGACCACCCCCTGCGCACCCCCTTATGGTGTCGAGAATATGCCATGCCTGCTGTGCCCTGGACGACCGTCACGGATAGCGGCCGCGGTGAGAGACCACCCCCTGCGCACCCCCCTACGGTGTCGAGAATATGCCATGCCTGCTGTGCCCGAACGACTGGGGCGTGCTGTGCATGTGCTGTGCTGTGCTGTGCAAGAGGAGGGAGAGGAGGGAGAGGAGGCGGCAGAGGAGGAGGAGGAGGAGGAGGAGGAGGAGGTGAGTCGCGGGTGCGGCGCGGCATGGAAAAACCAGAACCCCACGAAACATGTGGGGAAACAGCGAGCAAAAACAAATTCGAGCGAAACAAATTCGAGCAACAAAAAGCAAGCGAAACAACAACGAGCGAAAAGAAAGCGAGCGAAACAAAAGCAACGAGCGAAATAAAACACCACCGGCCGCGATGGCCCCGAGGCGCCGCCAAGCTGGCCCAAGGTGATCCAAGGGGCATCCAAGAGGTTCGTAGAGGCCTCTAAGAGCCCCCCCAGTGGGGCACGCGAGAGGCACGACACAACTAACGATCAAATGCGCTCAGTGATTCTCAGGTTCACGCTCTTCTGGCCTTGAGTCAATCCAAGATGGCCCAGCAGGCCCCAAAGACCAACCGAAAACGGCTCAAAAAGGCACTGAGATGACCCCAACACGGCCTCAAACGGCCCAAGGTAACCTCAAGACAGCCTCGTCGGGTCCCAAGATGGCCCCAAGGTAGCCCAGAGATGTCCCCCAAAACCGCCTCCGAAGGCGCAAGACATCACAAGAGCACCTGAAGACTGTCAAGAAGGGCCCAAAGGTGGCCCAAGAGGACGCCAAAAGGCCCAAGGAATGCCCAAGATGGCCTTGATACGACCCCGAAATGGCCGTAGAGGGCCGACATTCAGAAGCTGTTGCTTTTCCATTTGGGCCACCAGTGTCTTGCGTTGATTGCATTCCTGCGAATCCCAGTCCGTTTGCTCCCCCGGTCGTTGAAGCAACAGGTGGGGGAACATGGCTGCGAAATGCGTTCGTACGTCAAGTAAGCGCATACACTGTACGCCAATACTTCTCAATTGTCTGGTCAAACAAGTTGCGTCCAAAAAGGCAGGGGGCGGCGGTGAGCCGCGGTAGGCGTCTTCGATAACAGTCTCTGATCTCCGACATGCTGCAGTGTATTCCATTCCCACCATTGGAGCAACCGAAGTCTCCCCAAGCATGCCTTGGCGGCCATAGTGCTACAGGATCAGGTCGCTCACAAACTTGATGTGCATCAGCAATCTGTTTGACCGTGTTCCAAAACTCCCAACCGGCACACTTTGGTACGTGAACGAAAAAGAATATGCGTGTCACATTTCCCTGCCGTCCACGGGCATTGCTTCTGGCAGCGGGTCCACTTTCACGCTGAATCCTGTCCTGTTTGGCTGTGGTAGAGGATCCGGCATATTCGGATCCAGCCATGCCATGTTTGGGCTTCGGCTTGGGCTTAGTTCGTGATGGCTTCGCGTTGGGCTTTGCACTGGCCGAACTATTGGCGAGAATCGATGATCTGGCAGGTTCGGATCCAGCCATCGTACTACCGGGTATGGGCTCAGGCGTGCTTATTGATGCATCCGCGTTGGGATTTGGACTGGTCGGATTACTGGCGCTGCTCGAATCTGGAGCAACCTTACCCTCACTTGAAGCAGGTGCGCGATCATAATCAACAGCATCAGCATTGACTCGGTGTGGATGTGATTGCCGTAGCAAAGCGAGCTCACTGCCCCAAAGTAGGGAAACCGCAAGAGTCATATCGTCAAGCCCAAAGGCCACCAGCACGATGATAATAATCCAAAGCACTAAGAACAACTCCGGTCGCAGACCACGCACAGATATGGCCGCCATATCTTGCAAATTTTCCTGCAGTGACTAGGCGCTCATGCTACTAATCAGACGTCGGCAGATGACGCCGCACGCTGCACAGTCGACTCAGCCACGACAGCTCGAGCCAAGCGGCCCCAGACAGCCAGCTCGCGACAAAACAGAAACGAGGCCGCCCAACCCTAGGAAGACGAGATCCGCGCAACTCCCATGCGCCGGGGGCGTCGAAAGCCCCATCCAATAGACACGAGACGAGGATAAGAAACCCAAGCGTCGCATTTGAGGAAGAGGACGAGGAGAGGGAGAGAGAGTTGGGGGATTCCTCGGACGACTTCGCCCTTCGCGCTGCGCGAAGCTTTTTTTGTTTTTGTTGTTGCTTCGCGCTGCGCGAAGCACGATGTGCGGTCCTCTTCGCCCCTTCACGCCGCCACCCGGAGAGGAACGGCACTCTGGCCCAGACTGCGACGGGCGAAACGCGACTCTTTTTGGGCTCTGGCGGGTGACCACGGACTCCCCGAGGGCATTAGGACACCCGAATTGTCGCGGTTTCGTGCCGTGTCGACCTCGGCGTTGGTTCCTGACTCCGCAGGGATCGTTCAACCTTGAACGATCGGCAGTTGCCGAAACGTCAGATCGCTGAACATCGACCGATTCTGGATCGCCATCGACGTGCAACCTTGAATGCCCGCGGCGGGGTCGCCGCTGGTCGATACGACGTAACCCTACCGTCTCCGGGATAACTGCGTTTGGGCGCGCGAGGCGCGAACCTGTGGCTACCACTGACGGTCCCCAGCCCCGATGATTCGGGAGGGTTGGGCGCCCGAATTATCCGGGACAACTTCGGTCCAGGGTTTCTCCGGCTTGGGCCCCCGAGGCGCGACTCTGTAGCTGCTGCCCCCAGCCCGATGATCCGGGAGGGATGGGCGCCCGAATTATCTGAGGTAGCTGCGGGGCCTGTGTAACTCTGGGTTTGGCTCCCGCGGCGCGAATCTGTAGCTACCCCTGACGGCCTCCAGCCACGATGATTCGGGGCTCTCAAGCATGGGGTGCCTCGAGAGGTTCGGACGGGTCTGTCAGTGCGGGTCGTGACAGACCCTGGAGATAGTCCAGGCTGGCCCAAACAGACCCGCATTGTTGTCTGGTGCGATCTCAGCACCCCGACCCCGGGGGCTCTTAGTCGTCGTCGTCGGCGGCGGCGTCTTCCTGCTCTTCACACTTCCTCCCCCCCCCTCCTGCCGCTCATTATGCTCTTCCTTCTCATGTTCCGCGTCGTCTTGGTCGTCGTCCTCCTCCGCCTCCTCCTCATCCTCCTCCTCCTGCTCCTCTTCCTCCTTGTCTTATCCCTCCTCATCCCCTGCTCTCCCGCTCTGGCTCCCGCAGAAGCCGTGGGACAGACTTGCTGGTCACCGCTCTTTTTCTGCCCCCAGGTACATTCGGGGGCGCGCACACATGGATTAGCGATCCGTGGATTTGGCGCGCGGTCGCCAAATCCATGGATCGGGGGAGGTGCCCTCCGCAGAATGCGGCCGGTGCCGCCTCGCTCGGCGG
>CAUYUJ010002337.1:395310-445770 GCA_963575745.1 Prorocentrum cordatum
TGTTCCGAACGGCGCTGAGCCGCCCGCGTGGTCGATCTCTACCTGCGCGGCAGCCGAAAAGAGACCGACCAGTGGACGGGGGCTGCAGCGAGAATCTGGTCACGAGAAGACTGGCCCACAACACCTGGGCAACCACTCTCGGATCACGGTGATCCTCAGAACACGTGCTAGCGCCAACGCCTGCTCATCCACCGAATCCCCCTTCCATGCGACGCAGCGGCCGTAACGAGGGCCGACGCAGGCTGTATGCGACCGGCGGAACTGAACGGGAGGTGACCACACACACACACACACTTTGGCGTCGCAGCCACGCGCGCAGCGGCGCGGCGTAGAACACGCACACACAAACAAACACAGACATTGGGCTAGCACACCTGCTGAGGATCATCCACTCCCTGCAGGAGAGAAGACGGCATTACCACCTCCACCGGCATATGAGGCTGTCGCTGAACAAACGTGCATCTTCTGTGCCCGTTTTGTAGGAGACCGATTTCTGACCACACCCACTTCCCGAGGTGCCTTGCGAAAAGCGGTTTCCAGAGGTGGAGGTGGGCAGTTTCCCCGCCCCAGGGGAAGGAAAAACTACCCACTTCCACCCCCGAGGGCGTCTCGTAGAATCGAGGATCCAGAGGTGGGTGTGGTCAGAAATCGGTCTTCGATTTTGGGCCCGAGGTGGCAGCCGAGGGGCTTTTGAGAAGCCCCTCAGAGCCACTTTCCTGCAACCCCTGCCCCCCCAAGCTTCTTGCCCCCCGCCCGTTGCCGTCCGCCCGAGCATCCTCAAGGGGCAGCTGCGGAGACCACCGTGGGGGTGTCGTGCCGCGGCTCCTCGGCCTCCCGCTCGAGGCACCTCCTATCTCCTCTGAGATCCGCCGTCGCGAAACGAAGGAAACATCGCCAAGAATCGCGACCGGAACCCCGGACCCCATCTTGCTGCGTCATCCTCCGAGCCGGATGGAGCTGTGAGGGTCCCGGGGCCGGAACTGGAGCGAAAGCGCCAGGCTCGAGAAAGTTGAGACGCCAGGATTTCAATCACGGCACTGGGCAGCACGGCTCCGAGCCGCCGTCCCTCCTGGGACGGGCCGCCGCAGAACCGCCTGGCGCAGCAGCAGAAATCCGCCGATGAACCGGGAACAACGCACCTGGGCTCACAGCGCGGGCCGCGCGAAGCGCGCGGCCGCCCTCGCGCTCGCGAGAGCCGCTCCCGGGGAAGAGCGCCCGACTGGCCCAGGCCTCGAAGCGCGAGCGGGAAATTACCGGTCGGTCGGAAAAAGTAAGTAAAAACATTATGAGGTAGAACTCGGATCAACTAGATTGTGTGCAGGCCCTCTCAGAGGAGGACAGAACACAGCCAGAGCGACTCTTGAAACATGAAAGCGCCAGAAATAGATTGGGATCTGGGCATCCAAAACTACATTCTAATACCTTAGCGGGCCCTGGAAAAGGCGGGGCCGTTTTCTCACCGTTTTCGGAACATGTGTCTTGAAAGTAGAAACGTTCAAAGAAACATCAACAATAGGGCCAGAAACGCCAAAACAAAATCTGGGAAGGCGGACTAAAGTATATTGGGTCCAGACTCTTTCATTCATTGTCCCTGGTTCGTGGCTGAATAAGGAACTCGTGGCGAGAATTTTGCTTGTTGCGTTGTTGTTGTTGTTGTTGTTGTTGAACATTATTAATTCTAAAGAATAATTATTGTTGGGGCCCCTGGTGCACGGCCCCCCTGCGCCGCCTAGGCCGCAGCTACATTTTCATCATTTTCGTGAGGAAGCCTCAGGTAATTCGATGTGATCAAGATCCGGTTGTTTTGTTCCCCCCCGCTTTCCCTTGCAAAAAACACTATAAAATGACATTTCTTGTTCTAATATAATCAAATTTCAAGAATCCCTTGCAAAAAATAAGGTAAAGTGGACATTCGCGCGCGCAAGACGAAATCCTTCCAAAAGCTTAGTGTTCGGAGCGATTTTAACATAAAAACATCAAAAAACCAATGGTTTTTCAACAAAAAAATGTCAAAATCTCATCCCGCGCGCTCTTGCGGATTCGTAGGAAACCCAACACTTTTTAAACATTTCTGTCAAACGGGCTTTTGCGAGCAACTTTTTCGAACTTCTGCGACAACGGTTGCGCACCTGCCAGGGCCATCATCCCTGTCAAATAATACCATGCGGGACACATTCGTTTTTTCTTCGCGCGCGCACGCCGAAATCTCCAAAAACCATTGGGCTTCTTAAGAATTTTAGCACCGCGCATCATAAAATCACACGAATCGCACCGTAGGTCCTCGAAAAACACCTGCACGACTTTTCAAAATTTCTACCCGCGCGCGCTGTCCTAACAACTTCTGTGGGTGTGTACTCCACGCCAGTGTAGTAGCCACGGTCGTCCGCAGGCCACGAAGTGAAGTGTCCGAACGTCATAGGGCGGGAAGCTGGGTGTGGGTGGTGGCGAAGAGTCGTGTGGATATTTGGTAGAGCTTGCACTGCCCCCCCACAAAGTGGGGGTATTGGCTGGCGTCGCATGAAAACCCTGGCACTGGTGAGAACACTGAGCGTTCGGGTAAAGTGATTATTGTTGTTGTTGTTGTTGTTGAACTCTCATTTCTGAAGAATAATTATTGTTGATTCCCCCCGTCCGGTGCACATTGTTTTTTTCAATTGAAGTGCCCTTCCCGGGGTTCGCATCTTGTTTTCTATCAAGGAAAATCTTGAAGGTCAAACTGTGTCGTTGGCCCCCTGTTTACAACAACAACAACAACAATTACTAGCACGTGGGGACACTCCGTTCTCACCAGTGCCAGGGTTTTCATAGGAGGCGGGCAATACCCCCCCTTTGTGGGGGGGCCGGTTCAAGCTCTACCACATTTCCAAACGACTCTTCGCCACCACCCACACCCAGCTTCCCGCCCTATGACGTTCGGACACCTCACTTCGTGGCCTGCGGACGACCTTGGCTACTACACTGGCGCATGGGTACAATGACTTGTTGTGGTAACATTTTCTGTAAGCTAGCTTAGTATACGACTTTTCCCCCTGCAATTGAAGATTTCGGCGTGCGCGCGCGAAGAAAAAACGAATGTGTCCCATATGGTATTATTTGACAGGGATGATGGCCCTGGCAGGCGCGCAACCGTTGTTGCAGAAGTTCGAAGCACGTGAAAAAGTTGCTCGCAAGAGCCCGTTTGACAGAAATGTTGAAAAAATATTGGGTTTCCTAAGAAATCCGCAAGAGCGCGCGGGATGAATTTTTGAAACTTTTTTTTGAAAAACCATTGGGTTTTTCATGTTTTTATGTTAAAATCGCTACGAAAACTAAGGTTTTGAAAGGATTTCATCTTGCGCGCGCGAGTGTGCACTTCGTGTCATTTTTTGCAAAGGATTCTTGAAGTTTGGTTATGTTAGAACAAGACATGTCATTTTATATTGTTTTTTGACAGGGAAAGCGGGCGTCAACAAAACAACCGGATCCGGACTCCCCCGTTTTGCCTGAGACTTCCTCACGAAAATGATGAAAATGTGGCTGCGGCCTAGGCGCGGCGAGGGGGGCGTGCACCAGGGGGCCCAACAATAATTATTCTTAAAAAATAATAATATTCAACAACAACAACAACACCACCACCACCACCACCACCAACAACAACAACAACAACAACTTCAACAACAACAACTACAACTACAACAACAACAAACATGTTAAGACTGATCGCTCTTATCTGCAAGCGTGCCACTCAACACGTGTATCCCGAACCCTCGATACCCACATTTGTTCGTCTTCGACCGCACCCCCTTGGGGGTAGATCTGTCTTACTTACAACGTGTATTTCGTGCAGCCCCTGAGGCAGGGGAAGAGAGGACGGATGGAAGGAAGGGACAAGGGGGAGGGAGGAGGATGGAGCACGAGAGACACTAGGAGGGGGGCTAAGAGCAGAAAACACGCGGCAGAACCAGACGGGCAGATCGGGCGGGTAGACCCTACCAGGCGGGTCGGGAAGGAGGGCCCAGGCGGCCAGGTCGAACAGTCGGGTTGCTGAAACGTGCGTCTTGCATGAATCACGAGGAAGTCTCGAGCGATAGCTCGATTCCCAAATCAATCGTGACTCCTGAATGCCGAGGGCGCGGCATCTGAATAAATTGCAAAGAGATCCAACGCGAGAGCGCGATTCCTGAGTAAACTGCGAGGAGGTCCCGCGCGAGAGCGCGGTTTTGGAATAAATTGTAAGGAAAGATCAGGCGGGAGCCATTGTTGTTGTAGTTCGGGGGCCAATAACGCAGTTTCATGAGGAAGACTCTCCCTGATAAAAAAAGGCGCGAACCCCGAAAAGGGCACTTCAATTGAAAAACACAACTGTTACCAAAGGGGGGGCCAACCATAATTGTTCTTCACGAGTGAGAGTTCCGCGACAACAACAACAATCCGTTTACCCTTATGCGCGATGTTTCCACACGAAACATGCGACCATCATGAGAACCACCCCCACCATGGGGGACTATTGTTCAATAGCGGGGTCCACTATTTACATTCCCAGATATATCCCGCCTAATGAGGTCTTGCAAACACCTCCTCCGAGAAACCCCAACATATCCCGCCACGAAACGCATGCCCGCCCCTTGCTGGGCCGATACGAGACCGCCAGTGGAACCCCAGCAAAAGGTAAAACACAAGGAAGCATCGAGCGACAGGATTGCCTTGGTGGGGATGGGGGCTGCTGGCGGCGAGGCAAGGACCTGGCCCTGAATAGAAAGGGAGGAAGTCTCGACCAGGGGCGCCGTTGTTGCTGGGAGCGGCGCCAATGCTGAACAGAGTAAAGCGCCAGTCCAGCGTAAAACGAAACGAAGTTTCGAGAAGGAACGCTGGTTTTGTTGGGACGGTGGTTGTCGGCGGCGAGGAGGAGCACCGCCTTGAGTAAAAAGGGAGGACGTCTCGAGCGGGAGACGTGGTTTTCTCGGGGCGGGGGCTGTCAGCGGCGAGGGACACCACCTTCCTAAGAAAATAAAGGAAAACCTCGTGCGGGAGCGATGTTCTGGCTGGAGGCTGGAAGCGGCGCCAATTCAAAAGAGAGTAGGGCGCCAGCCCAGTGTACAACAAAAGGAAGTATCGGGCGGGAGCGCTGGTTTTGTCGGGGCGGCGGCTTTCGGCGGCAAGGATGAACACCGCCTTGAGCAAAAATTGAGGAAGTCTCGAGCGGGAGCGTTGTTGTTGCTGGGGGCGGCGCCGATGATAGAAAGAGTGGCGCGACAGTCCAAAGTAAAACAGGAGGAAGTCTCGAACGGTAACGCTGGTTTTGTTGGGACGGCGGCTTTCGGCGGCGAACAAGAGCACTGGCCCTGAGTAAAAAAGGAGGAAGTCTCGAGCGGGAGCGTTGTTATTGTTGGGGGGCCCGTTTGGCGCCCCCCCAAAGCGCTCGAGGGTGAGCCTCACTTTCAATGCAAATGTAGCCGGCGCCGAGGATAGAGCGCCAAAACGCCTGGGGGGTCCAATCATAGTTGTTTACTGGCTAACACTCAACAGTAACAACAACAACAATAACAACAACAACAACAACAACAACAACAACAATTACTAGCACGTGGGGACACTCCGTTCTCACCAGTGCCAGGGTTTTCATAGGAGGCGGGCAATACCCCCACTTTGTGGGGGGGCCGGTTCAAGCTCTACCAAATTTCCAAACGACTCTTCGCCACCACCCACACCCAGCTTCCCGCCCTATGACGTTCGGACACTTCACTTCGTGGCATGCGGACGACCGTGGCTACTATTCAGGGCCCCGCGGCCGACGACGACGGCGTGCGCGCGCGAAGAAAAAACGAATGTGTCCCGCATGGTATTATTTGACAGGGATGATGGCCCTGGCAGGTGCGCAACCGTTGTTGCAGAAGTTCGAAAAAGTTGCTCGCAAAAGCCCGTTTGACAGAAATGTTTAAAAAGTGTTGGGTTCCCTACGAATCCGCAAGAGCGCGCGGGATGAAATTTTGACATTTTTTTGAAAAACCATTGGTTTTTTATGTTTTTATGTTAAAATCGTTACGAAAACAAAAGGTTTTGGAAGGATTTCGTCTTGCGCGCGCGAATGTCCACTTTACCTTATTTTTTGCAAGGGATTCTTGAAGTTTGGTTATGTTAGAACAAGAAATGTCCACTTTAGCTTATTTTTTGCAAGGGAAAACCGCCCGTAACAAAACAACCGGATCCGGACCAACCCGTTTTGCCTGAGACTTCCTCACGAAAATGATGAAAACGTGGCTGCGGCCTAGGCGCGGCGGGGGGGCCATGCACCAGGGGTCCCAACAATAATTATTCTTTAGAAATAATAATGTTCAACAACAACAACAATAACAACAGCAACAGCAACGCCAACAGCAACAACAACAACAACAACAGCAACAAACAATACAACAACAACAACAACAACAACAACAACAACAACAATAAATAATGCTCGCCTTTATCTGCTCGCGTGTCCAATAAAACCTATTTCCCAAACCCTCGATACCCGCTCTCTTCGTTTTCGATCGAACCCCTTTTGGGGGGTATACCTTTCTTCCCTGCAGGCCGGGCCACTGCAAGCGGCGGGGCGGCCGCGGACCGTCGACCTGGCCAGCGGCAGCGCTGATCGGCGGGGCGGCCGCGGACCGTCGACCCGACCCCAGAAGGGACGGACAGGGGACCGACCACGACGACGACGACGACGACGACGACGAAGACGACGACGCCGACGACGACGGCGACGACGACGACGGCGACGACGACGACGAGCGAAAGCGAGAGCGAGAGAGAACGACAGCAGGGCCACAAGGACACGAAGCAGGCCACGGAGGGCAACAACGCGGACACGAAGGGAATGCGTATGGGGCCACGAAGAGCGCGAACGAGCGGGGGCCGCGAAAGGCAGATAATGCGGGGCCACAAAAGGCAACGATGGGGCCACTGAAGGTAGCAACTGAGCCACGTAGGACAGATGCATCTGGGGCCACCACGGTCGCGAACGAGCGGGGGCCACGAAGGGCATACATAGATGGGGCCACGAAGGGAAGCGAGGGGGCCACGAAGGGCAGCGAGGGGGCAACAAAGGGCTGCAACGGGGCCACGAAGGCTTGCGACGGGGCCACGAAGGGCAGCGAAGGGGCCACGAAGGGCTGCAACGGGGCCACGAAACAAAGCGAGGGGGCCACAAAGGACTGCAACGGGGCCACGAAGGGCAGCGAGGGGGCCACGAGGGGCTGCAACGGGGCCACGAAAGGCAGCGAGGGGGCCACGAAGGGCTGCAACGGGGCCACGAAGGGCAGCGAGGAGGCCACGAGGGGCTGCAACGGAGCCACGAAGGGCAGCGAGATCGAGACTCCGATGTAATCTGTGAGGGAGTCCTTAGCGTGAGCGCGACTCCTGGGCGCCTGGGTGTCGGGAGCGCGGCGCTTGAGTAAATTTTCAGAAATTCCAACACAAGGGCGCTATTCTTCAGTAAGTGGCAAGCAAGTCTCCAGCGAGACCGCGATTCCAGAGCGCCGGGGGGATAAATTCTAAGGACATCCAAAGCGACAGCGCGATTCCTGAATAAAACGCGAGGAAGTCTCGGGCGGGAGCGGGGGTCATGGCTAAAAGGTGAGGAAATCTCCAGCGGGAGCCGTTGTTCTTGCAAACCGGGGGCCAACGACATAGTTTGACCCTCAAGATTGTCCCTGATAAAATACCAGGTGCGAGCCCGGGCAAGGGCACTTCAATCGAAAAAACCATGTGCACCGGACGGGGGGAAATCAACAATAACTATTATTCAGAAGTGAGAAATCAATAACAACAACAACAACAACATCAACAACAACAACAACAACAACAATTACTAGCACGTGGGGACACACCGTTCTCACCAGTGCCAGGGTTTTCATAGGAGGCGGGCAATACCCCCACTTTGTGGGGGGGCCGGTTCAAGCTCTACCAAATTTCCAAACGACTCTTCGCCACCACCCACACCCAGCTTCCCGCCCTATGACGTTCGGACACTTCACTTCGTGGCATGCGGACGACCGTGGCTACTATTCAGGGCCCCGCGGCCGACGACGACGGCGTGCGCGCGCGAAGAAAAAACGAATGTGTCCCGCATGGTATTATTTGACAGGGATGATGGCCCTGGCAGGTGCGCAACCGTTGTTGCAGAAGTTTTAAAAAGTTGCTCGCAAAAGCCCGTTTGACAGAAATGATTAAAAAGTGTTGAGTTTCCTACGAATCCGCAAGAGCGCGCGGGATGAAATTTTGACAATTGTTTTGAAAAACCATGGGTCTTTTTGATGTCTTTATGTTAAAATCGTTACGACAACTAAAGTTTTGGAAGGATTTCGTCTTGCGCGCGCGAATGTCCACTTTACCGTATTTTTTGCAAGGGATTCTTGAAGTTTGGTTATATTAGAACAAGAAATGTCCATTTTGCCTTATTTTTTGCAAGGGAAAACCGATCGTAACAACACAACCGGATCTGGTACACATCGTTTTGCCTGAGACTTCCTCACGAAAATTATGAAAATGAGGCTGCGGCCTAGGCGCGGCGAGGGGGCCATGCACCAGGGGCCCCAACAATAATTTTTCTTTAGAAATAATAATGTTCAACAACAACAACAACAATTACTAGCACGTGGGGACACTCCGTTCTCACCAGTGCCAGGGTTTTCATAGGAGGCGGGCAATACCCCCACTTTGTGGGGGGGCCGGTTCAAGCTCTACCAAATTTCCAAACGACTCTTCGCCACCACCCACACCCAGCTTCCCGCCCTATGACGTTCGGACACTTCACTTCGTGGCATGCGGACGACCGTGGCTACTATTCAGGGCCCCGCGGCCGACGACGACGGCGTGCGCGCGCGAAGAAAAAACGAATGTGTCCCGCATGGTATTATTTGACAGGGATGATGGCCCTGGCAGGTGCGCAACCGTTGTTGCAGAAGTTCGAAAAAGTTGCTCGCAAAAGCCCGTTTGACAGAAATGTTTAAAAAGTGTTGGGTTTCCTACGAATCCGCAAGAGCGCGCGGGATGAAATTTTGACATTTTTTGTTGAAAAACCATTGGTTTTTTATGTTTGTATGTTAAAATCGCTACGAAAACTAAGGTTTTGGAAGGATTTCGTCTTGCGCGCGCGAATGTCCACTTTACCTTATTTTTGCAAGGGATTCTTGAAGTTTGGTTATGTTAGAACAAGAAATGTCCACTTTAGCTTATTTTTTGCAAGGGAAAGCGGGCCGTAACAAAACAACCGGATCCGGACAACCCGTTTTGCCTGAGACTTCCTCACGAAAATGATGAAAATGTGGCTGCGGCCTAGGCGGCGCGGGGGGGTCGTGCACCAGGGGCCCCAACAATAATTATTCTTTAGAAGTAATAATGTTCAACAACAACAATTACTAGCACGTGGGGACACACCGTTCTCACCAGTGCCAGGGTTTTCATGGGGCGCCGGCCAATGCCCCCACTTTGTGGGGGGGCAGTTCAAGCTCTCCCAAATTTCCAAACGACTCTTCGCGACCACCCACACCCAGCTTCCCGCCCTATGACGTTCGGACACTTCACTTCGTGGCATGCGGACGACCTTGGCTACTACACTGGCGCATGGGTACAGTGACTTGTTGTGGTAACATTTTCTGGACGCTAGCTTAGTATACGACTTTTCCCACTTTTCAAACACTCGACACCTGTACTGGTTTTTGATGGTAACATGTTTCTGACGCTAGAATAGGAAACCACGGTATACCAGTACGACGCCGGTACTGTCTGTCGGGCCTACAATGATATTGACTGCTATGGTTGGTGAGGCGCTAGCGTCTGATACGACGTTTTTCCGTTTCTGTACCCCACTAGCGAATGCACTTATTTTGAGTGGTACCACGTGGGTGGCGCCAGCATACCACAGGACTTGTTTCCGTTGTTGTGAGACGATACAGACTCATTCTTGTTATGTTTTTGTGGTTCCGGCCTCAATGTGCAATTCTGGCTCATTCTTCTACGAAATACACGTGAGTAGCTCTCTCTCTCTCTCTCTCTCTCTCTCTCTCTCTGCCCACTGCGCAAGGGATCCACACCTAAAGAGGAACACGAAAGAATACGAAGCGATGCCGGATCCTGGCAGAGCGATCGGGTCTCTTTTCCGAACATCTGACGGCCCCTAGAGCCGGGTCAATGGCACGGGGGCCGGAGATGGGAGGTCACGTCACGCCCCCGCCGGAGGAGGAGGAGGAGGAGAAGGAGCAGGACAAGGAGGAAAGGAGAGAAAGGAGAAAGGAAGGAGGGGCGGGAACGGCGCTTGCACGCCCACCCACCGCCGGCCCCCCGCCGCGGCTCTGGAAACACACGTGAGTAGCAGTGCCGACGGTGCATACGTATGAAAGAAAACATGCTAGAGAGACGCGTCCCTCTTCTCTTCATCTTCTGGCATACGCCTGTCTCTGATGGGGCGGATACCGCGCTGGCCCTCGTTGAAGGTGAGCGGGCGCAATGCTGCCAACTGGGCTCCTGGCAGCAATACATCAGGAGACAAGTGTCGAAGCATGGTGCCGATGCGCCTCCTCGTGACTTCATCCCCCGTGCGTGCGTGGCGCTCCATCACAGCCAGGACGCCCTGCACATGCGGCGGAATACGCAGATCCACCTGGTAATCCATAAGATTCCACGAGTCTGCCTGCCCCGCAGAACGCCATACTGGCATGTGCCACCAATGGTCCTGTTTCGGGAAATAGGTGATACCATCCTTGACGTCGTCGGAGGCATTCCACAGAGCCATAGCTGGCGGCGGCCCCATACCCATGGCTCCCGTGTGTGTTGCCACAAATACATCCACGCTCGCCATGCGCCTGTATGACAGACCTGATACCACCTCGGAATGCACGGGAATACCCAGGAGCTGCAACAGTTTGCGCAAGCCAGCATGCACCCAGCCGCCGTGCCCGACGAAGACGTGCCGTCTCCAGTTCGCTATACCAGCTTCGGTGCACAGCCGATGGAATACATCCGAAAGTGTGCCCAGGTACTCCGCGGCTGGATCTCTGAAACCAAGAAGGTTGCCGAATACCAAGCCAGGGTAGAAGTATACCGCGAACGCCAACCACTCTGGGGTCTGGATGCCTCCCATGCGGAGCTGGTTCGCGACCATACCGTTCTCCTTGGACTGACGCGTGCTCTCCGGCGTCGAGAGGCAGAGGCATACGCCCATGATTCCCTGCCACATACACGGAAAGTACACTGCAATCGCGAACCACGTGGTCTCGTGCAGCACCTTGAGCCAGTTGCATACCAACCGCTCCCCGCCGGGTGCGATCTCCCAGAGCCTCATACCCTCGGCCACCTCCTCGTGGGATGGGGTATACTCCCCAGTCTGTTCGTCCCAATGCCCTGCCATTGACAGCAATACGGTAGCGCGTGTGTATACGCAAGGAGGTGCGGAATGAGCGAAATACGACTTGAGCCCAAATGGCTACGGCATACATACGAATGATGCTGTGGGAAAGTGCCAAAGTCCATACGAACAGAACAATCATGCATGCGTTCTATACTGCCCTCTCCCAGAAACGCACCCAACCAGTGATCTTGTGGGGCACATTTTGGAAAATGCACAAATACATGTGTCACACTGTTGGGGCGTGGGAGCATGCACGCACAAACCAGGTGGTCACATTTGTGGGGCATTTTTTCTGCCACTCCCGCAACCTTCATATATCCACTCCCGAGATGCAGAAAAAAAATAGCCTGGTCTAAATGCATGCAGCCCCTGCCCCCCCAGTGTGCACGCACGACTCTGGAGCATTAGGCTCATATACCGTGCCATCAGCCAGCTACACTGCCGAAATCGTTGACGGCGGAGGCCTGTGCGCCCACCGACTCCACGTCAATACCGTTGTGGCCCAACGTATGACGGAGCTTCACAGCAGCCTGGAACTCTTGAAGTGATACCTCCTGCTGCGTTGGACCAGCTCCGTGAAAACTGTTCCCGTGATACCTGAAACAGGTGGCGGCCCTATGGTGACACTGAGCCGCAAATGCCAAACCCCCACAGCTTTGCCAATGGGCCATCATACGCACTCGCGAAAGTTTACTCTTGTCGAGCCACTCATACACTTTCTTCGCATGCTGGTCCAACTCCGGCTCAGTCTTCGTGTCCGGCAGCACTGCTGCGTCCATGCCGCTCGCACGCAGGGCGGCAGCACCCTTTTTCTCATACTGCTTCTTGGGTGCCAGGCAATACTGCAAGGACGGCAGTATCAGCTCAATCTCTTTGTAGAACTCCTCATGCATGTTCGGATTCAATACCACCTTGTTCGCCGCCTGTACCGAGGGATCCTTTTGATACTCGCAGAAAGTCTTCATCGCGTGAATGAAACGGTTAATACCGACACCCCTCCGCTCCGGCTCCTTGCTGCACATCTCCGACATCCATGCGGCCCCACTCTTCAGCGGCTCCTGCATCTCGGCCCGTACCTGCTTGTCCGATAACTTCGCGAACTTGGAAGGCCCGTATACGTTGAGCAACTGCGACGGCAACGTCTCGAATACCTTCAGCCACTCCCGCTTCTTCTGGTCCTTCGGCTTCTCCGCGGAGGCCGGGGCGCCCGAGAGCGCCGCTGGCGCAGCCAAGATCGCGAAGTCAGGGGCCATACCACTGTCGAGCATTGCGACCGATTGATACGAAACCGAAGGGAATATACTTCCGAGTGGGAAGACTGGTACTGCCGTGCCAACTTTGGGAGTATATGACTGCAGTTATCAACCGGATACCTGAATGTACCGTTTAAACAAACGTATAATACGCTTCTTTTTTTAAAAATAAAAAATGCTGGAATACGTAGCCCTACTGGAAAAAACACACATAAATTTGTCGCACTTCTTGGGAGCGCACATGTGCACAACAAAGTTGGTCACATTTTTGGGACGAATCTTGGTCACAGTTTTAAGACAAAGTCTGGGCAATACACACCTGCATTTGTCACACTAAAACGTGGGAGCCTACGCGTGGAAGGTGGTCACATTTTTGGGTCAAATTTCAGACACATGCGTTTGTTGTATATGATACAGATTGCACATGATACACATGATAGACATGAGACAAAGTCGCACAACAGTTGGTCACATGTTTGGGGCAATTTTGAGACACATACATTTGTTATACATGATACACATTGCACATGATACGTATGATACACCTGAGACACAGTCGCAAAACAGTTGGTCATATTTTTGGGGCAAATTTGAGCAACATGCATTTGTTATATATGATGCATATGGTACTTGATACATATGATAGACATGAGACAAAGTCGCAAAACAGTTGGTCACATTTTTGGGCCAGTTTTGAGACACATACATTTGGCATATATGATACATACCAGCCTTGCTCTTTGTCGGAGATACACGCGTGTGCAATCCTCGGCAGCACCTGGCCCAGGAAGGTGGTCACATTTTTGGGTCAAATTTCAGACACATGCATTTGTTATATATGATACATATTGCACATGATACATATGATAGACATGAGACAAAGTCGCACAACAGTTGGTCACATTTTTGGGGCAATTTTGAGACACATACATTTGTTATACATGATACACATTGCACATGAGACGCATGATACACATGAGACACAGTCGCAAAACAGTTGGTCACATTTGTGGTGCAAATTTGAGCAACATGCATTTGTTATATATGATACATATGGTACTTGATACATATGATAGACATGAGACAAAGTCGCAAAACAGTTGGTCACATTTTTGGGCCAGTTTTGAGACACATACATTTGGTATATATATGATACATGCCAGCCTTGCTCTTTGTCGGAGATACACGCGTAGGGAGCCTACGTGTGCACAACAAAGGCGGTCACATTTTTGGAACAGATCTCTGAAAATACACTTTTGTATCTATGCATGTATGTATGTCTGTATGTATTTATGTATGTGTGTATCTATGTAAAAATGTATGTATGTACGCACATACGACGGTATGTAAATCTCAGTGCATGTCTCGACGTACGTATGTATATGTGTATGTGACTGTGTATGTATACGTCTATGTGTAGAGGCATGGCTATGCGCGTCGAACAAGAATGTTTACATGTGTGTATATATGTATATGTGTATGTCATTGCTGGTGTATGCTCTTCTTTCATACTGTTCTGCTTGACCCCTGTGTCAGACAACATGCAACTATACAAATGAACGCCGCCCTCAGGGTTCAGCCAGCAACGCTTCCAGCTTGACTTTGGAGAGACGTCTGGTGATCCACCTTCCCTGCTTTTTCATTCTTTCATACTCGCAGCCGCCGCGAGCGCGCACTGCGGACACCAGCTCCTCGTAACTCCTCTTCCGCGCCCCCGTGCCTGAAGGCTTCTGCATACCTCGCTTCACCAGCGCCGCGAGCTTCTTCTTAGTATGCGACTTCGCGTACTTGATACCCAGACCCTTCGCGGCCTCCAGCAAGCTGCGATACTGCTGTGTGTGCTGCCTCGCATACGTTTTTTTTTTTTTTTTTTTTTTTTTTTTTTTTTTTTTTTTTTTTTTTTTTTTTTTTTTTTTTTTTTTTTTTTTTTTTTTTTTTTTTTTTTCCCCCCTGGGGTTTCCGGCCCAAGCCTGCCTGGACCTTCTGAGTCACAACGCTCAGACAACTCGCCAGCACACGGAACTCTGGAATACCGTCCAATTCAACCTTGGGACACAAACGGCGGCGACCCATCTGATGCGCCACCTCCAAAGGTCCACCAGCGCGTTTGGAGGGTAACTTCCGCAGCACAGCGAGTGATACACCCACACAGCTGCGGATCCCCTCCAAAACCTGAATTGTGTGACAACGCGTGGATACACTGTATGCTAGCCCATTTCGGACACGCGAAACGTTTGCCCGCACTGACTTGCTCTTGTCATACAGCTCAATGAGGTGCCAAAGACCATGCAGCGAATACCTGTTGATAGCCTGCCGCGTCTCGCAGAACAATACATACATGGTCGCGGCACTCACTTGAGACGTGGTGTTTAGAGCCGTCCTCATACGACCCAATGCCGTGGTCATACTGTCGCAGGACAGCACGCCAAAATACGCGAGCTCCGCCGCAGCATCGCGTCCATACTTCCGACACTGCCGCTTCAGAAACCACTGATGCAGCTCCTCGGTATACTCCGTTGGCGTGCAGCCCATGCAAAACTCAAGCATGTGCATAAAACACCGCACACAGTCCATGCTGTTATACTTACCTGCCATCTTCACCTGGTTCTTCTGAACAGCCACGGCCACATAGTCCGGGATACTGCCCCCCATGGCCACGATGTCAGCGCTCGCGACCGAGACGCCCTCCACACGGGGACGCTGAAGCCCCGATACTACGTGCGCCCACTTCTCCGCAAATGCAACAAGGCGCCGTCGTATGCGAGCCCTGCGAAGAGCGCGAACGAAGTTCAAACCAGAATACGCAATATGCAAACCTTCCCGATGGGCCAAATACGAGCAGCCCCTCTCTTTGCATACTGCCTCGCAGTGCCGCGCAAGTCCGAAACAAAATGAATCGAAGTTCTCGACGAATACACTCCACTGATCCAAAAGGAAGTCACATGCGACAGGTACTCCTGCCTGACCTCCGGTGAAACGCAGTAATACAAAGGACAACAAGAAAAGGTACCCTGCGGAGTCCATGCCAAGGCAATACGTGGCCAAGAAAAACCCCCTCTTGAGCCAAAGTGCCTATGAACAACACACACAGACATACCCCGGAACTCCCTCCGACATGAACCTCCTTATGGATGCTATTCTCATGGCGATCCAACTGCATACTGAGACAAATCAAGCATACAATAAAAAAATATATACGAAATTATGGCTACAAGTTCTCATAGCCATCCACCGATGTGAGACAGAAGGCGTACTACGACACATACATGCGAAGTTCTTTCTGCGTTCCGTGTCTATCGTGATATTTTTGCTAGCGACACCATACTTCAGAAAGCGATGAGAAATAAGCCAATGTGGAATTGTCAAAAAAAAAAAACACTGAGGCACGGTCCCCCGGGTACATATCATACATGCTACAGGTGTCACATACACGTATATGTATGATGCATATGGTACATATGATATATATGACACATCCGATACGTGATCCATATGGTAGATGTGACACATGTGGCCAAAAATGTACTTACGAGAGGTATAGAACATGATAGCTAGGACACACATGATACATACTCACACACTAGTTGGTCGCATTTTGGTGAAAAAAATGTGGGGAAGTCCCCGCATGGACACATGATCCGTATGACACACGTGATACGTAGAAGACTAATTATAGATTTGATAAAAATGATACGTGAAACACATGACAGACATAATGCATACGATTACACCATGCGATGTTCGTTTCTATGATGGCATACACTTCGACTCCAGCTCATAAACGCGAGCGGACCGGTGACGCTGTGTTCATACCCCACATAACCAATTCGGTGTAGAAATGACGCAGAATGGCCATGCTGCCCGCAGAAAAGTGGCCAATACGATCCGCAAGCTCCACTCCATTCAGCAGCTCTGCCCCAGTCCTGGCATCGAGCCCCGGATACATGCTTCGCTGTGCACGAATGTGTCCGCAGACTGCACCGCATAGACGATCATACTCGCGACGCGCCCCTGAGTCGAAGTGCTTGGCGTACTGCCACACCTCACTGGACCCCCCATACAGGAAGCAATGCTGAGGGCAATACGCGAAAGCCTGGGTGAGAAATGACCCCACGGCGCCGAGCAGCCCAGGCTCATACGCCCGCATGTCGGCCCGAGGTGGGTAGAGATCATTCCCCAGGGATATCCATACCACGAATCGCGGCGCCTCACAGCGCGCCGTGATGCAATGAAGTACGTGGTGATACGTCCGGGATGGATCCCAATCACTGCAGAACGCGAGGCCGCCGCGAGCCACCAAAATACAGCGCTGGCCCGTCCTCTCATACACCGCTTGGAGCACATCCTGCATATACACCGACCAGTGCTCGGCACCGCGTACAAAAGCCCCCGAATCGACAACAATGATACCAGGGGGGCGCTGCTTCGTTCCAGGCGGTACCTCACCCAGGTCATATCGCCATAGCAGAGCCTGAGCAGCGCCCCATGCATACAGAGCACAAGGAGAGGTAACCATCGCTCGTTACTAAAAGAAAACTGCAATACTCTGAGACAACCTCAATGCAATGCGAAATGTCTCTGAGAGCCAATCCGCTACGGATACAAAATATGCTGACAATAGCGTAATGTGATGAGCACACGGTACCACATGCTGAATCTGAACAAACACTGATATATGAGAATGCTACATATGATACATGTGACGCCTATGCCGCAGGTGCTACAGACAAGTGCAACGCATGCACATGATAAATGACACGTATGCTGCACCTGATACCTGTGATACACGTGGTACATATGGTGCACATGTTGTAGTTGTTGCCGAACACATGATACTCGATACATGTGATACATCCGGGCCATGATACATACAGTAGATATGATACTAGGCCGACATGGTACATACATGCGTGTCTGTACGTTTTTTCAACGTCCGGCACCATACGTCATAGATCATTGAGAAGGAGGCCATGATCCAATCCCACGGCCTGTTGCTCCTCACACACTGGCGCATCGGCAGCCTCCGCACTGGCACCTGCAGCAAACTTCGCCAGGATACTTTGGCACTCGGTCTTGGATACCTCTTCCGTATCCTCTGTGCTCACGAGGAAGTCCAAGAGATTGTTGCCCATATCCATGGACAGAACAGGGTCCGCGTCATACTCCCCTTGATCTGCACAGGCATACTCCAGGCCTTTCCCCTCGTCGGCAGATGACGATACCGAGTCATAGCCACGCTCCAGAATCTCGCCGGCCTTCTCAGGCCCAGCCGGGAGGAAGTCACTGCGGCGGAGCTTGCCGAATACATAACAGCCCTCGCGGGACTTAAAGCGACTGCAGGCAACGTAGCCATACCCTCTCGTAGCCACTCTCTTCTTCTGCTCGAAGTAAATACAGCCGTGAAAGAGATCCGCACCCTGCGCTCGACGCACCGTGGTCGCATACCCGTAGCAGCAGGGCAGGAAGATATCCCCATTCTCCTCGATGGGGTGCACCAATACCATGTTGCCCGTGCCCACCAGCCTGGCTGTAAACACAGAGTTTCCACGAAGCGACTCGCATACCGTGGCCAACGCCCCATTGACAAAGCCTCGCTGTTTGTCAAAGTTCCGACTGAGGCGAATCACGAAGGTCTGGCCAAAATGCGTAAATTGGACTTCGTGGTCGGGTCGCAATACCCACCCTTCAGCAGATCGGCCTCACTAATGCCGAGTAATGCCAGAGCCGCTCTGCATACCTCTGCCGAGCCAGCGTTCGTACACGCCAGCCAAGAAAACGGATAGCCTTTCTCCGCCGCCAACGCCATGCCGCGCTCAACACAAGCCTCCAAGGACTCATGCTGCCAGTGCCGGTCGCCGAAATACTCCGTCAAACACGCTCGATCTGGCTGAGCCTCGCGTATACGGTTCAGGAAAACCAGGTGCTGCTTGTCTGCGGTGCGACACACGGTCTTCAAGTCAACCTTGTCCATTTGGTTGCAGAAGTGCTCGCATTGCCCCCCGCTCAAAACTGGCTGCAACTGCTTAAAATCGGCCACGATACCAGTGAAGGGTTTATGCGGCTGCTCCCGCACCGCGGCGAAAAACCGCATCCATTCCTGGTCTTCATACTGGCTGCCTTCATCGCAAAGAATCAAATCAATACCTCTCAAAGCCGAGGGTGGGGCCCAGCGGACCTTCCCGTCCTTTCCGGCCCTCTTATACTTCAGGACTCCTTGTATGGTGTCCACTCGGATGTTCTCGATACCAGGTCTGTCTGGCAGCTTGGACTTGTGCTGGTGCACGAGATACCCGGTGGGGCACACGATCAAGACCTGAACAGACTCACATGCCCAAATGGCCAGCTCCAGCAATACTGCCGTCTTCCCACTGCCTGGTGGTCCACTGATATACAAGAAACGCTTACTGTTCTGCTTCTCCTCCTCGTCCTCCAGCGACACACCCTTCTTGACCCGTTCGATGGCGTCTGCCTGCTCTGGGCTCCACGTGCGCTGCTGATACTTCGGCCTGTTCAAGGTATCCCACTCCTGCCGAAGGCACTCGTACTCTGGCTCGTTATCGCATTGCGACACACGCATATACAGCAGAAAATTCGCGTGTTGCTTCTGCTCGAAGCAGCCGACACGCTCATCGCGCATACCGCGAAATTGCAGATCGCGTCGGGCCAGCGAGAGCAGGTACTCGAATGCTGCCCTATCATTGGCAAATACAGACCCTCCAGCGGTATACTCAGAGCCGAATGATAGTATCTGGCCTTCCTCACCCACTCGCATCGGCAGCGCATGACTATGGAATTTCAGATCACACGACGTCTCCACGATACCAGCAGTGTCGGACCACTTCCAGGACATGAGGTACTCGATCATGCCCACGAAATTCTTCATACTGTCCCAGTGTTTGAACGTCTGAGGGAATAATTGTGCAGCGTATACATGTGGCAGCACAGTCAGTGAATGCTGGCCCCAATGCCCGTCCGTCAGCTCGTACCAGTACCTGCAGGCGACCACTTGCGTAGGTTCATACCTTTGATGATGTCTGCCGCCACGGAACTGCACGCAGTGGTTCGAGGTGTCATACTCCCTGCCACGGTGCCATACCGACAGTTGCGCCATACGGATCGCCACTTCCGGCAAGCACGGGCTGCTCTTGCTGAGCAAGCGATGCGCGGTTAGCCAGGAGCTGTTTGCATTCTTCTGCACGTACTCGCCGAGCCCCACGTCGACGGCATCATGGTCCTTCGCCACATACCTGGAGATGTAGTTCAGACGGCCGTTGCCTATCTGAACATCTATCTCGGCGCAGAATACCAGTGAGAGGAACTTGAAGAATGCCGACACGACAGCCGTCCCAGTGCGCCCTGCGAGACGTTGCAACAGCCCAAAGCATACAACCCACGCGCAGATGTGCCAGTGCGGGGTGCCACGGCCTTGGCACTCGGTCTTCATACACCACTCGAAAACGATGAAGTACCTGGACACTGTTATTTATTGTGGCACACTGTTGTGACATGATACATATGGTACATGATACGTATGATACACATGAGACAAACTCGCAAAAGAGTTGGTCACATTTTTGGGGCAAATTTTGGAACACATCCAGTTGTTGTATGTGATACATGGGGTACATGATACATATGACACACATGAGACAAACTCGCAAAACAATGTCTGGAATTTTGTTATACAACAAGACGAACCTGTGGCCCCAGCGGTTCGCCAAAAACAACCAGATACAGCGAACCAGGAAATACATATGGAGTGACATCATATAGGCACCAGCAAAAATACAGCGAAGGTACGGCTCCATGAAATACGGCCTCGGGAACTTCCACTCCGCAGGCGCGATGGTGATAAACAAATTCGGAAACGCGCACAGCCATACCTGTCCCCGGAAATTCCGGCAGCGTTGATACAGGGCCTCATAATTCTTCTCGTCGTAGCAGCGCACGAGCATGATGCGCACCAGATCAGCGAGGGAGTCTTGCACAATCTCCCAATACCCCGTAGAGGCCTGCGAATCTCGAGTCATTACGTCCCCCGTGACGCCGAGGCTCTTGGCACGGACTTGTGCATTGAAATACTTGTTCGCCAAATGCTTCTCGCACAGGAAAAACGGCAGGTCCCGCTGCTCGCCATATACGCGGGCACTGGACAGCACCTTCCGAGTCCAAGACAGGCCGATGGATACCACGCGATTCGTGCTATCCTGGGTCTGGTCATAGTAGTGCTCCATTATACCCGTATCAGTGAAGTCCGTAGTCGGATACAAGACGGGATACATGGCACACTCGATACCTTTCATGACAACAAAGAGGTCGTAGGAGGACAGATTTAAGGAGCTGCGGTTCTCGATACGGATCCTCTGGTGCGTCAGAAAGCTACTGTAATACTTGTTATGCGCCCTCAGAAAATGAATAGTTGTTGGTTGTGTTGTTGTTGTTTTTGTTGCTGGATTGTTTTTTTTTGGATTTTTTCTTTGGGGGGGTGGGGGGTGGGTTGGGGGCGACCGCGGCGCCCCTGCTCGCGCGGATCCTATGGTGCGTCAGAAAGCTGCTGTACTACTTGCTATGCCCCCTCAAAACATGATCGACCCACGAACCCGGAAAGGAATATAGAAATGTCAGGCATTGCAACATTTCAAAGACACCTGATTGGGCGACGGGCACATGCAATGCTGAATGTATCGATGATGATGTACTGTGCCGAGGGCTGTGCTGTGCTACGCCGTGCTGAACTGCGATGTGCCATGCCGCGATTGTGCTCTATATAGCGTTGTGGATCGAGTCCTCCCTGGCATCCGAGTCCTCACCGAACTGATCTGGAGCGTAAGCTCGAGCTGCCTGAGCAGATGGTAGCTGCCCCAGAACTAATCGACAGAGGGAACATGCCAGGAGGACGCGCCGCGGAACGTCCCAAGGGACGCGCCAGGCGACGTGCCAGGGGACGTGCCATGGGGACGAACCGCGGGACGTGCCGAGGGGACGCGCTACGGAACGTGCCAGTGGACGTGCCGAGGGACGTGCCAGGGGACGCGCCGCGCGACGTGCCAGGTGGACTCGCCACGGAACGCGCCAAGGAACGTGCCAAGGCGCATAGTTGAGTGTATCGATCTTGATGTACCGTGCCGATGGCTGTGCTGTGCTGGGCCGTGCTGAACTGCGATGTGCCATGCCGCGATTATGCTCTATAAAGCGTTGTGGATCGAGTCCTCCATGGCATCCGAGTCCTCACCGAACTGATCTGGATCGTAAGCTCAAGCTGCCTGAGCAGATGGTAGCTGCCCCAGAACTAATCGACAGAGGGAACATGCCACGAGGACGCGCCGCGGAACGTCCCAAGGGACGCGCCAGGCGACGTGCCAGGGGACGTGCCATGGGCACGCACCGCGGGACGTGCCAAGGGGACGCGCTACGGAACGTGCCAATGGACGTGCACCGCGCGACGTGCCAGGGGGACTCGCCACGGGACGCTCCGCGGAACGTGCCAGGCAACATGCCAGGCTGCAATGCCATGGGTATCGATATTGATGTACCGTGCCGAGGGCTGTGCTGTGCCTGGGCGACCTGGACACGTGAAAACACACGTTTCGCTCAAGACGTTGTCAGCACATCCTCATGCTAGGCATCCGCCTGGGCAACCTGGACACTTGCAAACAAGCGTCTCGCTCCAGACATCCTCAACACATGCTCATGCTAGACATCCGCCTGGGCAACCTGGAAAAGTGAAAACAAGCCTCTGGTTCGAGACATCCTCAACAATCCTCATGCTCGCCATCTGTCTGGGCCACCTGGAGGCGTGAAACCAAGCGTCTCGCTCGAGACATCCTCAAGACCTGGGCACGTGAAAACAAGCAATCCACTTGAGAGATCCTGAGAATTCAAATCCCCAGGAAGGGACAATCTATAACACAAAACAAGCGTTTTGCTCGAGACATCCTCAACAAATTCTGAAAAGCAAGCGTTTCGCTCGAGACATCCTCAAAGTTTAATTCGCCGGCCCTCTTCCCACTCGTTATTTATCGCAAAAGAAATTCGCCGGCCCTCTTCCCGTCAAACCCGGGGGGAAACCATCTAAAAGAGAACCCTGGGCTCAAGCCCTTTCCGGGAAAATGAAATGCAGCCTTGCACCGATCGGTAGGCATACTCGCTTCGCAGACCAGGTCCTTCTTGAAGTACGCGCGCGAGAGGCCCACCTTCTTCCAGTTGAACTGGTGCGCAGCGCCATACCTCTCTTGCTGTACTGAGGTCCTCAAGACGACGATGCTCAGAGCACGACATTCGTCCACGGTCATCTCGTGCATGCCGGGTCCAGTGCTGTGGTCCAGCGAAAACTGCCCAAGCGAATATCGAGGCCAGGTGATGCACTCCTTTGCCTCGTAGCCCGACTTCGTCGCCAAGGGGATCATATACAGCTCCGACGTCTTTGCAACCTTGAGGGCCTTCCCATGGTTCTGCATACGGCGGTTGAACTTCTCGAGAGGAGTCTCTTTACCAGAACAGCAAGGGCAGCTGGCAACCACAGGCGTATACATGCCTGGCTTATACCACCATCTCGAAGATATACCAACTTGGCCACAAGCGTGCACCACCGGGTCCTGCGGTACTTGCCGCCGATACGCTGCAAGCATGTCTGGTTTTTCCGACGTGCTACGGTCCTGATATACACGGTTCGAGAAATACTCGTCATTGAAGAAGAACGAACCGCAGGCCTCGCAAGCGGACCAACTCCCGTAGCACACCCAGAACGCAAAGTCTGTCAGATTATACTGCTTCTTGTAGGTGGCTTGGATACGGGTGAGTGATGACATGGACCAAGACTGTCGCTGAAATACCTCCTGCTTTAACATGGCATACGCAGCAATAAGACAAGCGTCCGCCGCCATTTTCGGGAATACTATGCAACGGTCAGCTGTCGCCACGCTGCGAGCTCTCGCATACCAGCCTTGCTCTTTGTCGGAGATACACGCGTGTGCAGTCCTCGGCAGCACCTGGCCCAGGAAGGTCCTCTCGTAGGCCTCCACCACAGGGCCTGGCAGCGCATCCTTGTATACGAAGGCACCTGGATACTCGAGTGCCAACTTGGCATGCCGTTCGTGGGCACAAAAAAATACCGATAGATTCTGCAAAGGCACAAACTCTTCCGCCACGCCCAATCGCTGACATAAGGATACACGCACAGCCTCCAAACCAGATCTAGCCCGGGCGCGCGGGCCAACCTCCCGGTTGTGGCCGAGCTTGCTATCCAGAGGAACGAAGGAATACAAGAACTCCCACTCCTGTTGCTCTAGGTGCTCGCTGGTCCAGTATTCGCCACGTTGCTCGCGATAGCGACGATGCGCTACGAGCCGCTGCGTGGTCCTGCAATCCACGAGATACTGCGCCAGCAACTGCTTTTTCACCTCCTCGGCCGAGACACCCTTCTGCAGCTGCTCCAGGACATACTCCCCGCATACGTGGCTGTGTATCTCCTCAGCATTCTCCAGTATTGCCAGCTGCTGGGAGGGCGCCTTCAGCCACCTCTCCAGGGCGACCCAATGTGCAAATGCCCCGGTCTCCGCGCGATACTTGTCCACCAGCGCTCGCCCCCTCAAGCCTTCTACGTGATACCAGTACTGGAGGTCCCTGCGCGACAGCGCGTAGACGGCGCAATTGCCATGTTTGGCCCGTCTCCGAGTCGATACTTGCCGAGCCACTCTCGCAAGGCATACGGACCCGCCCCATGCCCCCAGGCCTTCAGACGCACCTGCATATTCTGGTAAGTGAGGCCAAGGCCCAAGTCGGAGACCTGCTCTCGATACCGCTTGCCGCATGCCGCCTCTACAGAATCCCCCGTCTGCAGCTTTATACAAACCACATCTGTGGAGGAAGAAGCTGCCGTGGCCTGCTGCTTCGATACGGGCTCCTCCCAGTCGACCGCGGCAGGCCGTTTGGCCACGCGGGCAGATCCGGCGGCGGCTGGCCGTTTCAATACCCCGCCTGCGACCTGTGCCGCCGGGCGCTTCAATACACGCTTGGTGACGGCCTGGGCGGATGAAGCCGCCGCCTGCACTGAGGAGCTCACCGACGCATACACATCGCACCACTGTCTCAACACTCCTCGGGACACCAAGACAGCTTTCCGTCGCATACGCAACACGGCATGCAACGTGTGGTACTTCAGCCCTGGATATACCGCGCGCATGTGGTCACCAAGTGCCGCGTCGAGCTTTTCAGCCGTGTCATACTGCAAAGGTCCAGAGTCAGGGTGATACTTCACGTACCATTGCCTCAAAACCATACCGCTGACAGCGACGGGAGGGTCGCTCTCCGAGAGAAGCTGCGAGAGGACCTCCGCGGCGGCCTCGTCGGCGAAGCTCTCCCGATACTGATTGAGTCGAAGACGCTGGCCTATATATACTATAACAAACAGTTAACGAAGCATTTATAAATCTGATTAAACAACAATTTGCAAATTATGTTTTTTTTTTTTTTCAGACTAACTGTCTGCCTATACATTCCTCCACAGCTTGGGCAGTGTTCAATGCTCCCTTGGCGCCCCACTCCGTGCTGAGCCACTCCTGGCATACCCTGGCGTCAGCAGATACAGATAAATGTCCCAGGAGCCACTGCTTCAAGACGGCCCCGTCAGTAGTCCCCTCGGGCATGTCTGTGCGAATACGTTCTCCATACCAGGTCTCCAGATGGCCAGCGTTCTGCACTTTGACAAGCGTCTCTTTGGAAGAATACTGCAGCAGCCACGTCGTTGCGACCTTCTGGCACATACAGTGGTGGATCCAACTGTCGGAGCGCCCCGCATAATTTGAAAGCTGTATTACACTCGATGCCCAGGTGGCGGATGGCAGAGCCGTGCTGCTCCTCCAGCTCCTTGGCGCTAGAAATACTGACCTTGCCAGGCACAACCCGATACTTGCACCACCAAAGCTTGCACGCCTGGTGACTGACCTGGATGCCCTTTGCAACGAGCGCCTGGTGCAAATAATACGGGCTGCCGCAGTCAGCCAAGGGAGGCCGCGACAGCTCTGGGCCATACTGCTCGTCAAGGGCTTTCGCCGACAAAGCCATGACCCATCCAAGAACACAGGCGATACCTTGATCCGAGATGGCTACGGATGTGACAGTGATCAGTGATTTTGTTCGATGACGTGGTGACACACTGACTTGTTGTGGTAACATTTTCTGGGCTCTAGCTTAGTGTACAAACGCACGCCTGGCCGTTTAACCCTAAGGTGTCGGAACGCCCTAGAGGCCGAACGCGCCGAACAGGAATGTTGGAAAACCATTGGTTATTGAAAGATTCAGCGAGAGCGCGCGGTGGATTTTCAGATTGTTTGGATGAGAAAATCGTACGATTTCATATGTTTTATTGAATTCGTAGCTTGAAATTGTTGAAATCACCGTGTGTTTGGCAGGATTTCGAGGTGCGCGCGCGGCGGCCGCGCGCATGTGGCCCGCGCGACATTTTTTGCAAGGGATGGTGGCCCCTGGCAGGCGCGCGAACGTCATCGAAGGAGTTCGACGTGCGCGCGAAAGTCGCCCGCGAAGCCCCGATGGACAGGAATGTTGAAAAACCATTGGTTATTGAAAGATTCAACGAGAGCGCGCGGTGGATTTTCAGATTGTTTGGATGAGAAAATCGTACGATTTCATATGTTTTATTGAAGTCGTAGCTTGAAATTGTTGAAATCACAAAGTGTTTGGCAGGATTGCGAGGTGCGCGCGCGGCGGCCGCGCGCATGTGCCCGCGTGTCATTTTTTGCAAGGGGTGGTGGCCCTCGCAGGGGCGCAGACGTTGTTGAAGCAGTTCGAGGTGAGCGCAAAAGTTGCCCTCGAAGCCCCGTTTGATAGGAATGTTGAAAAACCATTGGTTCTGGAAGGATTCAGCATGCGCGCGGGGGCAGATTTTCGGAATTTGTGGATGAGAAAGTGGTGTGTTTTCATATGTTTTCTTGACATCGCATCTTGAAATTGTTGAAATCACAGTGTGTTTGGCAGGATTTCGAGGTGCGCGCGCGGCGGCCGCGCGCATGTGCCCCGCGTGTCATTTTTTGCAAGGGATGGTGGTCCTCGCAGGCGCGCAGACGTTGTTGAAGCAGTTCGAGGTGAGCGCAAAAGTTGCCCTCGAAGCCCCGTTTGATAGAAATGTTGGAAAACCATTGGTTTTGGAAGGATTCAGCATGCGCGCGGGGGCAGATTTTCAGAATTTGTTGATGAGAAAGTGGTGTGTTTTCATATGTTTCCTTGACATCGCATCTTGAAATTGTTGAAATCACAGTGTGTTTGGGTGGATTTCGACATGCGCGCGCGGCGGCCGCGGCGATGTGCACTTCGTGTCATTTTATGCGATGGATTCTTGAAATGCGGTTATGTTAGAACACGAAATGTCATCTTATATGGTTTTTTGGCAAAGGCACGTGGGGACACACCGTTCTCACCAGTGCCAGGGTTTTCATGGGACGCCGGCCAATACCCCCACTTTGTGGGGGGGCAGTTCAAGCTCTCCCAAATTTCCAAACGATTCTTCGCGACCACCCACACCCAGCTTCCCGCCCTATGACGTTCGGACACTTCACTTCGTGGCATGCGGACGACCTTGGCTACTACACTGGCGCATGGGTACAGTGACTTGTTGTTCTAACATTTTCTGGACGCTAGCTTAGTATACGACTTTTCCCACTTTTCAAACACTCGACACCTGTGCTGGTTTTTGGTGGTAACATGTTTCTGACGCTAGAATAGAAAATCACGGTATACCAGTACGACGCCGGTACTGTCTGTCGGGCCTACAATGATATTGACTGCTATGGTTGGTGAGGCGCTAGCGTCTGATACGACGTTTTTCCGTTTCTGTACCCCACTAGCGAATACATTTATTTTGAGTGGTACCACGTGGGTGGCGCCAGCATACCGCAGGACTTGTTTCCGTTGTTGTGAGACGATACAGACTCATTCTTGTTTTGTTTTTGTGGTTCCGGCCTCAATGTGCAATACTGGCTCATTCTTCTACGAAATACACGTGAGTAGCTCTCTCTCTCTCTCTCCTCTCTTTTCTGACCCACGCGCAAGGGATCCACACCTAAAGGGGAGCCCACACAAAAATACGAAAAAAAACGAAAAAAAAAAACAAAAAAAAAAACAAAAAAAAAAAAGAAAAAAAACAAATAAAAAAAGAAAAAAAGAAATAAATGAAAAAAAAAAAAGCGATTGCCGGATCCTGGCGAGAGCGACGGGGTCTCATTCCGAAACATCTGACGGCCCCCTAAAGCCGGTCAATGGCACGGTGCCGGAGATGGGAGGTCATGTCACGCCCCCGCCGGAGGAGGAGGAGGAGGAGGAGGAGGAGGAGGAGGAGGAGCAGGACAAGGAGGAAAGGAGAGAAGGGAGAAAGGAAGGAGGGGCGGGAACGGCGCTTGCACGCCCACCCGCCGCCGGCCCCCCGCCGCGGCTCTGGAAACACACGTGAGTAGCAGTGCCGACGGTGCATACGCATGAAAGAAAACATACTAGAGAGACGCGTCCCTCTTCTCTTCATCTTCTGGCATACGCCTGTCTCTGATGGGGCGGATGCCGCGCTGGCCCTCGGGAAATAAGTGATACCATCTTGAGGTCGTCCGAGGCATTCCACGGCAGCATAGTGGCGGCCCCATACCAGGCTCCGTGTGTGTTGCCACAAATACATCCAGGCTTCGCCAGGCGACTGTATGACAGACGCTGAACCACCTCGGAAGCACGGGAATACCCAGGAGCTGCAACAATTTGGCGCAAGCCAGCATACACCAGCCGCCGTGACCGACGAAGACGACCCGTTCCAGTTCGCATACCAGTCTTCGGTGCACAGCCGATGTGACTACATCCGGAAAGTGTGCCAGGTACTCCGCGGCTGGATATATAGAACAAACCAGAAAAGTTGCCGAATACCAAGCCAGGGTGGAAGTATACCGCGAACGCCATCCACTCTGGGGTCTGGATGCCTCTCATACGGCGCTGGTTCTCGACCACGCCGTTCTCCTTGGACTGGCGCGTACTCTCCGGCGTCGAGAGGCAGAGGCATACACCCGTGAGTCCCTGCCACATACGCGGAAAGTACACAGCAGTCGCGAACCACGTGGTCTCGCGCAGCACCTTGGAGGCCGTTGCATGCCCAAACTCGCCTCCCGCCGTTGGATCTCCCAGAGCCTCATGCCCTCGGCCATTCGGCACCTCCTCGGGGATGATGGAACGTTCCCCACGTCTGTTAGGTACGCGCTTCGGGCATTGACGCAATACGGTTAGGGCGTTGGTGTGTATATGCAAGGAGGTACGGAATGAGCGAAATACGACTTGAGCCCTTGAGCCAAATTGGCTTACGCTACGGCATACATACGAATGATGCTGTGGGAAAATACCTAGTCCATACGAACAGAAACAATCATGATGGCGTTTCTATACTGCCCTCTCCCAGAAACGCACCCAACAGTGATTTTCTTGTGGGACACATTTGGTAAATGCAAAATACAGTTGTCACATGTTGGACGCGGGAGATGCACGCACAAACAAGGGGTCAGATTTGTGGGGCATTTTTTTTTGCCACTCCCGCAACCTTCATATATCCACCCGAGATGCAGAGAAGCAATACCCTGGTCTAAATGCATGCAGCCCCTGCCTCCCCAGTGTGCACGCACGACTCTGGAAAATTACTCATATACCGTGCCGTCAGGCAGTGCCGAAATCGTTGACGGCGGAGCCCTGTGAGCCCACCGCCTCCACGTCAATACCGCTGTGGCCCAACGCATGACGGACCTTCACAGCAGCCTGGAACTCTTGAAGTGATACCTCCTGCTGCGTTGGACCAGCTCCGTGAAAACTGTTCCCGTGATACCTGAAACAGGTGGCGGCCCTGTGGCGACACTGAGCCACGAATGCCAACCCCCCACAGCTTTGCCAATGGGCCATCATTACGCACTCGCGAAGTTTATCTGAGGTTCGAGCCACTCAGAAAATTTATTCGCACGCTGGCCACTCCGGTCAGTCTTCGTTGCACGGCAGCACTGCTGCGCCCATGCCGCTCGCACGCAGGGCGGCAGCACCCTTTTTCTCATACTGCTTCTTGGGTGCCAGGCAATGCTGCAAGGACGGCAGTATCAGCTCAATCTCTTTGTAGAACTCCTCATACATGTTCGGATTCAATACCGCCTTGTTCGCCGCCTGTACCGAGGGATCCTTTTGATACTCGCAGAAGGTCTTCATCGCGTGAATGAAACGGTTAATACCGACACCCCTCCGCTCCGGCTCCTTGCTGCGCATCTCCGACATCCATACGGCCCCACTCTTCAGCGGCTCCTGCATCTCGGCCCATACCTGCTTGTCCGATAACTTCGCGAACTTGGAAGGCCCGTATGCGTTGAGCAACTGCGACGGCAACGTCTCGAATACCTTCAGCCACTCCCGCTTCTTCTTGTCCTTCGGCTTCTCCGCGGAGGCCGGGGCGCCCGAGAGCGCCGCTGGCGCAGCCAAGATCGCGAAGTCAGGGGCCATGCCGCTGTCGAGCATTGCGACCGATTGATACGAAACCGCAGGGAATATACTTCCGAGTGGGAAGACTGGCACTGCCGTGCCAACTTTGGGAGTATATGGCTGCAGTTATCAACCGGATACCTGAATGCAACGTTTAAACAAACGTATAGTACGCTTTTTTTGTGAGAGAAAAAACATTATGGAATACGTAGCCCCACTGGAAAAAAACGCACATACATTTGTCGCACTTCTTGGGAGCGTGCATGTGCACAACAAAGTTGGTCATTTTTGGGGCGAATCTTGGTCACAGTTTTAAGACAAAGTCTGGAAAATACACACCTGCATTTGTCGCACTAAAACGTGGGAGCCTACGCGTGGAAGGTGGTCACATTTTTGGGTCATAGACATGAGACAAAGTCGCACAACAGTTGGTCACATTTTCGGGGCAATTTTGAGACACATACATTTGTTATACATGGTGCACATTGCACATGATACGCATGATACACATGAGACACAGTCGCAAAACAGTTGGTCACATTTTTGGGGCAAATTTGAGCAACATGCATTTGTTACATATGATACATATGGTACTTGATACATATGATAGACATGGGACAAAGTCGCAAAACAGTTGGTCACATTTTTGGGCCAGTTTTGAGACACATACATTTGGTATATATGATACATACCAGCCTTGCTCTTTGTCGGAGATACACGCGCGTGCAGTCCTCGGCAGCACCTGGCCCAGGAAGGTGGTCACATTGTTGGGTCAAATTTCAGACACATGCATTTGTTATATATGATACATATTGCACATGATACATATGATAGACATCAGACAAAGTCGCACAACAGTACGTCACATTTTTGCGGCAATTTTGAGACACATACATTTGTTATGCATGGTACACATTGCACATGATACGCATGATACACATGAGACACAGTCGCAAAACAGTTGGTCACATTGTTGGGGCAAATTTGAGCAACATGCATTTGTTATATATGATACATATGGTACTTGATACATATGATAGACATGAGACAAAGTCGCAAAACAGTTGGTCACATTTTTGGGCCAGTTTTGAGACAAACATTTGGTATATATGATACATACCAGCCTTGATCTGTGTCGGTGATACACGCGTAGGGAGCCTACGTGTGCACAACGAAGGCGGTCACATGTTTGGAACAGATCTCTGAAAATACACTTTTGTATCTATGCATGTATGTATGTCTGTATGTATTTATGTATGTGTGTATCTATGTAAAAATGTATGTATGTACGCACATACGACGGTATGCAAATCTCAGTGCATGTCTCGACGTACGTATGTATATGTGTATGTGACTGTGTATGTATACGTCTATGTGTAGAGGCATGGCTATGCGCGTCGAACTAGTATTTTTACATGTGTATATATATATATATGTATATGTGTATGTCATTGCTGGTGTATGCTCTTCTTTCATACTGTTCTGCTTGACCCCTGTGTCAGACAACATGCAACTATACAAATGAACGCCGCCCTCAGGGTTCAGCCAGCAACGCTTCCAGCTTGACTTTGGAGAGACGTCTGGTGATCCACCTTCCCTGCCTTTTCATTCTTTCATACTCGCAGCCGCCGCGAGCGCGCACTGCGGATACCAGCTCCTCGTAACTCCTCTTCCGCGCCCCCGTGCCTGAAGGCTTCTGCATACCTCGCTTCACCAGCACCGCGAGCTTCTTCTTAGTATGCGACTTCGCGTACTTGATACCCGGACCCTTCGCGGCCTCCAGCAAGCTGCGATACTGCTGCGCGCGCTGCCTCGCATACGTTTTTTTTTTTTTTTTTTTTTTTTTTTTTTTTTTTTTTTTTTTTTTTTTTTTTTTTTTTTTTTTTTTTTTTTTTTTGCATGTTTCCTGGGGTTTAGGCCCAGGGTTGCAGAGGACCTTCTGAGTCACAACGCTCAGAGAACTTCCAGCACACGGACAACTCGGGAATACCGTCCATTCAACCTTGGACACAAAACGTTCCCCCCCCCCCCCGGCGACCCATATTCAAAGCCACCTCCAAAGGTTCGCCAGCGCGTTTGGAGGGTACTTCCGCAGCACAGCGAGTGATACACCCACGCAGCTGCGGATCCCCTCCAAAACCTGAATTGTGTGACAACGCGTGGATACACTGTATGCTAGCCCATTTCGGACACGCGAAACGTTTGCCCGCACAGACTTGCTCTTGTCATACAGCTCAATGAGGTACCAAAGCTTCAAATTATGCGGGGCGCTCCGACAGTTGGATCCACCACTGTATGTGTCAGATAAGGTCGCAACGACGTGGCTACTGCAGTATTCTTCCAAAGAGACGCTTGTCAAAGTGCAGAACGCTGGCCATCTGGAGACCTGGCATGGAGAACGTATTCGCACAAACATGACGAAGGGGACTACTGACGGGCCGTCTGAAGCAGTTGCTCCTGGGACATTTATTCTGTATCTGCTGACGCAGGGTATGGAAGTGGCTCAGCACGGAGTTGGGCGCCCAAGGGAGCATGAACAACTGCCCAAGCTGTGGAGGAATGTATAGTTTGGCCCCCCGTCTTTTATAAAAAGCCAGTCTTAAAAAAAAACATAATTTGCAAATTGTTGTTTAATCTGATTTATAAATGCTTCGTTAACTGTTTGTTATAGCATAGATAGGCCAGCGTCTTCGACTCAATCAGTATCGGGAGAGCTTCGCCGACGAGGCCGCCGCGGAGGTCCTCTCGCAGCTTCTCTCGGAGAGCGATCCTCCCGTCGCTGTCAGCGGTATGGTTTCGAAGCAATGGTACGTGAAGTATCACCCTGACTCTGGACCTTTGCAGTATGACACGGCTGAAAAGCTCAACGCGGCACTCGGTGACCACATGCGCACGGTATATCCAGGGCTGAAGTACCACACGTTGCATACCGCGTTGCGTATGCGACGGAAAGCTGTCTTGGTGTCCCGAGGAGTGTTGAGACAGTGGTGCGATGTGCATGCGTCGGTGAGCTCCTCAGTGCAGGCGGCAGCTTCATCCGCCCAGGCCGTCACCAAGCGTGTATTGAAGCGCCCGGCGGCACAGGTCGCAGGCGGGGTATTGAAACGGCCAGCCGCCGCCGGATCTGCCCGCGCGGCCAAACGGCCTGCCGCGGTCGACTGGGAGGAGCCCGTATCGAAGCAGCAGGCCACGGCAGCTTCTTCCCCCACAGATGTGGTGTGTATAAAGCTGCAGACGGGGGATTCTGTAGAGGCGGCATGCGGGAAGCGGTATCGAGAGCAGGTCTCCGACTTGGGCCTTGGCCTCACTTACCAGAATATGCAGGTGCGTCTGAAGGCCTGGGGGTATGAGGCGGGTCCGTATGCCTTGCGAGAGTGGCTCGGCAAGTATCGACTCGGAGACGGTGCCAAACATGGCAATTGCGCCGTCTACGCGTTGTCGCGCAGGGACCTCCAGTACTGGCATCACGTAGAAGGCTTGAGGGGGCGAGCGCTGGTGGACAAGTATCGCGCGGAGGCCGGGGTATTTGCACATTGGGTCGCCGTGGAGAGGTGGCTGAAGGCGCCCTCCCAGCAGCTGGCAATATTGGAGAATGCTGAGGAGATACACAGCCGCGTATGCGGGGAGTATGTCCTGGAGCAGCTGCAGAAGGGTGTCTCGGCCGAGGAGGTGGAAAAGCAGTTACTGGCGCAGTATCTCGTGGATTGCAGGACCACGCAGCGGCTCGTAGCGCATCGTCGCTATCGCGAGCAACGTGGCGAATACTGGACCAGCGAGCACCTAGAGCAACAGGAGTGGGAGTTCTTGTATTCCTTCGTTTCTCTGGATAGCAAGCTCGGCCACAACCGGGAGGTTGGCCCGCGCGCCCGGGCTAGATCTGGTTTGGAGGCTGTGCGTGTATCCTTATGTCAGCGATTGGGCGTGGCGGAAGAGTTGGGCCTTTGCACAATCTATCGGTATTTTTTGGTGACCACGAACGGCATGCCAAGTTGGCACTCGAGTATCCAGGTGCCTTCGTGTACAAGGATGCGCTGCCAGGTCCTGTGGTGGAGGCCTACGAGAGGACCTTCCTGGGCCAGGTGCTGCCGAGGACTGCACACGCGTGTATCTCCGACGTAGAGCAAGGCTGGCATGCGAGAGCTTGCAGCGCGGCGACAGCTGACCGTTGCATAGTATTCCCGAAAATGGCGGCGGACGCTTGTCTTATTGCTGCGTATGCCATGTTAAAGTGCCAGGAGGTATTTCAGCGACAGTCTTGGTCCATGTCATTACTCACCAGTATCCAAGCCACCTACAAGAAGCAGTATAATCTGACAGACTTTGCGTTCTGGGTGTGCTACGGGAGTTGGTCCGCTTGCGAGGCCTGCGGTTCGTTCTTCTTCAATGACGAGTATTTCTCGTACCGTGTATATCAGGATCGTAGCACGTCGGAACAACCAGACATGCTGGCGGCGTATCGTCGGCAAGTACCGCAGGACCCGGTGGTGCACGCCTGTGGCCAAGTTGGTATATCTTCGAGATGGTGGTATAAGCCAGGCATGTACACGCCTATGGTTGCCAGATGCCCTTGCTGTTCTGGTACAGAGACTCCTCTCGAGAAGTTCAACCGCCGTATGCAGAACCACGGGAAGGCCCTCAAGGTTGCAAAGACGTCGGAGCTGTATAGGATCCCCTTGGCGACGAAGTCGGGCTACGAGGCAAAGGAGTGTCACCTGGCCTCGATACTCGTTTGGGGAGTTTTCGCTGGGCCACAGCACTGGACCCTGTATGCACGAGATGACCGTGGACGAATGTCGTGCTCTGAGCACCGTCGTCTTGAGGACCTCAGTACAGCAAGAGAGGTATGGCGCTGCGCACCAGTTCAACTGGAAGAAGGTGGGCCTCTCGCGCGCGTACTTCAAGAAGGACCTGGTCTGCGAAGCGAGTATGCCTACCGTCCGGTGCAAGGCTGCATTTCATTTTTTGAGGGAGCACAGCAAGTATTACCGCGCCTTTCTGACGGAACAGAGGATCCTCCTCCGACGACGACGACGACGACGACGACGAGAGCGACGGCGACGACGACGGCGACGACGACGACGACGACGACGACGACGACGACGACGAGAGCGACGGCGACTTCGACATAAAACACAAAAACAAAAAAAAAGGCTAGCAAACAAAATAACAAAAACAGTACAATCAACAACTATTCATTGGAATAGGGCGCATACAAGTATGTCAGTAGCTTTCTGACTCTCCTGAGGACCCGTATCGAGAACCGCAGCTCCTTGAATCTGTCCTCCTACGACCTCTTTGTGGTCATGAAAGGTATCGAGTGTGCCATGTACCCCGTCTTGTACCCGACCACGGACTTCACTGATGCGGGTATAATGGAGCACTACTATGCCGAGACCCAGGATAGCACGAACCGTGTGGTATCCATCGGCCTGTCTTGGACTCGGAAGGTGTTGTCCAGTGCCCGCGTATATGGCGAGCAGCGGGACCTGCCGTTCTTCCTGTACGAGAAGCATTTGGAGAACAAGTATTTCAATGCACAAGTCCGTGCCAAGAGCCTCGGCGTCACGGGGGACGTAATGACTCGAGATTCGCAGGCCTCTACGGGGTATTGGGAGATTGTGCAAGACTCCCTCGCTGATCTGGTGCGTATCATGCTCGTGCGCTGCTACGACGAGAAGAATTATGAGGCCCTGTATCAACACTGCCGGAATCTCCGGGGACAGGTACGGCTGTGCGCGTTTCCGAATTTGTTTATCACCATCGCGCCTGCGGAGTGGAAGTTCCCGAGGCCGTATTTCATGGAGCCGTACCTTCGCTGTATTTTTGCTGGTGCCTATATGATGTCACTCCATATGTACTTCCTGGTTCGCTGTATCTGGTTGTTTTTGGCGAACCGCTGGGGCCACAGGTTCGTCTTGTTGTATGACAAAATTCCAGGAATTGTTGTGCGAGTTTGTCTCATGTGTGTCATATGTATCATGTACCCCATGTATCACATACAACAACTGGATGTGTTCCAAAATTTGCCCCAAAAATGTGACCAACTCTTTTGCGAGTTTGTCTCATGTGTATCATACGTATCATGTACCATATGTATCATGTCACAACAGTGTGCCAAAATAAATAACAGTGTCCAGGTACTTCATCGTTTTCGAGTGGTGTATGAAGACCGAGTACCAAGGCCGTGGCACCCCGCACTGGCACATCTGCGCGTGGGTTGTATGCTTTGGGCTGTTGCAACATCTCGCAGGGCGCACTGGGACGGCTGTCGCGTCGGCATTCGTCAAGCTCCTCTCAGGGGTCTTCTGCGCCGAGATAGATGTTCAGATAGGCAACGGCCGTCTGAACTACATCTCCGGGTATGTGGCGAAGGACCATGATGCCGTCGACGTGGGGCTCGGCGACTTCGTGCAGAAGAATGCAAACAGCTCCTGGCTGACCGCGCATCGCTTGCTCAGCAAGAGCAGCCCGTGCTTGCCGGAAGTGGCGATCCGCATGGCGCAACTGTCGGAATTTGAGCGGTCCTATTCCCATGTTTTGCTGTATCCACCGCAGCCTGCAGCCATGGTGAATTATGGCGGGCGGCAAGGCGACTTTTCCTCGAGGATGTATGGCTTTTATCTTCAGGAGAAGAGGGAGCAGCTGGTCGCAGGGACTCCCGTATCGGAGAGTTTCTTGGTATGGCACCGTGGCAGGGAGTATGACACCTCGAACCACTGCGTACAGTTCCGTGGCGGCAGACATCATCAAAGGTATGAACCTACGCAAGTGGTCGCCTGCAGGTACTGGTACGAGCTGACGGACGGGTATTGGAGCCAGCATTTACTGACTGTGCTGCCACATGTATACGCTGCACAATTACTCCCTCAGACGTTCAAACACCTGGACAGTATGAAGAATTTCGTGGGCATGATCGAGTACCTCATGTCCTGGAAGTGGTCCGACACTGCTGGTATCGTGGAGACGTCGTGTGATCTGAAATTCCATAGTCATGCGCTGCCGATGCGAGTGGGTGAGGAAGGCCAGATACTATCATTCGGCTCTGAGTATACCGCTGGAGGGTCTGTATATACTGCTGGAGGGTCTGAATTTGCCAATGATAGGGTCTGTATTTGCCAATGATACGGCAGCATTCGAGTACCTGCTCTCGCTGGCCCGACGCGATCTGCAATTTCGCGGTATGCGCGATGAGCGTGTCGGCTGCTTCGAGCAGAAGCAACACGCGAATTTTCTGCTGTATATGCGTGTTGCGCAATGCGATAACGAGCCAGAGTACGAGTGCCTTCGGCAGGAGTGGGATACCTTGAACAGGCCGAAGTATCAGCAGCGCACGTGGAGCCCAGAGCAGGCTGACGCCATCGAACGGGTCAAGAAGGGTGTATCGCTGGAGGACGAGGAGGAGAAGCAGAACAGTAAGCGTTTCTTGTATATCTCTGGACCGCCCGGCAGTGGGAAGACGGCAGTATTGTTGGAGCTGGCCATTTGGGCATGTGAGTCTCTTCAGGTCTTGATCGTGTGCCCCACGGGGTATCTCGTGCACCAGTACAAGTCCAAGTTGCCGGACAGACCTGGTATTGAGAATATCCGAGTGGACACGAAACAAGGAGTCTTGAAGTATAAGAGGGCCGAAAAGGACGGCGGGATATGGATTTCTGAGGTGTCGTGGGCCCCACCTCGGCTTGTTGTGATGTAATGATTTGTTTTTGCGATGAAGGGCATCCGTATGAAGACCAGGAAATAGGAATCGGTTATCGCGCGGTGCGTAAAAAAAAACCGAACACACCACCACCGCCCATCCCCCCCTCCCCCCCACCCCCCCCCCCCCCCCCCCCCCAACCACCCCCCCCCCCCCCCCCCCGCCATATCCCCCTCCAACCCCCTCACGTCCCCCCCACCCAATCCTCCAATAAACCTCCTTATACTGCCAACCGTCCCCCCCCTATCCCCCCCCCCACTAAAAATAAAGAAAAGAAAATAGAGAATTTTTTTTTTAGATGTATTAATTGCTGTATAAAAAATCACTTCCCCCTCTCCAAATCAACCCCCCCCCCCCCCCCCCCCCCACACCCCCCCCACTTGCCCGACAATGTGACTGAGGGTCCGGTATCGCACCGCAGACAAGCAGCACCTGGTTTTCCTGAACCGTATACGCGAGGCTCAGCCAGATCGAGCGTGTTTGACGGAGTATTTTGGCGACCGGCACTGGCAGCATGAGTCCTTGGAGGCTTGTGCGCGGTATGGCGTTGGCGGCGGAGAAAGGCTATCCGTTTTCTTGGCTGACGTGTGCGAACGCTGGCTCGGCAGAGGTATGCAGAGCGGCTCTGGCATTACTCGGCATTAGTGAGGCCGATCTGCTGAAGGGTGGGTATTGCGACCCGACCACGAAGTCCAATTTACGCATTTTGGCCAGACCTGGTATCGTGATGCGCCTCAGTCGGAACTTTGACAAACAGCGAGGCTTTGTCAATGGGGCGCTGGCCACGGTATGCGAGTCGCTTCGTGGAAACTCTGTGTTTACAGCCAGGCTGGTGGGCACGGGCAACATGGTATTGGTGCACCCCATCGAGGAGAATGGGGAGATCTTCCTGCCCTGCTGCTACGGGTATGCGACCACGGTGCGTCGAGCGCAGGGTGCGGATCTCTTTCACGGCTGTATTTACTTCGAGCAGAAGAAGAGAGTGGCTACGAGAGGGTATGGCTACGTTGCCTGCAGTCGCTTTAAGTCCCGCGAGGGCTGTTATGTAATCGGCAAGCTCCGCCGCAGTGACTTCCTCCCGGCTGGGCCTGAGAAGGCCGGCGAGATTCTGGAGCGTGGCTATGACTCGGTATCGTCATCTGACGACGAGGGGAAAGGCCTGGAGTATGCCTGTGCAGATCAAGGGGAGTATGACGCGGACCCTGTTCTGTCCATGGATATGGGCAACAATCTCTTGGACTTCCTCGCGAGCACAGAGGATACGGAAGAGGTATCCAAGACCGAGTGCCAAAGTATCCTGGCGAAGTTTGCTGCAGGTGCCAGTGCGGAGGCTGCCGATGCGCCAGTGTATGAGGAGCAACAGGCCGTGGGATTGGATCATGGCCTCCTTCTCAATGATCTATGACGTATGGTGCTGGACGTTGAAAAAACGTACAGACACGCATGTGTGTACCATGGCGGCCTAGTATCATATCTACTGTATGTATCATGGCCCGGATGTATCACATGTATCGAGCATCATGTGTTCGGCAACAACTACACCATGTGCACCATATGTATGTACCACGTGTATCACAGGTATCAGGTGCAGCATACGTGTCATTTCTCATGTGCATGCGTTGCACTTGTCTGTAGCACCTGCGGCATAGGCGTCACATGCATCATATGTAGCATTATCATATTTCAGTGTTTGTTCAGATTCAGCATGCGGTACCGTGTGCTCATCACATTACGCTATTGTCAGCATATTTTGTATCCGTAGCGGATTGGCTATCAGAGACATTTCGCATTGCATTGAGGTTGTCTCAGAGTATTGCAGTTTTCTCCTAGTAACGAGCGATGGTTACCTCTCCTTGTGCTCTGTATGCATGGGGCGCTGCTCAGGCTCTGCTATGGCGCAATGACCTGGGTGAGGTACCGCCTGGAGCGAAGCAGCGCCCCCCTGGTATCATTGTTGTCGATTCGGGGGCTTTTGTACGCGGTGCCGAGCACTGGTCGGTGCATATGCAGGATGGGCTCCAAGCGGTGTATGAGAGGACGGGGCAGCGCTGTATTTTGGTGGCTCGCGGCGGCCTCGCGTTCTGCAATGATTGGGATCCATCCCGGACGTATCACCACGTACTTCACTGCATCACGGCGCGCTGTGAGGCGCCGCGATTCGTGGTATGGATATCCCTGGGGAATGATCTCTACCCACCTCGGGCCGACATGCGGGCGTATGAGCCTGGGCTGCTCGGCGCCGTGGGGTCATTTCTCACCCAGGCTTTCGCGTATTGCCCTCAGCATTGCTTCCTGTATGGGGGTTCCAGTGAGGTGTGGCAGTACGCCAAGCACTTCGACTGAGGGGCGTGTCGCGAGTATGATCGTCTATGCGGTACAGTCTGCGGACACATTCGTGCGCAGCGAAGCATGTATCCGGGGCTCGATGCCAGGACTGGGGCAGAGCTGCTGAATGGAGTGGAGCTTGCGGATCGTATTGGCCACTTTTCTGCGGGCAGCATGGCCATTCTGCGTCATTTCTACACCGAATTGGTTATGTGGGGTATGAACACAGCGTCACCGGTCCGCTCGCGTTTATGAGCTGGAGTCGAAGTGTATGCCATCATAGAAACGAACATCGCATGGTGTAATCGTATGCATTATGTCTGTCATGTGTTTCACGTATCATTTTTATCAAGTCTATAATTAGTCTTCTACGTATCACGTGTGTCATACGGATCATGTGTCCATGTGGGGACTTCCCCACATTTTTTCACCAAAATGTGACCAACTAGTGTGTGAGTATGTATCATGTGTGTCCTAGCTATCATGTTCTATACCACTCGTAAGTACATGTTTGGCCACATGTGTCACATGTACCATATGGATCACGTATCGGATGTATCATATATATATATATCATATGTACCATATGCATCATACATATACGTGTATGTGACACCTGTAGCATGTATGATATGTACCCGGGGGACCGTGTCTCAGTGCTTTTTGTTTGACAATTCCACATTGGTTTATTTCTCATCGCTTTCTGAAGTATGGTGTCGCTAGCAAAAATATCACGATAGACACGGAACGCAGAAATAACTTCGCATGTATGTGTCGTAGTACGCCTTCTGTCTCACATCGGCGGATGGCTATGAGAACTTGTAGCCAGAATTTCGTATAGATTTCTTATAGTATGCTTGATTTGTCTCAGTATGCAGTTGGATCGCCATGAGAATAGCATCCATAAGGAGGTTCATGTCGGAGGGAGTTCCTGGGTATGTCTGTGTGTGTTGTTCATAGGCACTTTGGCTCAAGAGGGGGTTTTTCTTGGCCACGTATTGCCTTGGCATGGACTCCGCAGGGTACCTTTTTTTGCTGTCCTTTTGTATTACTGCGTTTCACCAGAGGTCAGGCAGGAGTACCTGTCGTATGTGACTACCTTTTGGATCAGTGGAGTGTATTCGTCGAGAACTTCGATTCATTTTGTTTCGGACTTGCGCGGCGCTGCGAGGCAGTATGCAAAGAGGGGCTGCTCGTATTTGGCCCATCGGGAAGGTTTGCAGATTGCGTATTCTGGTTTGAACTTCATTCGCACTCTTCGCAGGGCTCGCACACGACGGCGCCTTGTTGCATTTGCGGAGAAGTGGGCGCACGTAGTATCGGGGCTTCAGCGTCCCCGTGTGGAGGGCGTCTCGGTCGCGAGCGCTGACATCATGGCCATGGGGGACAGTATCCCGGACTATGTGGCCGTGGCTGTTCAGAAGAACCAGGTGAAGATGGCAGGTCAGTATAACAGCATGGACTGTATGCGGTGTTTTATGCACATGCTTGAGTTTTGCATGGGCTGCACGCCAACGGAGTATACCGAGGAGCTGCATCAGTGGTTTCTGAAGCGGCAGTGTCGGAAGTATGGACGCGATGCTGCGGCGGAGCTCGCGTATTTTGGCGCGCTGTCCTGCGACAGTATGACCGCAGCATTGGGCCGTATGAGGACGGCTCTAAACACCACGTCTCAAGTGAGTGCCGCGACCATGTATGTATTGTTCTGCGAGACGCGGCAGGCTATCAACAGGTATTCGCTGCATGGTCTTTGGTACCTCATTGAGCTGTATGACAAGAGCAAGTCTGTGCGGGCAAACGTTTCGCGTGTCCGAAATGGGCTAGCATACAGTGTATCCACGCGTTGTCACACAATTCAGGTTTTGGAGGGGATCCGCTGCTGTGTGGGTGTATCACTCGCTGTGCTGCGGAAGTTACCCTCCAAACGCGCTGGCGGACCTTTGGAGGTGGCGTATCAGATGGGTCGCCGCCGTTTGTGTCCCAAGGTTGAATTGGACGGCATTCCAGAGTTCCGTGCGCTGGCGAGTTGTCTGAGCGTTGTGACTCAGAAGGTCCAGGCAGGCTTGGGCCGGAAACCCCGGGAAGAAGAAAAAAAAAAAAAAAAAAAAAAAAAAAAAAAAAAAAAAAAAAAAAAAAAAAAAAAAAACGCATGCGAGGCAGCGCACACAGCAGTATCGCAGCTTGCTGGAGGCCGCGAAGGGTCTGGGTATCAAGTGCGCGAAGTCGCATACTAAGAAGAAGCTCGCGGTGCTGGTGAAGCGAGGTATGCAGAAGCCTTCAGGCACGGGGGCGCGGAAGAGGAGTTACGAGGAGCTGGTATCCGCAGTGCACGCTCGCGGCGGCTGCGAGTATGAAAGAATGAAAAAGCAGGGAAGGTGGATCACCAGACGTCTCTCCAAAGTCAAGCTGGAAGCGTTGCTGGCTGAACCCTGGGGGCGGCGTTCATTTGTATAGTTGCATGTTGTCTGACACAGGGGTCAAGCAGAACAGTATGAAAGAAGAGCATACACCAGCAATGACATACACATATACATATATATATATATACACATGTAAAAATACTAGTTCGACGCGCATAGCCATGCCTCTACACATAGACGTATACATACACAGTCACATACACATATACATACGTACGTCGAGACATGCACTGAGATTTACATACCGTCGTATGTGCGTACATACATACATTTTTACATAGATACACACATTCATAAATACATACAGACATACATACATGCATAGATACAAAAGTGTATTTTCAGAGATCTGTTCCAAAAATGTGATCGCCTTTGTTGTGCACACGTAGGCTCCCTACGCGTGTATCTCCGACAAAGAGCAAGGCTGGTATGTATCATATATGCCAAATGTTTGCGTCTCAAAACTGGCCCAAAAATGTGACCAACTGTTTTGCGACTTTGTCTCATGTCTATCATATGTATCAGGTACCATATGTATCATATATAACAAATGCATGTTGCTCAAATTTGCCCCAAAAATGTGACCAACTGTTTTGCGACTGTGTCTCATGTGTATCATACGTATCATGTGCAATGTGTATCATGTATAACAAATGTATGTGTCTCAAAATTGCCCCAAAAATGTGACCAACTGTTGTGCGACTTTGTCTCATGTCTATCATATGTATAATGTGCAATATGTATCATATATAACAAATGCATGTGTCTGAAATTTGACCCAAAAATGTGACCACCTTCCTGGGCCAGGTGCTGCCGAGGACTGCGCACGCGTGTATCTCCGACAAAGAGCAAGGCTGGCATGTATCATATATACCAAATGTATGTGTCTCAAAACTGGCCCAAAAATGTGACCAACTGTTTTGCGACTTTGTCTCATGTCTATCACATGTATCAAGTGCCATATGTATCATATATAACAAATGCATGTTGCTCAAATTTGCCCCAAAAATGTGACAAACTGTTTTGCGACTGTGTCTCATGTGTATCATGCGTATCATGTGCAATGTGTATCATGTATAACAAATGTATGTGTCTCAAAATTGCCCCAAAAATGTGACCAACTGTTGTGCGACTTTGTCTCATGTCTATCATATGTATCATGTGCAATATGTATCATATATAACAAACGCATGTGTCTGAAATTTGACCCAAAAATGTGACCACCTTCCACGCGTAGGCTCCCACGTTTTAGTGTGACAAATGCAGGCGTGTACTTTCCAGACTTTGTCTTAAAACTGTGACCAAGATTCGCCCCAAAAATGTGACCAACTTTGTTGTGCACATGTACGCTCCCAAGAAGTGCGACAAATGTATGTGTGTTTTTTTTCCAGTAGGGCTACGTATTCCAGCATGTTGGTTTTTTTACAAAAAAAGCGTACTATACGTTTGTTTAAACGGTACATTCAGGTATCCGGTTGATAACTGCAGCCATATACTCCCAAAGTTGGCACGTCTTCCCACTCGGAAGTATATTCCCTGCGGTTTCGTATCAATCGGTCGCAATGCTCGACAGTGGTATGGCCCCTGACTTCGCGATCTTGGCTGCGCCAGCGGCGCTCTCGGGCGCCCTGGCCTCCGCGGAGAAGCCGAAGGACCAGAAGAAGCGGGAGTGGCTGAAGGTATTCGAGACGTTGCCGTCGCAGTTGCTCAACGCATACGGGCCTTCCAAGTTCGCGAAGTTATCGGACAAGCAGGTATGGGCCGAGATGCAGGAGCCGCTGAAGAGTGGGGCCGCATGGATGTCGGAGATGCGCAGCAAGGAGCCGGAGCGGAGGGGTGTCGGTATTAACCGTTTCATTCACGCGATGAAGACCTTCTGCGAGTATCAACGGGATCCCTCGGTACAGGCGGCGAACAAGGCGGTATTGAATCCGAACATGTATGAGGAGTTCTACAAAGAGATTGAGCTGATACTGCCGTCCTTGCAGTATTGCCTGGCACCCAAGAAGCAGTATGAGAAAAAGGGTGCTGCCGCCCTGCGTGCGAGCGGCATGGACGCAGCAGTGCTGCCGGACACGAAGACTGAGCCGGAGTTGGACCAGCATGCGAAGAAAGTGTATGAGTGGCTCGACAAGAGTACACTTTCGCGAGTGCGTATGATGGCCCATTGGCAAAGCTGTGGGGGTTTGGGATTTGTGGCTCAGTGTCACCATAGGGCCGCCACCTGTTTCAGGTATCACGGGAACAGTTTTCACGGAGCTGGTCCAACGCAGCAGGAGGTATCATTTCAAGAGTTCCAGGCTGCTGTGAAGCTCCGTCATACGTTGGGCCACAACGGCATTGACGTGGAGTCGGTGGGCGCGCAGGCCTCCGCCGTCAACGATTTCGGCAGCGTAGCTGGCTGATGGCACGGTATATGAGCCTAATTTTCCAGAGTCGTGCGTGCACACTGGGGAGGCAGGGGCTGCATGCATTTAGACCAGGCTATTTCTTTTCTGCATCTCGGGAGTGGATATATGAAGGTTGCGGGAGTGGCAAAAAAAAATGTCCCACAAATGTGACCACCTGGTTTGTGCGTGCATGCTCCCACGTCCCAACAGTGTGACACATGTATTTGTGCATTTTCCAAAATGTGCCCCACAAGATCACTGGTTGGGTGCGTTTCTGGGAGAGGGCAGTATAGAACGCATGCATGATTGTTCTGTTCGTATGGACTTTGGCACTTTCCCACAGCATCATTCGTATGTATGCCGTAGCCATTTGGGCTCAAGTCGTATTTCGCTCATTCCGTACCTCCTTGCATATACACACGCGCTACCGCATTGCTGTCAATGGCAGGGCATTGGGACGAACAGACTGGGGAGTATACCCCATCCCACGAGGAGGTGGCCGAGGGCATGAGGCTCTGGGAGATCGCACCCGGCGGGGAGCGGTTGGTATGCAACTGGCTCAAGGTGCTGCACGAGACCACGTGGTTCGCGACTGCAGTGTACTTTCCGTGTATGTGGCGGGGAATCATGGGTGTATGCCTCTGCCTCTCGACGCCGGAGAGTACGCGTCAGTCCAAGGAGAAGGGTATGGTCGCGAGCCAGCTCCGCATGGGAGGCATCCAGACCCCAGAGTGGTTGGCGTTCGCGGTATACTTCTACCCTGGCTTGGTATTCGGCAACCTGCTTGGTTTCAGAGATCCAGCCGCGGAGTACCTGGGCACACTTTCGGATGTATTCCATCGGCTGTGCACCGAAGCTGGTATAGCGAACTGGAGACGGCGCGTCTTCGTCGGGCACGGCGGCTGGGTGTATGCTGGCTTGCGCAGACTGTTGCAGCTCCTGGGTATTCCCGTGCATTCCGAGGTGGTATCAGGTCTGTCATACAGGCGCATGGCGAGCCTGGATGTATTTGTGGCAACACACACGGGAGCCATGGGTATGGGGCCGCCAGCTATGGCTCTGTGGAATGCCTCCGACGACGTCAAGGATGGTATCACTTATTTCGCGAAACAGGACCATTGGTGGCACATGCCAGTATGGCGTTCTGTGGGGCAGGCAGACTCGTGGAATCTTATGGATTACCAGGTGGATCTGCGTATTCCGCCGCATGTGCAGGGCGTCCTGGCTGCGATGGAGCGCCACGCACGCGCGGGGGGTGAAGTCACGAGGAGGCGCATCGGCACCATGCTTCGACACTTGTCTCCTGATGTATTGCTGCCAGGAGCCCAGTTGGCAGCATTGCGCCCGCTCACCTTCAACGAGGGCCAGCGCGGCATCCGTCCCATCAGAGACAGGCGTATGCCAGAAGATGAAGAGAAGAGGGACGCGTCTCTCTAGTATGTTTTCTTTCATACGTATGCACCGTCGGCACTGCTACTCACGTGTGTTTCCAGAGCCGCGGCGGGGGGCCGGCGGTGGGTGGGCGTGCAAGCGCCGTTCCCGCCCCTCCTTCCTTTCTCCCTTCTCTCCTTTCCTCCTTGTCCTGCTCCTCCTCCTCATCATCATCCTCCGGCGGGGGCGTGACATGACCTCCCATCTCCGGCCCCCGTGCCATTGACCCGGCTCTAGGGGCCGTCAGATGTTCGGAAAAGAGACCCGATCGCTCTGCCAGGGTCCGGCATCGCTTCGCATTCTTTCGCGCCCCTCTTTAGGTGTGGATCCCTTGCGCAGTGGGCAGAAAGAGAGAGAGAGATACTCACGTGTATTTCGTAGAAGAATGAGCCAGCATTGCACATTGAGGCCGGAACCACAAAAACAGAACAATAATGAGTCTGTATCGTCTCACAACAACGGAAACAAGTCCTGTGGTATGCTGGCGCCACCCACGTGGTACCACTCAAAGTAAGTGTATTCGCTAGTGGGGTACAGAAACGGAAAAACGTCGTATCAGACGCTAGCGCCTCACCAACCATAGCAGTCAATATCATTGTAGGCCCGACAGACAGTACCGGCGTCGTACTGGTATACAGTGATTTCCTATTCTAGCGTCAGAAACATGTTACCACCAAAAACCAGTACAGGTGTCGAGTGTTTGAAAAGTGGGAAAAGTCGTATACTAAGCTAGCGTCCAGAAAATGTTACCACAACAAGTCACTGTACCCATGCGCCAGTGTAGTAGCCAAGGTCGTCCGCATGCCACGAAGTGAAGTGTCCGAACGTCATAGGGCGGGAAGCTGGGTGTGGGTGGTCGCGAAGAGTCGTTTTGAAATTTGGGAGAGCTTGTACTGCCCCCCCACAAAGTGGGGGTATTGGCCGGCGTCCCATGACAAAACCTGGCACTGGTGGAAGAACCGTGTGTCCCCACGTTGCTAGTAATTGTTGTTGTTGTTGTTGTTGTTGTTGGTGTTGTTGGTTGTAGTTGGTGTTGGTGGTGGTGTGTTGTTAGTTGTTTGTTGTGTTCGTCCCACCCGCGACCGCCCGCGATCCAACCGCGACCCCACCCCGCGACCCACCCCACGACCCTTCCGCGACCCACCCCGCGACCCACCCGCGACCCAACCCGCGACCCACCCGCGACCCAACCCGCGACCCACCCGCGACCCACCCGCGACCCATCCGCGACCCACCCCGTGACCCACCCGCGACCCACCCCGCGACCCACCCCGCGACCCACCCCGCGACCCACCCGCGACCCACCCCGCGACCCACCCCGCAACCTACCCCGCGACCCACCCTAAAGGGAGGAAAAAACACCCAGACCCGACAATTGACGTTTACTATATGAAACGGCCCTGGGCGTTTACTAAACAGACCTGCCCTGTTCGATTGATTCCTTGTGTGCGTTTACCAAACGGCTTCGCTTGTCGGGGTGATTATTACGGGGTGGATTACACCCGCGACCCATTTGCGACCCACCCGCGACCGACCCATTTTGGTTTAACGAAAGAATCGGCGCCTGCGGCGGTGGCGCCTGCGGCGGGCTTTTCAGAGTCTCGCAAACTGCCGACGTCCCCACCACCTCCTCACTCTTATCCGCATCTGCGGGGTGCTACGTAGCAGCTGTTTTTCCCCAGCGCCCACAGAGCCGTAACATGTAATGTTTTTTTTTTCCCCAGGCCCCAGAGGGTCACAACGTGGAACAGCTCGTCCCACAAGTGAACAGAAGGCAAATGCATACGACACTTGATATACTCATTGCCTAAATGGGGCCGTTTAGGGGTCTCCTCCTGGATCGCTTGAGGGGGTCTTGGGGGTATCTCGAGGCCCAGTGGGGCGACGAGTCAACAGGCAGATAGCCCCCAGTGTTGGCCTCTCAGGAACCTCTGAAGGGCAACTTGGAGGCCTCTTCCGCCTTCTTGCGTACACAAAGAGGGGCATCTTGAGCGCCTCCTGGACTCTTGTCAAGGGTTGATAGGTCCGTCCTGCGTCCATCTGAGGCCGTCTTGGCGACCTTGATGGCACCTTCGGAGCGTCTTCCAAGGTTCCTTGGAAACTGCTCGGTGGCCGCTGGGACGCCCAGGGAGCCTCCGGACGGAGAAAGCGGGGAGGGGGGGGCGGCCTCGAGACAGATACGGCAGACAGCACGTGCATGATGTCACATCCCAGAGCGCCAGGGGGCACGGCGTACTGAGGAGGACGGACGGAGTAAGGCAAATAGAGAAGGGGAGTGAGGGGTCTGCGGGTGGAGGGTGCGAGGGATGAAGGGATGATAGCGGGGGAGGGCGGAGGGAGGTCATGGAAGGGAGAGAGGGAAGGAAGGGAAGGGAAGCGAGGGAGGATGGGGAGGCAGAAGGGAGGCGTCAGGAGGCGAGGCAACAGGAGGCAGGACGGAAGTTGGACGCTGGAACTCATGGACAGATGTTGATGTGTCCATTCGTGGTGTCCCCGCCCCCACCAGTTGGGCAGGGGAGGACGCTGGGCTTGGCGCCGCTCCTTGGGGGGGGGGAGGGGGCGGAATGGAGAATAGTGTTACTGTCGAGGTCATTGCTGTTGCACTTGTACCATCTAGCTGAGATGCCTCTTGGTGCGTGGCGCTGGACATTCTTTCCACCGTGATCAACGCAAGTCTGCCCTCGCTTGTACAGGTCGGCTGGCAGGAAGAGCCGCAAGGAAGGGCTGATCCAGACGTCTGTGGCACAGCGTGCGGCACAGCGGGGCTCCACCACCCAGAGATCCCAAGAGCTCTCCAGAGCGCCCTTCTCGAGATTCGCCTCTGCTCGCGCGCTCCCTGCCATGCATTGCCTCAGAGACTCCGATGGCCTCATCGGTCCAGCTGACCCCAGGCGGGCTGACCGTCGAACGGCCCCATTGCGGGCGGCCTCGCCAGCTTCCCGTCCCACCCTTGTGCTCGACCGGCCCTCCTAGAGCCGCCGAGGACGCCAGTCTCTGGCCCCGCGCCTTCTATTGCAACGGGTTCGTCATGGTCGATTCGGAGAAGATGTCAAAGTCAAAGGGCAATTTCCTCACACTCAAGGACTATGGCAACCAAGACCTCATGCGTAGTGACGTTCCCACCTCTTCATGTGGAAGTGGGAGGAGGGGGAGGAGATGGAGGAGGGCAAAAGTTGAACGAGAGAAATTGGACGGACGGCCAAGGATGATGGGAGGAAGGACAGAAAACGAGGACGATGGAGGGGGCCACGACTTAATCTCCCTGAGCTTTGTGCCAGCCTGAAAGGAAGCGATCGACACTTACTCAGCCGACGCGGTGCGGATCACGTGCGCCGACAGCGGCGATGGGCTCTCAGGATGCCACATCGGCGCCCATTTCACTTTCTTCTCCTCCTCCTCCTCCTCATCATCATCATCATTTTCTCGCGATCGTCTCCTCGTCCTCCTCCTCATCCTCTGTCAAAGTGAACCGTCCGAGATCCGACCAGCATTTCTCGAATGCAGTACGAATCTCCCGCCTCGACAATCACAAGTAGCACGTCCTCAGACATTGGCCAGCACATTCGTCCTGCCGCGCCGCAACAAATGCGGCGGGACATGACATCCTCATGTCGCGCTCATGCTTGTTGCTCGCCGAATCCAGCTGGCTGTAAAATCTAAAAGGCTGTGGCGCACGTAGTGCCTAAAGTGTCCGATTTGGCTTGACTCTGTTTTTGGCCGTATGCTACGGTCATACGTTGCGTCTGTGTATGTTGAGCTGGCTTTCAGCAGATCACAGATATGTTGTCAACGCTGTGCTCGGCGATCTTGGTTCCACGTGCTTCGGCCTCTCGGATATGCAGACGAACTAGTGTTCCAAAATACCACTTGCGCGGCTGAAAATGGAATGCAGCCACGGATTGCAGGTTTTGTCAGATATTTCAATCGCTTCCACTCGCGTTCAAAGACTACAGCAAATGTTCATCTCGAAATTCCCCAATCAGTGCTTGCACTGAAGGGGTCCTAGCGGAAATTGAAAGATTTGGCGAAAGTTTCCCGCCGATTTGGGTGGCTGGCTGGGTTCCCGGGTTCCCGGTTTTGGGTTCCCGGG
>CAUYUJ010002337.1:445870-480870 GCA_963575745.1 Prorocentrum cordatum
GGGGGCCGGTTCAAGCTCTACCACAATTCCAAACGACTCTTCGCCACCACCCACACCCAGCTTCCCGCCCTATGACGTTCGGACACTTCACTTCGTGGCCTGCGGACGACCGTGGCTACTACACTGGCGCATGGGTACAGTGACTTGTTGTGGTAACATTTTCTGGACGCTAACTTAGTATACGACTTTTCCCCCTGTTCCAACACTGGACACCTGTACTGGTTGACAGGGTGTCCCGCATGGTGTTATTTGACAGGGAAAAAACGCGAAGAAAAAACGAATGTGTCCCGCATGGTATTATTTGACAGGGATGATGGCCCTGGCAGGTGCGCAACCGTTGTTGGAGAAGTTCGAAGCACGTGAAAAAATTGCTCGCAAAAGCCCGTTTGACAGAAATGTTTAAAAAGTGTTCGGTTTCCTACAAATCCGCAAGAGCGCGCGGGATGAAATGTTGACACTTGTTTTTTGAAAAACCATTGAAAAACCATTTTTTGATGTTTTTATGTTAAAATCGCTACGAACACTAAGGTTTTGGAAGGATTTCGTCTTGCGCGCGCGAATGTCCACTTTACCTTATTTTTTGCAAGGGATTCTTGAAGTTTGGTTATGTTAGAACAAGAAATGTCCACTTTGCCTTATTTCTTGCAAGGGAAAACCGCCCGTAACAAAACAACCGGATCCGGACCAACCCGTTTTGCCGGAGACTTCCTCACGAAAATGATGAAAACATGGCTGCGGCCTAGGCGCGGCGAGGGGGCCATGCACCAGGGGTCCCAACAATAATTATTCTTTAGAAGTAATAATGTTCAACAACAACAACAACAGCAGCAGCAGCAGCAACAACAACAACAACAACAACAACAACAACAACAACCACAACAACCACAACAACAACAACAACAGCAACAACAACAACAACAACAACAACAATGATTATAAGACTGTTCGTTCCTACTTGCCCGTGTGTCATTAAAAACGAATCCCCGATACCCTCGATACCCGCCTCCCCGTCTTCGATCACACCCCATGTGGGGGGATCATTTTTCTTTACGGGGGGCGGCGGGCTTGAACAGGTTAAAAAGGCGGACAAACCTGAACGGGCGGACAATCCTTCGTGGGCGTACATGTGCCCGCCGTTAGACTTGGTGTGGGTCCTGCAAAAAGAAAAGGGGGAGAACGAGGGAGAGTGGGAGGAAGGGAGGGGGAGGGACGAAGGAAGAGGGAAAACGCAAGGAGAGAAGGAGCGAAGAGGGGGGCGGTTGATTAGAGGCAAAGAGAATGAGAGAGAAAGAAAGACAGACAAGAGAGGTAGAGAAAGAGAGAAAGAGAGAGAAAACAAACAAAAAAAACGGGAGAAAGAGAGAGAGAGAGAGAGAGAGAGAGAAAAAAAAAAAGGAGGGAGGAGGCAAGAAAGGGGAGAGAAAAGGGAGGAGGGCGAGGAGGGAGAGGGGATAGGGCAGAGAGGCATAAGGATAAAGGAAGAGGGGAGAAAGAGAAAAGGGAGGAGAAGAGGGAGGAGGGAGGAGGGAGAGGGAGAAGGAGCATGAAGGTAAGAGCGTGACCGTTCGAGGAAGTCCTAAGCGAAAGCGCCGTTCCTGAAGGAAGTCTCGGGCGGGAGCCCACAACAGGCGGGCGATCCCCTGACGGGCGGGTCGGGCGGGTGGGACATCCAAGCGGGATGCCTGAGAATGGCGAGAGCGCAATTCCTAAGTAAATTATGACGGCGTCCTTGGCGCAGCGTGTTCCCTGATCGTCGAAAGCACGACTTCTGCATAAACTGCGTGAAAATCAAAAGCGAGAGCGCTTCTCATGAATAAAATGTTAAGGGTTTTCTGGCGGGAACGGGGCTCTTGATGAAATTGCGAAGAAGTCATGATTCAATTGCGAGGAAGTCTCAAGCGGGAGCGCCGTTCCTGAGTAAAGTATGAGGAAATCTAAAATGGGAGCGGGGGTCCTTACTTAATTGCGAAGGAAGTCACAAGCGGGAGCACCGATCCTGAGTAAATTGTGAGGAAATCTCAGGTGGGAGCGGGGGTCCTGAGAAAGTTTGGAGGAAGTCTCAAGCGGGAGCCGTTCTTGTTGTAATCCGGGGGCCAGGGCCACAATTTGAGCACCAAGATTTCCCCTGTCAAAAAACCGGGTGCGAGCTTCGAAGGACACACTGCGATTGAGAAAAAGCCGCATGCACCAGTAATGGGGGATCAACAATAGTTAATTCTTCAGAAGTGAGAGTTCAACAACAACAACAACTACAACAACAACAACAACAACAACAGCAACAACAGCAACAACAACAACAACAACTGCTACAACTAAAAATTACCACTACAACTACAACTACAACTACAACTACAACTACAACTACAACTACAACAACATAAGTTGACCCTCATGCGCGATGTTCCCACACAAAGCATGCGACCATCATGATAACAATCCACAACATGGGGGAGTAGTGTTCTTTAGCGGGGCCCGCGATTCCCATTCCCAAAAATCCCGCCCAATGAGGTTTTGCAAACACCTCCTCCGAAGAATGTCAACATATCCCGCCTCGAAAACACATGCCCGCGCCTTGCTGCGCCGATGCGAAACCGCCAGTGGAACCCCAGCGAAGGGTAAACCACGATGAAGTATCGAGCAACAGGATTGCCTTGGTGGGGATGAGAGCTGTCGGCGGTGAGGCAAGGACCTGGCCCTGAATAGGAAGGGGAGGAATCTCGAGCAAAGCTGCTGTTGTTGCTGGGAGCGGCGCCAATGCTGAAGAGAGCTGGGGGCGCTAGTGCAGCGTACAACAAAACGAAGTCTCGAGCGGGAACGCTGGTTTTGTCGGGGCGGCGGCTGTCGGCGGCGAGGAGGAGCACCGCCTTAAGTTCAAAGGGGGAACGTCTCGAGCGGGAGCCGTGGTTTTGTCGGGACGGGGGCTGTCGGCGGTGAGAAACAGCACCGTCCCGAGGAAAAACAAAAACAACAAAAAATGACATCTTGAGCGGGAGCGTTGTTCTTGCTGGGAACGGCGCCAAATCGAAAGAGAGCAAGGCGCCAGCCCAGCGAAAACGGAAGGACGTCTCGGGCGGGAGCGCTGGTTTTGTCGGGGCGGCGGCTTTCGGCGGCGAGGACGAACACCGCCTTGAGCAAAAAGGGAAGAAGCATCGAGCGGGAGCCGTGGTGTCGGGACGGGGGTTGTCGCGGCAAGGAACCGCACCGTCTTCACGAAAAAGGGAGGAAGCCTCGAGCGGGAGCGTCGTTCTTGCTGGGAGCGGCACCAATTCAAAAAAGGCTAGGCCGTCAATCCAGCGTAAAACGGGAAGAAATCTCGGGCGGGAGCGCTGGTTTTGTCGGGGCGGCGGTTTTCGGCGGCGAAGAGGATTACCGCCTTGAGGAAAAAGGGAGGAAGGCTCGAGCGGGAGCGTTGTTGTTGCTGGGGGCGGCGCCGATGAGAGAAAGACTAACGCGCCAGTCCAAAGTAAAACGGGAAGAAGTCTCGAGCGGAAGCGCTGGTTTTGTTGGGAAGGCGGCTTTCGGCGGCGAGCAAGAACACCAGCCCTGAGTATATATACATATATAACAAAAAAATCTCGAGCGGGAGCGTTGTTGTTGTTGGGGGGCCAGTTTGGGCGGTCCCGCAAACCGCTCGAACGCGAGCCTCACTTTCAATGAACATGTAGCCGGTGCCTCGGCGAGAGCGCCAGGGCGCTTTTCAGGGGTTTAACAGTAGTATTGTGTAATAGTTAACATTCAATCATTCCAAGACTGTTCGCTCCTACCGGCCCGCGTGTCATTCACTATGTATATTCCAAACCCGGGATACCCGCCCTCTTCGTTTTCGCTCGTACCCCCTTTTGGGGGGAAACCCCTACATAGGGAAACGAAAACGAAAAGACAAAAAAAGAGGACGAAGGGATCTGAGGAAGGGAGGGATTGGAGGGGCAACGATGATTTGTGCCACGAGTTGCGCCATGGCTTGCGCCAGCCATTCCAACACAGGTTAACAAAAGTTTCGCCATGGGTCGCGCCATAAATAGCGCCATGTAACACCTCTGGTGCTGCTCGGCGAGGTGTTGGAGGCGAAGGGGAGGGAATCGGAAGGAGGGGGAAACGGCCCGGGAGGAGGGAGAAGCAGGAAGGTAAGAGTGCGAACGTTCAAATCCGCCCCACGCGAAAACGCCATTCCACAAGGAAGCCTCGTGCGGCAGCCCACGACGGGCGGGCGATCCTCTGACGGGCGGATCGGGCGCGTGGGACATTCAAGCGGGCAGGGCGAGAGCGCGATTCCTAAGTGTGACGGCGTCCTTGGCGCGAGCGTGGTGCCTGAACGTAGATAGCGCGATTTCTGAATAAACTGCGAAAAGTCACAGGCGCGAGCGCAATCCCTGAAAAGGGGATGTCTGGCGGGAGCGGTGGTCTAGACTAAAGCGCAAGGAAATCTTAAGCGGGAGCGTCGTTTCTTGAGTCAATCGTGAAGAAGTCTCAGAGGGGGAGGGGGGGGTCCTGACTGAATTGCGAGGAAGTCACAGGCAGGAGCGCCGATCCTGAATAAATTTGGAGGAAACCTAAGGGGAACAACAACGCAGTTCGACCCAGACTACACTGTGAGGAAGTCTCAAGCGGGAGCGCCTTTCATGACTAAATTGGGAGAAGTCTCAGACGGGAGGGGGGGGACTGAGTAAAGTTGGAGGAGTCTCAAGCGGGAGCCGTTATTGTTGCAGTCCGGGGGGGCCAGGGGCACAGTTTGACCAGGAAGACATCCCCTGTCAAAAAAACCGGGTGCGAGCGTCGCGGGGCACACTTTGACTGCGAAAAAACAGCACGCACTAGTGAGGGGAGATCAACAATAACTATTCTTCAGAAATGAGACTTAAACAACAACAACAACAACAACAACAACAACAACAACAACAACAACAACAACAACAACAATAACAATAACAATCATTATAAGACTGCTCGCTCCTATCTGCCCGCGTGTCATTCACTATGCATATCCCAAACCCTGGATACCCGCCCTCTTCGTATTCGATCGTACCCCTCTTGGGGGGCTATATTTCTTCCCGGCCACGTGCAATTGGAGAAGCGCGGGAGGCGAACCCGCAATCAGAGGCAGCGAGCTCTGGCACTTGTCGGTGAGACCCCAGTTCACTTGTCGCAAGCAGATATCAGCGGCAATCCACACTGAGATCCCATTTCATTAGCCATAACGCTGGGGTGGCTGCGTGCAGGAAAGCGAAATACGGCAGTGGACAGTGTTGTTGCCCAGCGGCCCCGCGGGAGGTGAACTCGGAGCCCGTTGTCATCAATCACATTGCTGGGATTCGCGCGTGCGGGAATGTGATCAGCTATATACAAAAACGAAGCGCCATTACTACAGCGCCAGGATCTGCTTGTGCGAAAAGGGTAAGCCTCAGCAGCAGGCACTGGCGATGCTGCTCAGCGTGATGTGGAAGGCAACGCTCAAGGAGACGTGGGAGGTGAACTGGGGCCCGCCGTCGCCGGCCACGTTGGGGTGAGAGCTCTGGCAATGTTCGGGGGCACGTGGGAGACGATACCCAAGCCGAACGTCACCAGCTGCAGCGCTGGCACCGGCGCTCAGGAGGAGGAGGACGACGACGATGACGACGATCAGAGCAGGGGGTGCCTGCGTATGAGAAGGGAGGGGGAGGGGGAGGCGGAGGGGGAGGAGGAGGAGGAGGAGGAGGAGGAGGAGGAGGAGGAGGAGGAGGAGGAGGAGGAGGAGGAGGGAGGAGGACGATCAGCGTAAGGGGCGCCGCCGAGTTTCAAATATGTTGTAAATTCCTTGTGTTTGTTGCACCTGACCCCGCCGATCTGCGTGAGGGGTGCAACCGATGTTCGAAAACGTTGCCAATCCCATGTGTTTTTTTACCCTGACCCCGCCGATCTGCGTGAGGGGTGCCACCGATGTTCGAAATCGTTGCAAATCCCTTGTGTTTTTGACCATGACGTCGCGATCTGCGTGAGGGGTGCCACCGATTTTCAGAATTCCAAAGATGTCCCAAGCGAAACGGCCGGAAAAATCCCGGACGCGGCCGCGCGGGGCCGCGCGGCCGCGCGTACGCATCAATCGCCTCTGAGCTCTATTCCCTCGGAGAGGTGCGTATGAGAACAATAATAATTTCTCAGGAATGAAAGTTTGAAGAAGTCCCAGGCGGGAGCGCCGTTATGAGAGTTCAACGTAGCTCAATTGCGCGGGAGGTCCCAAGCGGGAGCGCCGTTCTTCGAGTAAATTTTGCGGAAGTCTCAGGCGGGAGCGGGGGTCCTGAGTAAATTGCGAGGAAGTCTCAAGCGGGAGCGCCGATCCTGAGTAAATTGTGAGGAAGTCTCAGGCGGGAGCGGGGGTCATGAGTAAATTGTGAAGAAGTCTCAGGCGGGAACCGTTGTTGTTGTAATCCGGGGGGCAACAACGCAGTTTGAGGATCAAGACTTTCCCTGTCAAAGAACAAGGTGCGAGCGTCGAGGGGCGCACTTTGACTGAGAAAAAACAATGTGCACCGGTGGGGGGATCAACAATAATTATTCTTCAGAAATGAGAGTTCCACAACAACAACAACAACAACAACAATAACAATAATAGTACTAATAAATAATAATAATAATAATAATAATAATAGGACGAATATTTTTTTTTATAAAAAAAAACCTCATGCGCGATGTCTCCAAATGAAGCATGCGACCATCATGACCATCATCCCCATCAAGGGGGACTTTTGTTCTATAGCGGGGCCCCTGATTCCCATTCCCAGATCTCTCGCCCAATGAGGTTTTTCAAACACCTCCTCCGAGGAATTTCAACATATCCCGCCTCGAAAACACATGCCCGCGCCTTGCTGCGCCGATGCGAGACCGCCAGTGGAGCCCCAGCGAAGGGTAAAGCACAAGGAAGTATCGAGCGACAGGATTGCCTTGGTGCGGATGGGGGCTGTCGGCGGCGAGGCAAGGACCTGGCCCTGAAGAGAAAGGGGGGAAGTCTGGAGCAGGGCTGCTGTTGTTGCTGAGGGCGGCGCCAATGCTGAAGAAAGTAGGGCGCTAGCTCAGCGTAAAACAAAACGAAGTCTCGAGCGGGAGCGTTGGATTTGTTGGGACGGCGGTTGTCGGCGGCGAGGAGGAACAGCGCCTTGAGTAGGAAGGGAGGAAGCATCGAGCGGGAGCCGTGGTTTTGTCGGAACGGGGGCTGTCGCGGCGAGGAACAGCACCGTCTTCAGGAAAAAGGGAGGAAGCCTCGAGCGGGAGCGTTGTTCTTGCTGGGGGCGGCGCCAATTCAAAAGAGGGTAGGACGCCAGTCCAGCGTAAAACGGAAGGAAGTCTCGCGGGGGGAGGCGTTGGTTTTGTTGGGACGGCGGTTTTCGGCGGCGAGGAGGAGCACCGCCTTGAGGAAAAAGGGAGGAAGGCTCGAGCGGGAGCGTTGTTGTTGCTGGGGGCGGCGCCGATGAGAGAAAGAGTAAGGCGCCAGTCCAAGGTAAAACAGGAGGAAGTCTCGAGCGGGAGCGCTGGTTTTGTTAGGAAGGCGGCTTCCGGCGAGCAAGAGCACCGGCCCTGAGTAAAACAGGAAGAAATCTGGAGCGGGAGCGTTGTTGTTGTTGTTGTTGTTGTTGTTAGGGGGCCGGTTTTGGCGCCCCCACAAGCCGCTCGAGCGTGAGCCTAATTTTTAATGAAAAGGTAGCCGGCGCCGAAGCGAGAACGCCAAAACGCCTGGGGAGGGTCCAACAAGAACAATAATTGTTTAGCAATTAACATTCAAAAACAATAACAACAACATTAATTTTACCCTCGTGCGCGATGTTTCCACACGAAGCATGCGACCACCATGACAACCATCCACGTCATGGGGGACTCTTGTTCTATAGCGGGGTCCGTTATTCCCATTCCCAGATCTCCCACCCAATGAGGTCTTGCAAACACCTCCTCCGAGGAATTTCAACATATCCCGCCTCGAAAACACGTGCCCGCGCCTTGCTGCGCCGATGCGAGACCGCCAGTAGAAACCCAGCGAAGGGTAAAGCACAAGGAAGTATCGAACGACAGGATTGCCTTGGTGGGGATGGGGGCTATCGGCGGTGAGGCAAGGACCTGGCCCTGAATAGGAAGGGAAGAAATCTCGAGCAGGGCTGCTGTTGTTGCTGGGAGGGGCGCCAATGCTGAAGAGAGTAGGTCGCTAGTCCAGCGTGAAGCAAAACGAATTCTCGAACGGGAACGCTGGTTTTGTTGGACGGCGGCTTTCGGCGGCGAGGAGGAACACCGCCTTGAGTAAGAAGGGAAGAAGCATCGAGCGGGAGCCGTGGTTTTGTCGGGACGGGGGCTGTCGCGGCGAGGAACAGCACCGTCCCGAGGAAAAAAATTATCCCGGCGAAGGGCCCAACCATGTGCAGCTGTGTGTAACGCAGGTGTGGGTATCGGCCTCGGTGAACTTCCCTCTGAGACCACGACGCGTGTGACGGGTGTGCCAAAATTGGCACGGGTACGCCATGCGGACGCTGCCACAGGAGCCGTCGGTGCAGCCCCATCTGAGGCCACGAAATGCAGGGTGGAACCACGTGCGGGCGATGCCACCAGGGCCTTCGGTGGCCGCGAAACGTGGAAGGGGTGCGCCGAAATGGAGGGGGAACTGCATGCGGAACCTGCCACTGGGGCCCTAAGTGGAACACTCCATGGGGCCACGAAACGTGTGAGGGGTGCGCCGACATCGAGGGGGAACTGCATGCGGACTTGCCACGGGGGCCTTCCGCGGAGCACCCTATGGGGTAACGAAACGTGTGAGGGGTGCGCCGAAATGGAGATGGACCTGCATGTGGACCCTGCCACTGGAGCCTACGGCGGAGCACCGTATGGGGCCACGAAACGTGTGAGGGGTGCGCCGAAATGGGGATGGAACTGCATGCTGACCCTGCCACTGGCGCCTTCCGCGGAGCACCCTATGGGGCCAGGAAACGTGTGAGAGGTGCGCCGCAATGGAGGTGGAACTGCATGCGGACCTTGCCACTAGGGCCTTCGGCGGAGCACCCTATGGGGCCACGAAACGTGTGAGGGGTGCGCCGAAATGGGGGTGGAACTGCATGCGGGCCCTGCCACTGGGGTCATCGGCGGAACACACCATGGGGCAACGAAACGTGTGAAGGTGCGCCGACATGGGAGTGGAACTGCATGCGGACCCACCCTGCCACTGGGGCCTTCGGCGGAGCACCCTATGGGGCCACGAAACGTGTGAGGGGTGCGCCGAAATGGAGGGGGAACTGCATGCGGAACCTGCCACTGGGGCCCTAAGTGGAACACTCCATGGGGCCACGAAACGTGTGAGGGGTGCGCCGACATCGAGGGGGAACTGCATGCGGACCCTGTCACGAGGGCCGTCGACGGAGCACCCTATGACGCCACGAAATGTGTGAGGGGTGCGCCGAAATAGGGGTGGAACCGCATGCGGACCCTGCCGCTGGGGCCTTCGGCGGAGCACCCTATGGAGCCACGGTACGTGTGAGGGGTGCGCCGAAATGGAAGTGGAACTGCATGCGGGCCCTGCCTCTGGGGCCTTGGGCGGAGCACCCTATAGGGCCACGAAACGTGTCAGGGGTGCGCCGAAATGGTGGTGGAACTGCATGCGGACCCTGCCACTGGGACCTTCGGCGGAGCACCCTGTGGGGCCACGAAACGTGTGAGGGGTGCGCCGAAATGGGGGTGGAACTGCATGCGGACCCTGCCACTGGGGCCTTGGGCGGAGCACCCTATGGGGCCACGAATGTGTGAGGGGTGCGCCGAAATGGGGGTGGAACTGCATGCGGTGCCACTGGGGCCTGGGGCCACGAAACGTGTGTGCGCCGAACTGCATGCGGACCCTGCCACTGGGGCCTTGGGCGGAGCACCCTATGGGGCCACGAAATGTGGTGCGCCGAAATGGAGGTGGAACTGCATGCGGACCCTGCCACTGGGGCCTTCCGCGGAGCACCCTATGGGGCCACGAAACGTGTGAGGGGTGCGCCGAAATGGGGGTGGAACTGCATGCGGACCCTGCCACTGGGGCCTTGGGCGGAGCACCCTATGGGGCCACGAAATGTGGAAGGGGTGCGCCGAAATGGAGGTGGAACTGCATGCGGACCCTGCCACTGGGGCCTTCCGCGGAGCACCCTATGGGGCCACGAAACGTGTGAGGGGTGCGCCGAAATGGGGATGGAACTGCATGCGGACCCTGCCACTGGGGCCTTGGGTGGAGCACCCTATGGGGCCACGAAACGTGTGAGGGGTGCGCCGAAATGGGGATGGAACTGCATGCGGACCCTGCCACTGGGGCCTTTGCTGGAGCTCCCTATGGAGCCAGGAAACGCTGTAATGGGTGGAGCACCCTATGAAAACGTGTGAGGGGTGCGCCGACATGGGGATGGAACTGCATGCGGACCCTGCCACTGAGGCCTTTGCTGGAGCTCCCTATGGAGCCAGAAACGCTGTAATGGGTGGGTGAAACGCAGGGAGGAGGGAGGAGAGGGAGGAGGAGGGAGGAGGGGGAGGGGGGAGAGGATGAAGGAGGAGGCGGGAACGCTGAACACCGTCTCTTCAAAACGAGGACCCAACACCACAGGATGGTTGGGAAAGAGAAGGAAATCTTGAGCGGGAGCGTTGTTCTTGCTGGGAGCGACGCCACTTCAAAAGAGAGTAAGGCGCCAGTCCAACGTAAAACGGAAGGAAGTCTCGGGCGGGAGCGCTGGTTTTGTCGGGGCGGCGGTTTTCGGCGGCGAGGAGGAGCACCGCCTCGAGCAAAAAACGGAGGAAGCCTCGAGCGGGAGCGTTGTTGTTGCTGGGGGCGCCGATGAAGGAAAAGATTGGTGCGCCAGTCCAAGGTAAAACGGGAGGAGGGCTCGAGCGGGAGCGCTGGTTTTGTTAGGACGGCGGCTTTCGGCGGCGAGGGGGAACACCAGCCCTGAGTAAAGAAAGAGGAAGTCTCGAGCGGGAACGTTGTTGTTGTTGGGGTGCCAGTTGTGGCGGTCCCCCAAACCGCTCGAGCGTGAGCCTCATCATTTTCATTGAAAATGTAGCCGGCGCCTCGGCGAGAGCGCCAGGGCGCCTGTAAGTGGTCCAGCAATAATAATTGTGCAGCAATGAAAATTCAACAGCAACAACAACAGCAGCAGCAGCAGCAACAACAACGACCACAACAACCACAACAACAACAACAACAACAACTACACCAACAACAACAACAACAACAACAATTACTAGCACGTGGGGACACTCCGTTCTCACCAGTGCCAGGGTTTTCATAGGAGGCGGGCAATACCCCCACTTTGTGGGGGGGCCGGTTCAAGCTCTACCAAATTTCCAAACGACTCTTCGCCACCACCCACACCCAGCTTCCCGCCCTATGACGTTCGGACACTTCACTTCGTGGCATGCGGACGACCGTGGCTACTATTCAGGGCCCCGCGGCCGACGACGACGGCGTGCGCGCGCGAAGAAAAAACGAATGTGTCCCGCATGGTATTATTTGACAGGGATGATGGCCCTGGCAGGTGCGCAACCGTTGTTGCAGAAGTTCGAAAAAGTTGCTCGCAAAAGCCCGTTTGACAGAAATGTTTAAAAAGTGTTGGGTTTCCTACGAATCCGCAAGAGCGCGCGGGATGAGATTTTGACAATTTTTTGTTGAAAAACCATTGTTTTTTGATGTTTTTATGTTAAAATCGCTGCGAACACTAAGGTTTTGGAAGGATTTCGTCTTGCGCGCGCGAATGTCCACTTTACCTTATTTTTTGCAAGGGATTCTTGAAATTTGATTATATTAGAACAAGAAATGTCATTTTCTATTGTTTTTTGCAAGGGAAAGCGGATTACAACAAAACAACCGGATCCTGTACACACCCTCTTTTCTGAGGCTTCCTCACGAAAATGATGAAAATGTAGCTGCGGCCTAGGCGGCGCAGGGGGGGCGCGCACCAGGGGGCCCAACAATAATTATTCTTTAGAATAAATAATGTTCAACAGCAACAGCAACAACAACAACAACAGTTACTACTACGACTACTACTACTACTACTACGACTACTACTACTACTACTACTACTACTACTACTACGACTACTACTACTACTACTACTACTACTACTACTACTACTACTACTACTACTACTACTACTACTACTACTACTACTACTACTACTACTACTACTACTACTACTACTACTACTACTACTACTACTACTACTACTACTACTACATATAATAATACTACCGCAACAGCAACAGTAACAGCAACAGCAACAGCAAACATACATGACATAATAAATGTGTATCTGACTCCTCCACCTCCTTCGCCTTTTCCTCGACGACGACGACGACGACGACGACGACGACGACGACGCGTGCGCGCGCGCGTCAGCATGTGGGCCTGAAGAGGCCCCGCTGGAACCGAGTAGAGAAGGGATCCACCGAGCAGGTTCGGTGAAACAGCACATCGTTGAGCGATGCTGCAGCCTCCCCTGAGCACAGGCCCACCCCAAGAGCATCAGCCAGACAAGTCGGGTTTGTGCCCTCACGCCTTGCTGGACTGGGCGCTGTTCGGCACCTTCTCCCCCAACCAGGAAGACGACGACGACGACGACGACGACGACGACGACGACGACGACGACGACGACGACGACGACTTCGACGGAGGGGCAGAGGTGCGGCCAAGGATTGGTCCTCGGGCTGGTCACGATCACCGTCGAGGGACCGCGGCCGTCCATCTCGGAGCCCTGTGCGAAGCGAGGACGAGTGCAGGGCCACACGGCAGGAGGGGACAAAAAAGCGCCCACTGCTCCCACGAGGAAATTAGGAGGCAACTACTGGGAGGGTCTTCGTCGGAAATATTAAAGAGAATTAGGCCCCATCGTGGGGGTACTACGCTGGATTAGACCGCGGATTAAGCAGGATGAAACGGGATTAGGCAGGATTAAGCGGGATGAAGCGGGGTTGAGCCAGATTTCGGACCAGGGCAACATCAGAATTTGGCCTCCCAAGAGTTGCATCCGAAAGGCAGTGAGGGAGGAAGAGGAAGACGGAGGATAGGGGACGAACAAAAACTCCAGAAGCATAAACTTTCAGAGGTCCGCGCGGATGTCTCGGGTCGGCGCTGGGGCTCCCTGGCGGCATCGCCGGCGCCGCCCCTGGCGCGCGGAGCGCGCCAGGAAGGGGGGGTCCAGCGCAGATCCAAGAAATCCGCGCGAGGCGCGCGCGCTCCGCGCGCGAGCTCCAGAAGGTCCACGTATCAAGAGGTCCCTGGAGACCCCCAGACACTTCTGCGGATCCCTGGAGGGCTCCCAAAAGAGAATACAGGTGGCAATCGCGGATCCCATAGAGCAGTGCTCTTGCACTCTCGATGTGCAGCCTATGGGGCGCAGCTATGTTTGAAGAATTTGGAGTGGCCAATTACACTGCTCGAGCAATCATCCTACCCACCCACCCACCCACAAGTACTTGGCTAATTTCAACTGCTGATATGACTCGAGGATCCCTCTCATGCAGATCCATGACTCGGGCGGACGAGTGATGATGGTCAGCACGGCGATGACGACGACGATGATGATGCTGGTGATGATGCTGATGCTGATACTGATGCTGATGTTGTTGATGATGATGACGACGACGATGAGGAGGAGGAGGAGGACGATGACGGCAAGGGCGACAATCCGCCACCATGTCCCCTGGCACATTGAGGCGTAGAAGACTGCCAAGGTCTGTCATGTAAGGTTTTGAATTCCAAAAAGGGATCGCCACTCTCTCTACCAGCAGACTCTTGCGTGCATCCCCCCCCTACTCACCTAGGCCACTTCCAGCATGGCAGCTCATGCCTAGTCCACCATTCCACGCGTGCCGGCTCGAGGATGATGCACTTCCCGCATGGCAGCTAATGCTTAAGGCCTGAACCCCCGTTCCACGCGTGCCCGCTCGAGGATGGTGCACTTCTCGCATGGCAGCTGTTGGCCTCATTCCATGCGCGCCCGCTCGAGGATTGTGCACTTCCCGCATGGCCGCTAACTCCTTGACCCCTCATCCCACGCGCACCCGCTCGAGGATCGTGCACTGCCCGCATTCCCAGGCGCTGCTCCCAAGCGCTCCAGAGCCTCCCAAGCCACGAGCAATCGCTAAATACGATGGATATGCGTCCCGAGCTTCCAAGACGGCCCGTGCAGGCGACCAAGGACACCTAGGTGGTCCAAGATGCCTCGAAGACGTCCCAATATGGCCCCAAGGCGGCCGAATATTGATTCAAGACGGCCCAAGATGCCTGAGGGCCCCAAATGGCCACAAGAGGACCTCCAACAGGATACGAAGAAGCCGACAGCAATGATTCGCGTTAGTTGTCGAATGATTTTCAAGTTCTCGCCTTGTCGAGCTGCCGTCAGCTCAAGACGGCCCAAGACGACTCCACGATGGCCCAAGAGGCATCCAATACGGCCCCAGGGGGCCTGACGTGGGACCCAAGACGGCCTCAAAGGCCCTCCAACGTGGGACCCATGACGTGGGACCCAAGACGGCCCAAGGAGGCCTGACGTGAGGAATGCAATGGAGCGCAACTTACTCGATGCCGCATCTTACCCATGGGACCCAGTGTCGCTCTGGCGGCAAAGACCCAGAAATGCGCAATGAACGCTGGATGAACCAGCGTATCAACAGCCACAGCACATGGCCAGGCTCGTGCGAAGATTTTCCGGGGCTTTCACGCAAGTACCAAAATATACTACCATCCTTCGGATAATAAAGAGGTTCGGGGGAAGGAGGAATCAGAATCTCAATCAACCGATCTTACTATCGATCTCACTGTCGATCTCAATATCGATCTCACTATTGATCTCGCTATCGATCTCACTATCGATCTGATTATCGATCTCACTGTCGTCGTCACTATCGATCTCCCTATCGACCTCGCTGTCGATCTCACTATCGATCTCACTATCGATCTCACTATCCGTCTCAATATCGATCTCACTATCGGTCTCACTATCGATCTCACTATCAGTCTCACTATCGATCTCACTATCCCTCTCAATATCGATCTCACTAGCTAGATCACTATCGATATCGCTATCGATCTCACATTCGATCTCACAATCGATCTGGCTATCGATATTGCAATCGATCGCACTATCGATCTCAATATTGATCTCACTACGGGATACCGACGGGACACCGACGGTAGACCGACGGGACACCGACGGGACACCGATGGGACACCGACGGGCCACCGACGGGACACCGACAGGTCACCGACTGGTTACCGACGGGACACCGACGGGACACCGACGGGACAGCCGCGGGACTCCCCCAGCCACCGCTGGACAACCAGGGGGGTGGTCTTCTGACCCGGCGGCGCCCTAGCCGGAGGAGGGCTCATTCCTCTCGCCCGTCCACGCCGCTTTGCATCGCCCGCACGCACGACACGAACACAGAACCGAAAACGATTGCCCAGCGGGGGGCTCTCTGTTTCACTGCGATCTCACCCCTCACCTCCGATGTATCGATGTTCATCCGCAGTGCGCATGGTAGCAGAGCTTTGGGGAACGGGGACGGTTGAAAATCTTTGAAGCCGCCTGCAGCCCCTCCCTCCAGTTGGAGGCAAATCTGGGCTGACAGGCACAGCACTTGCCAGGCTGATGATAAGGGCCGCCGAGCGTAACACCAGGTGTTGGGGGTGGGGGGCTCCTCCTCTCACAGCTTCGCTCCCGCACAAGGGCGTGAGACAGCGTAGCACCTGTTGAGAAGAGTCCGCTGCTCACGACCCTCGCACTTGCTGTCAATCCCTGTGCACCAGTCCCACAAACGTAGGGAGATAACGTGACGTGAAAGATATGTAGTCACAGTGATGACTCTTTGGCCTAGGACAGACTGGCTGCCCGATTCTTGACAGGACTTGCGGGTGAGACTGGGGAGGAGGGGTTAGCGTTAGGTCGGGCGTGTCCCCCTACAGGGCGGCACTGGACGAAAAATTAAAAAACACAAAAAATATACAAAAAATATCAAAAATTGACAAAAAAATCGTCACCTGACTATTTGTAAGTATTTTGACTATTCCCCCTGTAGAGGGACAGGCCCGACTTGAGATTAGCGACAGGCGATCATGGCAGGGTGGCCAACCTTTCGCCACTCTGAGGGCTGTTTGTGCAAGCCGCCTGCGAGCTGGTGGTCTTGGCGTTCCCCTCCTACTCCCTGCCCCGGCTTTCCCGTGTCAGCGACGTGACATATTAATCCTCCTCCTTCTCCTCTTCATCCTCCTCCTCCTCCTCCAATTCTTCACTTCCTCTTCCTCCTCCTCCTTATCATCATCATCATCATCATCATCATCATCATCATCATCATCATCATCATCATCATCATCATCATCATCCTTATCATCATCATCATCATCATCATCATCATCATCATCATCAGCATCAGCATCATCATCAGCATCATCATCATCATCATCATCACCATCATCAGCATCAGCATCAGCATCATCATCATCGTCATCATCATCATCAGCATCATCATCATCATCATCATCCTTATCATCATCATCAGCATCATCATCATCATCATCATCAGCATCATCATCATCACAATCATCATCAGCATCAACAGCAGCGTCATCATCAGCGTCATCATCATCATCATCATCAGCATCATCATCATCATCAACATCCTCACCAGAAGCAGCAGCATCACCATCATCAGCATCATCAGCGTCACCATCATCATCAGCAGCAGCAGCATCAGCGTCAGCATCATCACCAGCACTATCACCATCATCATCATCATCATCATCATCATCATCATCATACTCAGCATCAGCATCATCCTCATCATCATCATCATCAGCGTCATCATCACAGTCATAATCAGCATCATCATCAGCGTCATCATCAACATCATCATCAGCAGCAGCGACATCACCATCATCAGCATAACCGTCATCATCATCAGCATCAGCGTCAGCATCATCATCATCATCATCATCATTATCAGCATCAGCATCATCATCAGCATCATCATCATGACCATGACCATTAAAAACATGACCACCATCATCGTCATCATCATGATCGTCATCATCATCATCAATCATCAACATCATCAGCAGCATCAGCATCATTGTTAGCATCATCATCAGCATCATCAGCATCATCATCACCAGCATAATCAACATCACCCGCAGCAACACAATCATTGTCATTATCACATCAGCAGCAGCATCACCATCATCGCCATCAACATCATCATCAGTAGCAGCATCAGCAGCATCAGCATCAGCACCATCAGCATCACCAACATCATCAATATCACACGCATCGTCAGTTTGGTCCTCCCCTTCCTTCCCCCTCGTGACCATCAACGTCGTCGTCATCGTCGTCATCATCATCGTCATTATCATTGGGATCATCGTGATCATCGTGATCATCGTGATCATCATCAGCATCAACGTCGTCATCATCATCACCGTCACCATCGCAATCACCACCATCATCATCATCGTACGCATCATCATCATCAGCATCAGCATCATCATCATTGTCACCCTCATTTTCCAACCTCTCCTCCCCCATCCTTGTCCTCCCCCTTCTCCTCTCCGATCACCGACGTAGACGACGACGACGACGACGACGACGACGACGACGACGACGACGACGACGACGACCGACGACCGACGAGGACGACGACGACGACGACAACGACGACGACGACGTGGCGAACCCTCCGCAGCGGCAAGCGTCCTGGCCCCATGGAGGCCCTGTGCATGGCGCCGATCGCGAGGAAATCCACCGAGTTGACGTGCAGGGACCTCGGGCAGGGGGAGAGAGGAGGGAAGAGGAGAAGGAAGGAGGAGGAAGAGGAGGGAGAGGGGGGGGGGAGGAGGAGAAAGGAAGGAGAGGGGGGGGGGAGGAGGAGTAGGAGTAGGAGTAGGAGGAGGAGGAGGAGGAGGAGGAGGAGGAGGCAAGGAGGAGAAGGAGGAAAAGATGGAGCAGGAGCATGTAAGAGCATGTGCAAACGACAACGGCAGTCGTCCCCGAACGGTGTACCAAGACGAAAAGGTGCGCTGGGATAGGAGAAGAGCTTGCCGCGGGCCCACTTGCGGCCACCTTCCCCGAGGTGGTGTACCGCTTCCAGTGGTGCTGGAGAGAAAGGAACACCCACCTCTGGAGAAGATAAGCACCTCTGGAGACGACAGATGTCCTGATGCTGTGGACCCCGCTGCGCCGACCCCAGCACTGCGGGCCAGCTACGAGGACCCAGGATGGCAAACGTGTGCCTCACCTGTGCATAGTACGAGGCAGTTGAACCCTCCACCACGGCCGCCCACCCAAGGATTATCGCTCGAGACTGAACCAATTCTACAGGCCAGAGCTCCAACACATGTAGCACTGCATCTTTTTCTGGACGGAGTTCTCGCGTGAGACGTCCCCGAAGCCAGCGACCACGAGCGCAAGCTTTTGCGACACCTGCACGGGTCGGGGCGGTCCTTCTTCAGAAGAGGGGGCTTGAAGAGGGGGTTTCGCTGGTCACCTCGTTGTGCATGATCCTGGTGATTTCGCGTTCCTGCTTGCACGCCAAAAGGATTCACGGCTGCTCTTTTCAAAACGGGGCCCTCGCAAAAAGTGCACGCCCAACCCCGCTGGTCTTTATTGGCGGACGTGTCCTGCAGTGAGATAGAATGCTTGTAGGTACGGCTGGACCTAGGACACAAGATCGTCCTTCAAGAACATGAGACCCTCCGCTGGCCAAAACACCCATAGCCAGAAGATCACTAGAGGGCACCCACCCACAGGATACACAAGAACATCAAACAAGCACAAAGAACATCAGGGTACCCTCCCCGAACCGACTTCGATCGTATACCTCGGTCCGACCGTATGAGGAAACTTGGGACAGGAATGCATTGCAGCATCGCTGGTCCATCTTGGATTTGCTCTGGTCCTCGTCATCATCCGGCTCCTGCTCGACCTCCTCCTCCTCCTCCTCCCTGCCCCTCCTCCTCCTCCCGGAAGAGTCCTCCTCCTCCTCCTCCTCCTCCGCATCCTCCTCCTCCTGCTCATCCTCCTCCTCCTCATCCTCATCCTCCTCCTACTCCTATCCGTAGCGCGAATTGAAATATACTCTTACTCCACCCTCTTTCCGGCCAATAACAAACCTATCCGAGTAATCACATCCTGACTGTAAAAAAAAACAATACAAAGTCGCCGTTGTTCCTCTCAACAGGGCCTGTCTTGTCGTCGACGATGCGACATGCGTGGCAGGAATGGGACGCGGCGCACATCGCGCGTGGACATCAATCCGGGTCCTCCGATCCTGACTTTCAAAAATCAAAACACATCTCCGTTGTTCCTCCCAACATGGCCTGTCTTGGCGTCGACGATGCGAAATGCGTGGCAAGAATGGGGCACGGCACACATCGCGCGCGGACGTCTGGGGCAACCCCAACTTGGAGGGGCCATCCTACCTCTCAAAAGCCAACACAAAATCGACATGTTTCTTCTCAGCGAGGACTTTCTTGTCGTCGGCTTTGCGAAATGCGTGGCAGGAATGGGGCGCGGTGTACAACGCGCGCGACAGGGCGAAATGTCGCTCGCGCGTAGGCGCCGCGCGCATGTTTTCTGAAAGTTGCGTTCCCACTAAGGCGCGGCGCACATTTTTCGCTCGCCAATTCGTCGAGCTCCTAGGGCCCCTGGGGGCTCCCACGGTCTCCTGGAACATCCTGGAGCTTCTCGAGGCTTCCCCAGGGCATCGTGGGTCCTCCTGGAGCCCCCCGAGGCACCCTGGGGATTCCCGGGATCCCCCAGGGCCCCCCGGCGCCTCCGAGGGCCGCCTGGAGCCCCTCGAACCTCCTGGGGCTTCCTGGGCCCTCCTGAAGCCTCCTGAGGTTTCCTGGGGTTCGCTGGGGCTTCCTGCAACTTCCTGGGGCCTCGGCGAATCGCCTTGCCGATCTGATTTCGATCCCAAGTTGCGCCAGCACTGTTCTTATGTAATGGGAGGGCGGGCGGGAATGAGCGTGTCATGCTTGACTCGATCAAGCTGGCTAGCTTCACTCCTATACCTACTCCTACTCCTATTCCTCCTCCTCCTCCTCCTCCTCCTCCTCCTCGTCCTCCTCCTCAGGGATAAGTCCTCCTCGTCCTCATTCTCCTCCCAGATGAAACCCTGTTCCTCCTCCTTTTCCTCCTCCCCCTCCTCCTTCTGCTCCTCCGCATCCTGCTCTGCATCATCCTCCTCATCCTACTCGTCCTCCTCCTCGTTTTCCTCCTCCCCATTCCCCATCCCCGATCCCTCATTCTCCACCTCCTTCTCCAAATATTCATCCTCCTCCTCCTCTTCCTTCTCATCCTCCTCCTTCGCCTCCTTAGCCCCCGTCGCATCCTCCTCCTCCTCCTCCTCCTCCTCCTCCTCCTCCTCCTCCTCCTCCTCCTCCTCTCCTCCTCCTTCCTCTCCTCCCCTCCTTCTCTTCCTCCCTCCTCCTCCTCCTCCCTCCTCCTCCTCCTCTCCTCCTCCCTCCTCCTCCTCCTCCTCCTCCTCCTCCTCCTCCTCCTCCTCCTCCTCCCTCCTCCTCCCTCCTCATCCTCCTCCTCCTCCTCCTCCTCCTCACTCCGCCCCGCCTCGTCCTCGCCTCCTCCTCTTCTCGTCCTCCTCTTCATCCTCCTCCTCCTCCCTCCTCCCCCATCCTCCTCCTCCTCCTCCTCCTCCTCCTCCTCCTCCTCCTCCTCATCATCATCCTGCTCCTCCTCCTCATCCGCCTCCTCCTCCGCCTCTTCCTCCTCCTCCTCCACCTCCACCACCTCCTCCTCCACCTCTTGCTCCTCCTCCTCTTTATCCTACTCCACCTCCACCTCCACATCCATATCAACCTATACGACCACCCTTCGGGTGATAAGGAGGTTCGGGGGGAGGAACCAACGTCTCACTCGATCGGTCTCACCATCGATCTCACTATCGGTCTCGCTCGATCGATATCACTCGATCGATCTCACAATCGATATCACTCGATATATCTCACAATTGATATGACGATCGATCTTACAATCGATCTCACAATCGATATCACAATCGATATCACATTCGGTCTCACTATCGATCTCACTATCGATATCACAACCGCTCTCACAATCAACGTCGTCATCATCATCATCAACAACAACATCAACATCAACATCATCATCACGGGCATCAACATTATCGGGACACCACCATCATCATCATCAGCACCATCACCACAATCATCATCATCAACATCATCATCAGCAGCATCGGGACACAGTCATCGTCATCATCATCAGCAGCAGCATCATCGGGACACCATGATGATCACCATCGTTATCATCATAATCATCATCATCATCATCATGATCATCATCATCATCAGCATCATCATCATCATCATCGGAACACCATCATCATCTCATCCTCATCATCGACATCATCAACATCAGCATCATCATCATCATCAGCATCATCATCATTATCGTCATCATCGGGCCACCATCATCATCACTACCAACATCAACATCAACATCACCATCATCATCATCATCATCATCACCATCGGGACGCCATCATCATCAACAACAACAACATCATCATCATCACTATCACAATCCGCCGGCCCCCTTGTGGGGCCACCAGGCTGTAGGCCCCTGATTCGCAGTTTCCTGTGCCAGTCGTAGGTTGTAGTTTCCAGTGTTACAGTTCTGCTTCTTGCTGGTTACTGTAACTAGTTGACTTATTGCTGGTTACTGTAACTAGTTGATTGACCGCGCGGGGGGGGGGAGGCCCAAACCGGCTTTTTAGCAGCTCCTGGGCGCGTTGTCTGAATTGCTGCGGCTCGAAATCGACACCCCTCACGCAGATCAGTGTAGAGTACTTGGGCGACCATGGCGCTTCACCGCTGACAGCAGCAGCTTCACCCCAGAGCTCCACCGCGCTGGCATACTGCAGAGCGCTCCTGCGCCACCCACGCTCGTTTCGCAGCAGCGCGTGGCAGCGCCCTGGCAACCTCGAATGGCCACTCCGGCAGCCTTGCCAAATCCCTGATTGCACCAGCCAGCGGTTTGGGCTCGATCACTTGCTGTCGGCGCTGTGCGTCTGCAACCAGCGCCAGAGCAGCCATCCCCCTCTGCGCGGCTCCTGGAGCAGGCCTGCGTTCTAATCCGAGCTCCTGCGGACTGCCGCCCACTGCCTGGCTCGGCTGGGCGCCACTTGCAGCAGCAAAAGACGCCGACCGCTGACTCCGCTGCCGTTCTGCCTCACACACCTGCAGAAACCTCTGGAGGAATGGGTGCGCACACCCATCGAGGGGAGCCCAAATTTGCTGAACTTCAGCCAGGCCGAGGCCGCAGAAGTCCTCGGCCCGGACAGCACCAGCAGCTGCCAAATCCGAACATAAAGACTCGACTGCAGGCCCTGGCGGTGCTACCGCAGCCACTTGCCGCACAAAGCTGGCCAAGGGCTCGGGGAGCGGCGCTGTCGCAAACTGCTCCGGCACCGCCTCCACGATCGGCGCGGTCAGCGAAAGCGCATCTGCATCTGTTGACGCCGCTGCACGCGCCCGGCTCTGCTCCAGGAAATGCAGCATGAAAACATGCAAACGCAACGCCAGCCCTTTGCCTGAGCCATGTGCTACGGACAACTGCGTGAACAGCGCACTCACTGAAGCACGGTCCCGACTCGCAACCGCCCTCGGCTTCCAAAGGCACCGAGAACTGGCCGACAACGTGGTCACCTGACGCCAGCGTGCCAACCATGCGTGTGACCAAGACGATGCAGCGCATTTTTCTCGCAGCACTTACCCAATCTGCTCAAAGCCACGGGGCGTCTGGCGCCTGGCTCCATGGCACTTGGATGAAGCCGGCTGATTGCATCGCTTCCAGCGTTGCTGCCTTCTCGTGTGGCCTCGTCGGCGCATCAGCCAAATTCAAATGACTGGGCACATAAAAACCGCGCAACAAAACTGCAGCGCACGCGGCGCGCAGCCAGAACTCTCCAATTAGGTCATTCCAATCGGATTGCCTAGAGGAGCCGCGCAAAAGAGTGCCGAGGGCCGTTTGATTATCTACAAACAACAAGACCTCTAGACGATCCCCGGCCTCTTGGCTGAGCAGCCAATGGAGCGCGCAAATGGCCGCCATTAGCCCCCAGGTTGCCACCTGGTTTTTCCGGTGGAGCGCCCAACGCCATACTGCACAGGGCACCGCGGAGGCAGACCAGACACGCCGCTCTGGCAAACAGATGGCCCATGCCAACCTGCCTGTGCCCGTGGCGTCAGAAAATACAATGCACTGGCGCCGCTTGGCAGGCTCCACAGACAACACTGTGCGCCGCGGCACAGAGTGGACAAACCGCAGCTACCAGCCGAGCGAGCGCCAAACGGCCTGACAAAGCCGAGGACGCTCCAGACACCTGCTTGAAAAGCGGCGCCAGATGCACCCTTGCCGCGCGGCCGTAAACAGCAGAAGCGCCCCAGCTCAGCCTCCCCACAAGCATTTTCGCTTCGGCAGGGTGCAGCGCGCTGCGCTCCAGAATGGCGCAGACTTGCGCTCTCCATTGCGCGATCTTGGCCGGGCCAACCTCCAAATGCACGGCCCCACCGGCGAAGTCGATTTCGACCTCCACTCCCAAAATGGGAGCTTTCGCTGAACCAGATACCCGCTTCGTGGCATCAAGTTCCCATCCAAGTAAATTTTCCACCACCTCGCGTGCAACTTCGCTGGCGCCTGCTGGCGCAGCCAGGAACGGAGCGCCTCCAACGACCCTATCCGCGCCAAACAAATCACCCACGAACCGCAGAAAAACTACGAAGAAAAGCTCAGCCAGAATGGACCTGACTGCTGCACCGAAGCGCTCCCAGTTGTAGACCGACGCGACGGCCCCAAAAGGGCGCGCGAGAAATTGCAGCCCCTGCCCCCGGGACTCAGCCGAATCCCAGGAGACGACTGCAAACGGCAAGCGCGAGCTCGCCAAGGGCAACGTCTTGAACGCTGCTACAAAGTCTTCTTTGCGAAGCGTGACTCCGTCACAACATGCCGACATGACGTCGCGAAGCATCGCCGCGAAACGATCGAGAGTGTCGTGCTGGATGGACTCTCCAACCGACACTGCGGCATTTATACGAGATGCCGAAAAGTCGTCGACGCAGCGCACCCAGCGCGAATTCCCTTCCCAGCCTTCGTCGGCCGGGAACCTAGCAGTGCCCAGGGGGCCGGAAGAGCTTAAAAGTTAGCTCCAGAGCTAAAAAATAAGCGCCGCGCTTATTTTTGACTCCAGGGGGAGGCGGAGCTTATTTTTGACTCCAGGCGTTAATTTTGCGGGGCGTACAATGACGGCGCTATGACACACTGCGCGGCCTCATTGCAAGCCTTCATGAGATAGTTCTTTCACAACGCTCTACCACCATAACTAGTGCCCGCGTGGCAACGCCCGCACGCGCCCACCCCAGCATATTTTGGCTGACCCCTCGCACGTTCCGTGGCCTCCTAGGGAGCCCAACCAAATTTGGTCGATCTCAGTCACAGAGTGCGATGGGACGCTGCATATAGCTGTGTGCGTGCACGTTCGCGCGCGCGTTCGCGCGCGCGTGCGTGCAAGCGTACGTTTGCGTACGCGTGTGCGTGTGCGTGTGGGTGTATGCATGTATGTATGTAGATGTATGTATGTGTGTGTGTGCGCATTCGTGGGTGCGCGTGCGCGCGCATGCGCGTGTGTCTGTCTGTGTCTGCGTCTGCGTGTGCGTGTGCGTGCGCGTGTGCGTGTGCGTGTGCGTGTGTGTGTGTGTGTGTTCGCGTGTGTGCGTGTGTGTGTGTTCGCGTGCGTGTGTGCGCGCGCCTGTGTGTGCATGTGCATGTCCGTGTGTGAGTGTGTGCATGTGTATGTTCGCGCGTGCGTGCGTGAGTGCGTGCGTGTGTGCGCGCCTGGATGTGCAGGTGCAAGTGCATGTGCGAACGTGCGTGTGTGTGTGTTTGTGTATGTGTTTGTGTGCGTGTGTCTGTGTATGTGTGTCTTTGTTTGTGTGTGGAGATGCATGTGCGTGCGTGCGTGTGTGTATGTGTGTGTGTGTTTGTGTGCGCGTGTGTGCGCGTGTGGTCGTTGCCCATGTGCGCGCATTCGTTTGCCCGTCTTGTTTTGCGTGCGTTGCTGTGTTAGGGCGTGTATGTGAAAAGGTGTGCGTGTGTCTCCGTCAGTCTGTTTGTTTGCTTGTGTGTTGACGGTTATATATCTCTCTCTCTCTCTCTCTCTCTCTCTCTATTTTTTTTTGTATCTCTCTCTCTCTCTCTCTCTCTCTCTCTCTCTCTCTCGCTCTCACTTTGTTCTCTCTTCTTCTTTGTTTCTCTCTCTCTCTCTCTCTCTCTCTCTCTCTCTCTCTATCTCTCTCTCTCTCTCTCTCTTTGTCGCTCCCGTCGTTGCAGGCTCCCGAGTGGAACTCTCTTTGACGTACCGACGCCCCCTGTCGGGCGGGAGGAACTCCCCGCCATGCCCGCCACGTGGATACGCGAACAGGAGGAGGAGGAAAAACGGTGGGAGGAGAGGGCGGCCCACGAGGAGGGCCCGAAGAAGCCAAAATTTAGGTTTTTGAGAAATGTTGGAATGTGCTTCTTCTCGGCATTCCGACGGCTCAAGACGGCCCAAGAAGCCCCCAAGATCGCCCCAGAGGCCCCCAAGAGGGCCCCATGACGGCCCAAGTGGCCTCCAAGACGGCCCCAAGAGGGCCTCCAAGACGGTCCAAGAGGACTCCAACACGCCCAAGATGGCCTCCAAGACACCCAAGATGGCCTCCAAGACGGCCCCGAAGCGCCCAAAGAGAACCCCAAGTCGGCCCAGAAAGGCCCCCAATACGGCCCCCGACAGCGTCAGACGTGCCAGGAGCCCACCAAGATGGCCGGAGTTGGCTAGAAATATACCACACTAGGAGCGCCTCATATCTCACGGGTTCGGCTCCGAGTTTGGCTTTCGAGGTGCCGATACCGCTACTCTTCCAGGAGAGCCATGCATCGTCGCCACGGCTGGATGCTCATCCTAGTTCTGGTCAGAACGCATCCTTGGAGAGGTCCGTAGTGTAGCGGTATCGGTACCTTTTTGTCCCCCCACGCCTTGCTGCCCAGCCTAGAGGGGGCCCTCATACAGGGCCCTCCTTGATCGACCTGCTTTATTTTCAAATCGCCCTAAGTCGAGGAGGGAGGGGTGATCATGAGCAGGAGGATAAGGGTGCATACTCCACATTGGCAATGGGCTCGGCGCCGCTTCGCACGGCCTGCAACGTCGAGCGCCATTCCGGATCCCTCCGAATGGCGCGAAGGATTAGCTAGAAAACGGAGGGGATGGAGGAGGATACTGATTGTGATGATGATGATGAGGAGGAGGAGGAGGAGGAGAAGGCTGAGGCTGAGGCTGAGACTGAGGCTGAGGATGAGGATGAGGATGAGGATGAGGATGCGGACGAGGATGAGGATGACGATGAGGATGATGAGGGTGAGGATGAAGATGAGGATGAGGATGAGGATGGTGAGGGGGAGGGGAAGGAGGAGATGCAGGAGGAGGAGTAGGAAGTAGAGGAGGAGGAGGAGGAGGAGATTGCGGATGAGAAAACTAGAAGAGGAAGAGGAGGAGGAAGAGGAGGAGGAGGAGGAGGAGAGGATGAGAAGAGGGAATGGTGTGGAGGAGGAGGAGGAGGAAGATAATGGCGATGAGGACCGAGGAGGATGAGGAGGAGGTTGAGCAGGAACAGAAGAAACTTGGGAGGGCGCAGGACCCCCGCTCCTGCTGGGGACTCGTCGGAACAAAGGTGGCACATAGACCTTAAAGAGGTCGCCACTTGGGGCCAAAGACGCCCCGCAAGCCAGGGTTGAAACTCGGTCAGCTCGAGCCGCGCGCGCTCCACAGCGCGGGCACCCACAGCCTCGGCCGTAGTCAAAGCCAACGTCTCCCTAGGCCAAAGTCAAGGCCCTGGGGGTTAGGGAGGGGGGGAAGTGAGTGAGTGAGTGAGTGAGTGAGTGAGGGAGGGAGGGGGGTTAGGGAGGGAGGGAAGGGGAGAAGGAAAAATGCCCTCTCCGTCCCCCTCTGTTCAGCTAGAGAACCAGACCGACCTTGTCGGTCATTCAAATTCGAGAAGCCGGTACTTCTCCATCAAAGTCTGCTGCGCAGTCCTAGGATGCATTGATTTGGACTCTCGCACGGCGCATCCTATCTGGTGTTCATCCATGTAACACCAACTATCCATGGGATTCCCGCTCGCAGCTATCTGATGCTCGCAACAATGTAGGAATTGGTGGTGCTTGGGGTAGACCCTGTAAACAATCCAATTCCCCGTATGTGGTAATGTGCGCAACTGGGTGTACAGAAGGCAATGTTTACGGGCTGCCTCGCTAATCCTAGCACCACTGCCGGGGCCCCAGTTCACCAACTCTTTGTATACATTGTGAATCTCTGCGAGGCAATTCCATCGGGTCAGCTTGCGTGGTGCATCGGTGCCGAACAGCTCTGCTACTTTCACTGTAACTGGGAGTAAGTAGTGACACTCGGCCGCTTTCAATTTGAATTTAGGTGGTTTAGCTTTATCCCGTATCATCTGCAGCGCGAGGGTGTTGAAGGGCGGGCTCTCTAGTCCCACTTGCTTGGACCCCCACTTGATGAGGTTGAAAAGCTCTGAGATGGCCTGCTGTGGACGGCTTTGGATACCTCCCACAGCTTGGAAGAACTCCCACCACACATTTGCCAAATGCAATATCCCTAAATCTGAGCAGTGCATGAAATCGACGGAGATTAAATCGAGCGTGAAACCAGGCCACCTGAAAATTGGGGGCACATATCCGTCGGCAGTCGCCTGCGCCAAGAACTCGACATTGCTGAAAAATATGTTCCTCCATTCTGCCGCCATGCTGAAATCCGTGAACGGGCAATCTGTCGCGTTGGCGGGGCAGCGGTAACAGACCCGTTTACTCACTCCCTGATTGGGACCACATTAGATTGAATTGACGTGGCCTCGCAAGTTAGGGATTGCAGTCAGCTTCCCGCCGCCCCCTACCCTGCGAGGCCAAGTCAATTCTCCCCTGCACCCTCATGTTTTTCGTGTCATCACCTCCCCTTTCCAGCCAGTGAAGCCCATTATCTGCTTGTACCACGACCAATCAGCTGAGATGCTAAAGGGTCTCCCGAACGTGCCCCCCCCTCTCTCCCGCCTCCCTCCACCCCCCCCTCCTTCACCTAATTACCCTCTGCTCTGTCTCTCTCTCTCTCTCTCTCTCTCTCTCTCTCTCTCTCTCTCTCTCTCTCTCTACCTTTTTTCCTCCATCCCGAGAACCTCGCTTCTGTAAACAACAACCTTTCATCCGGTACATTGGGTGAGCCGCTGCCTTCCGAGCCCGTTCACGGTCTCCGATGAAATTCGACGTCGAGAAAGGCGTGCCGTCATGGCGCACAGTTGGCCTCCGACCAGTTGCAAGAGCTACCAATTGCCATCGAAGTACTTCCAGCACGACTTCAAATGTGTGCTTACCTAGGCGGCAGAATGGAGGATCACGCGGTGGGGCAACACTTAACTGGCACATTGAATTCCGAGCCCTACCAGAGTGCAGAGAGAGAAAAAGATAGGTGCATGTAAGGAAATCTACAGGGGAATCCAGAGAGAGAGATAGAGATAGCGAGGGAGCGAGGGAGGGAGGGAGGGAGGGATAGATAGCGAGGGAGAAAAGGAACGTGAGGAGTGCACAATAGATATCGGCAAATAGCAAGAGCTGGCCTGCACAACCACACTGGCAACTCTGCGCCTTGGTAAACGCCGTGATCCAGAAGCGGTCGCGGTGAGAGCCCGAAACTACGTTGAACAAGCATATGCGCAATGACTCGCGCTTGCTCATGGGCGCTGAGCCCCCCCAAATGCCCAAGCCAACAAAGTTGCCAGTGTCTTGGCAATGAACTCGATTACACCAATCTTTGAACGTGTTCTGCAGGTTCGCCTGCTCCTCTGAGTAGCTGGTCCACTCGGAGAGGCGCCCTGGCTCGATCGCTGATTCAAGCACTTCAGCAGGCAATAAAAAAAATACAATGTGCCCTCGTATGGCCTATTCTGGGTCTTGTCCCAAAGCGGTGCCTTCGCTGCGTGCAAATTCGGCAGGTTGGCACCTCGTCGCCTCATTGCCGCCAGTAAGTTTCTCTGGTGATGTCCTTTGTTGGCACTCCCGAAAGATGCGCAATGAAGATCGACTGATTTAAAAGCTTGGCATCCCTCCTGGAATTCCTCGGCGCTGATGCGACCCTTCTTGTATAGTGTCTTGAGGAATTCGGACGGCCTCGTATCACAGGGCCCACTGGGTTCAGGTGCCTTTCTGATTTGTCCTCGAGGGCCTTTGGGGTTGGATAGCAGCACAAGTAGAACGTCCAGAAGGGAGAACTTAATGATGGATTTGGGGAGGAGGGTGATGGAGGAAGGGGGGGGCGGAGGGGTTTTGCCTCCCTCTGGTATTCTACTTCCATCTCTGGACCTTGATGGTAGCTTGCTGCCGGGCTTGTCATGGCCCCAGGCCCGACCGAGAAACGCGCGAATTCATCGAGCCCAAACTTGCTCGCAAGATGACGCTCGAAAGTACGCAGGCGGTGGGTGGCTGCCCTACAATCATCGTGCTACCATACGGAACGCATAACATAAGGAAAGGCTTTTCTGGCCACGGCGGGCCTAAACCAAAAACGAATTCCACAACCGAAATCTGAGGAACGGCCCGAAACCCTCCTGAGCCCGAAGCGGTCCTCATTTCAGCGTCTTGATTGTTTTTAATCACTCGTTTGCAGAGGGCCCAATCCTGCAGCTCCCAATTGCACGGCGTGCACATGCTGCAGGCTGGATTGCGCCCCCCCCCCCCCCCTTCGATCAGAAGCCAAGGGGGCACCCCCTATCAGAACGTGACGAGAGCAAGCTGCAGGTCGCCGGAATCAGCACTTCGAGAAGTCATTGAGAACCTCCTTGCAGAAGGCCTGGGGGGGGGGCCCAAAACAGGTTAGGAACCATACTCGAACCCCTCGCAGGATATGTATACAAGTATACAGGTATGCGTGTACTTACATATTAGATATAGAGAGATATATATGTTACACATACACACACTTTGTGTAATTCAAATGGCCCCATACATGAAACACGCACATACATGTGCATGTGTAGATATCCATGCGTATTTGTATACCTATGTATATATAGAAATATCGTACACGCGACACGAAACAACCTCCGTATCGGTCGCAAGCCAGCGGGGTGAGTCGATCGGTTTGCTGGGGGAGTGTGTTTGCTATGTGTAGTCGGTTTGATAGGACCAACCTTGTAGGAAACCAGCCGGGCGGACCGATCCTGGTCTAAGTTGGCCATCGCCTCGACGAAACGCTCCACGCTCTCTGGGGCGCCCTGATCAATATCAGGGACATCAATGCAGGAGGTGGACGTGTACGCCTCGAAGAGCTTCTCGAGGCTGTTTAGCTGCTCGTCGGTCTTCGTCTGGAGGAACTCAGCTGCCTTCGGGCCCCAGGCGGGCTTCTTCTCGACGCGGGCCTCAGGTGGGCCAGCAAGCGCGATGTGGAGGTAGAAGGAAGGCAAGGAGGTGGAAGGGAAGATACAGAGTAGTATGAGGAGGTCGATGCTTGCTACTAGGGGAAGGAGGATGATCACGACGGCTACGACTACAACGATGATGCTGCTGATGATGACGATGATGATGGTGGTGGTGACAATGATGGCGATGATGATGATGATGATTATGATGATGATGAGGATGATGATGAAGGCGATGGTGGTGACGACAACGATGATGATACTGACGATGTTGATGATGCCGATGATGGTGGTGATGGTGATGATGGCGATGCGGATAATGATGATGATGACGATGATGATGTTGACGATGATGACGGTGATGATGACGACGACGCTGACGCTGAAGATGGTGGTGATGTTGATGATGGTGGTAATGTTGATGCTGATGGTGATGATGACAATGATGAGGAGGAAGAGGATGAAGATGAGGATGCGGATCAGGATGAGGATGAGGATGAGGATGGGGATGATGAGGACGATGAGAGAAAGGCGGAGTCTGAGAAGGATGAGGGTGATGATGCTGGTGATGGTGATGGCGATGCTGGTGATGATGATGATTCTGATGATGGTGATGATGATGATGCATCTGACTTTAGACATGATGCGGATGGTGATGATGATGCTGATGGCGATGCTGATGATGATGCTGATGTGTATGGTGATTATGATGATTAGGATGTTCATGATGATGATGGTGATGCTGGTGATAATAAAGGACGATGATAATGATGATGATGATGATGATGATGATGATAATGCTGATCATGCTGCTGCTGATGATGATGACGAGGAGGAGGTGGCGGAGGAGGAGGAGGAGGACGAGGAAGAGGAAGTTCAGCGGTGAGACTCAGGATGGGAGGGCGAGGAGGATGAGGAGCCTCCTTGAACTGACCCATTATCTTGCGGAGGTAGGGTGCATCATCAAACACGTCGGCGTCCAGGAGCCAATTCTGCTCCTGGACGCCGACGGAACGGGGCGTGGAACGAGGAAGTGGAGGTAATGGATGAGGAGGGTGAGGATGAGGGTGGATGACGCACGCCCCTCATCTTGGTCAACAGACCAACGGGGCGTCCTCCACCTCTTTGTACTTCCCCTCATCCGAACTCGCCATCCTCATCCTGATCATCCGTTGCCATCTTGGCTCCGCATCTTGCTCCTTCTTCTCCTTCTGCTCCTCCTCCTCCTCCTCCTCCTCCTCCTCCCCCTCCTCATGATTACACATGCGCGTGAATTTCCACAGGCATGATACGCGGATTGCCCATCGGCTGCGTGTTGTTTACTCCTCCGCCTCTTCTCTTCCTCCTCCTCCTCCTCCTCCTCCTCCTCCTCATCATCCTTCTCCTCCTCCTCCTCCTCCTCCTCCTCTTATCTCTGAGCATTGCCATGCTACTTGCATGAGCAGTCCTTGAGCACGCTGACCTCCTTCAACTCCGTGCGAGTCTTGTTGATGAACATCTTGCACTCCTTGAGCTTGGTGGCCCTCAGCGTTTGCAACTTGGCGTTGTCCCAGGGCTCGGTCTTCACGATCGGGGGGGCTGCTTCCTCCTCGGCCTCGGCGACGGCGTCGTCCGCCGCAGCCGCCTCAGCGCCCTCCTCATGATGCTCTGCTCCCTGACTCGGCTGCTTGCCACGCAGCCCCGTGGAAACCTTGGACTGGGGAGTGGCCGGAACAGGAGTGGTCGGAGCAGGAGTGACCGTGCCAGACGAACTTGCGGGAGTGCCAGGCGTAGTTTTTTTGGTCGGCTCCTCGGGCGAAGATGATGTCATTTTCGATGACCCAGCCCTCATGACAGCTGTCGCCGTCTCGTAGTCCTGCACGCTGATCTTCTCGGCGTCGGCGGTGACTATATTCTCGGTCCTGTTGCCAGTGCGCCTGTGCTTCCTGTCGCGGATGATCTTGTACTGCAGCACGCCCGCCTCCCGGAGCGCCTTGGACTGCTTGTGTGGGCGCGACTTGTAGTCCTGCACGGCAATCATCGCATGCTCCATGTTGTTGATCCCCTTGGGCCCTGCGTACTCGTCGAGCGTCATCCAATCCTCCTCGTCGGAGCTGATGTCCTCGGTGATTGCGGTGTCCTTGTTCTGGGCCCTGAGCGAGTTGCACGTCGGGTCGAGAAGGAAGGTGGCAAGCCAAGCGCGCCGCTGCTCGTCCTTCAGCTTGGTGTACTGGTCCTGAAAAGGGGAAAGTTATGGCTGGGAGGCTATGCTTCTAAGCCTCCTAAATGGGGTCGGAGCGGATGGGGTCGGAGGATCGCGCCGCATCGCCGATGCATCGCTGACGCGGCTCGATGTGCAGCCCGATTTGCTGCACGTCGACGTCGCCGATGCATCGCCGACGTCGCCAGTGCATGGCCGATGCATCGCAGATGCATCGGCGATGCGGCGCGATCCCCCGACCCCATCTACTCCGACCCTATCTAGGAGGCCTCGAATGGTTGACCCCGAGGGACCCATGCGACCAAATTGCTTACTTCACCTACAGCCTTAAGGTACAATGCAATCTAACCGACGTTTATTGATGGTATGAATTCAGCTTTATCCCTAGCGGATCCGTGAGCTCCGAGGGCAGCTTGCGGCGCAGCTCCTGGAACGCCGAAGACCGTTCCCTGCTGGTCAACTTCTTGAGCCCCGCTGCAGAGAACTCAATACCGGCTTGATCCATCTTCGCCTTGAGATCCAGCACCGCCTTGGAGATCTTCTCCGGGGTCTCCGCGCCGATCGAGGCCTTGCTCTTGGGCGGCATGGCCTCTGGAGTCTGGAGGGTCTCGCCCCTCCTTCCTCCTCTCCTCCTCCTCCTCCTCTGAGCTCCTCCTCCTCCTACTCCTCCTCCTCCTCCTCCTCCCCCCCCTCTCTATCCTCCTCATCCCCATCGCCCTCATCATCCTCCTCATCCTGCTGCGGTAGGCCTCGACAAGATAGACATCCCTCGGGCACCACATCCTGGTCCTTCTCCTCCTTCCCTAATCCCAATCCTTCTCTCCCAGGAAGGGGGAGAAGGAGGAGGGAGGATTAGGGTTGAGGAGAAGGAGTGAGAGGATGAGGGAGGAGTGAGGCGGGGAGGAGGAGGAGGATGAGGAAGATAATGAGGCAGAGGAGCACGAGGAAGCACAGGCGGAGGAGGAGGAGGAGGAGGAGAAAGGAGGGGGGATGAGGGGGTGCGTGACCAGTGGCACCCCCGAAAGTGTAGTTCACGCGCCCCATGGCCTGCAACTGATCTGACGGGCACGCGGATGAAGTGCTTCTCCGCGCACCGATCGACGTCTCAGCTTTGAGCCCGAAGTGAGGGCTAGTGGCGAGGGGTGGCTGGGGAGGGGGTGAGGGGCGAGCGCGGGGCCTGTGAAAGGGGGGTCGGCACTGCGCCTTGGGTGTAGCAGGCTGCTGCAATTGGTCCACAAGATCGCCAGCGGTGCCCTCGTCGCTGTCGACTCCCCCCTAATGGGCCCTTTCATCCCCTCCCCTCCCTCCGCCCACGAGCCCATGTCGAGGCGGGTGGCGGGGGGCGGCTTGAAGGCATTTTTGAAGGCATTTCCGAAATCACGTCGGAAAATGACGTCGGAAAATGACGTCGGATCATTTTCTTATTAAAACAATACAGAAAAATGACGTCAAAAATGACGTCAAAAATGACTTCAAAAATGACTTCAACAATGACGTCAAATGACGTCGGGCCGTGCCCGTCAAACCGCCCCCCCTGGCAGGTGCCGACCCCCCCAACCACCCCCAGAGGAGGGATAGAAACTGCCGACAGGGCCCCAACGCGGCATAAGACAGCCCCCAGGACTGCACCAAAATAATCTCCATGGCGGCCCCACAGTGCCCCGCGACGGCTTGAGAAGGCGCCCGACGAATGAATAGCGCCCTAAGTTGGCCCACGAATCTTCCAGAGATGCTCCCAAGATGCACCCAGCAGGCCACGCGAGGCCCCGAAGAGGCCTCCTTCTCCTTATCCTCACTCTCATCTTCATATCCTTCTAGCTGTCATCCTGATTGCCTTCATCATCACCCTTGCCCTCATCCTCCTCGTCATCATCCTCATCCTGCTGCTGCTCCTCCCTCTCCCAATCCATGATGCCAGCCCTCCTCCTCCTCCACTTCCTCTGGCTCTCCTCCCGTCCTCCACCTGTCCCTCCTCCTCCTAACCGTCGTGCTCATGCTTAACGTCCTCGTCTTGCTCATCTCTGATCCTTCGCATCCCCATCCTTTCTCTCTTTTCCAGTCCCGGATCTGGAACCTCTGCAGTGCCATATGGAAACAATGCCGTTCACCTGTGCAACGCGATGAACGGGCTCTTCGCAGTCGTCGTCTCGGGGCCCTCGAATTGGTTGGCGATGCGCTGGATGGCCTCGCGGTTCTTCGCATCCTCGGGCTCGGAGAGGTGGGGGCTGTAGACGGGGCTGCTCGATCGATTGCGCTTCTGCTTGTTCGTGAGCCTCGGGCTGAAGGTCA
>CAUYUJ010002337.1:485870-535667 GCA_963575745.1 Prorocentrum cordatum
GAAGGGGGAGGGAGAAGAGGAGGAAGACTTGGTAAACGAGGAGGGAAAAGAGGAGCAGGAGGAGGCAAAGCGGATCCCAAGAAGGGTCGCACCACCACTAAGCCAGGCCCGCGAGACGGTCTAGGAATCGGAACGCACTAAGGGGGAGCCTTCTTAGGGAGAGCATGCCACGGGCACGGGGCCGAGGACGCATAGACCTCGGAATGTTCCCCCCCCCCCAATTTGAATCCCCCTCGAGCTCCAGCTCGCCGTCGCAGTCGTCCGCGCACCCGGGATCGTCAGTGCACCATGTGCCGGGGGCCCCCTCTGGTTTCTTCATCACGGGCGCTGCCGCTGGCCTCTTCATCCGAGCTGCCGGCTTCCGACTCACGAGCCCAATGAATGTCATCTCCGTCCTCATCTGCGGCCTCGTCGTCCTCCTCCTCTTCCTCCTCCTCCTTGACTTCTTTCTTCACTTTTTTCTTGTTCTCGAAGTCCTTGGGATTCGGGGGCCCTGAGATCTTGAGCTCGCCGTCCTTCGAGAGGTAGCTGTTCGGGAACTCTGTGGTCAACATACCGCTCTTGAACACCACCTGGACGAATCCCCCATCTCCGGCTTTGAACGTCGTGGATGTCTCTTGGGAGCCGTCGGAAAACAAGCAGATGCCGGTCCGCAATGAGATGTCGAAATACTTCCCGACCTCCTCTGGCTCCTCGCCCTCCATCTCCTCTACCGCGGCGGCATCCCCGTCGCCCTCCCAGCACTGCTGGTCCTCGTCGTCAGACTCGACCAGGGAAACTCGAGCGAGGTGCAAGTTGAGGAAGGGGCTCTTCTCTGGCTTGGTTTGGCGATCAGGGACATCGGAGGCCTTCGAGAGCTCGGCGTGAACTGGGGGGCGCGTGATGAAAGAGTAGATCCTTACCAAGGCGCTCGGATGGTGAGGGGGCCCAGGTGGCTCCGAAGGAAACTTGGCGAGAAGACGCTGGCACTGGAAATGTTTCCTCCGGATGTGGCGCAGCATGACCTTCGCCACGTAAGCATATTATTTCGCCAGCTGGTCTATGTTTCCGTAGTTCTGGCGGCAAGCAACTCGCTCCGCGATGACCCGCCGCTGAGGATTCTCGTTGATGGCGTCCTGGGGGATTTGGCATTCAAACAAACCCTTCTCGTCTTCCTCCTTCCTCCTCCCTCCAGATCCATCACATTTCTTTTCCTTTCCCAGTCCTCCCATCCTTTCCCCGTCTTCCGACCCCTCCTCCTCCCTCCTCCTCCTCCTCCTCCTCCTCCTCCTCCTCCTCCCCCTCCTCCTCCTCCCCCTCCTCTTTCTCCCCTCCGACTCCGCCACCTCCTCCCGCCCCTTCCCCATGCCTCCTATTCCGAACTATCGCACTCCGGACCCATTCCAAGTCATGGGGCTCAAGGGTCGGGTAAGGGGGACAGTGCCATTTAGAATACCCCCGTCCGTGAACGCTTCCACCAGGTCGCCCCATGCAAAGAAGCCCCCCTCGGGTCCAGGGACAGGAGCTTCGTGAGAAACTGCTCGTGGTCCATGAGGCCCTGCACGCTGAGGCCCTTCTTCATGTCCTTGGAACCATACCGCAGCACGCCGTGGTCGAGCCAACCGTCGATGAGGGGCAGCGCGCACTCCTGATGAGAAAGGGGCGGGCCAGGATGGCAAGAGCGACGGGATGAGGATGAGGACGGAAGAGGACGAGGATGAGGCCGAGGAGGAGGAAAAGGCGGATGAGGAGGAGCAGGAGGAGAAGGATTGGAATCATGAGGAGGAGGACAAGGAGAAGGAGAAGGAGGGGGAGGAGGAGGAGGAGAGCGAGGATGGCGAGGGCGATTAAGACAAGGTTCAGAAGGAGAAGGACGAGGAAGTGGAGAAGGACTAGGGCTAGGAGGAGGGTGGAGGAGGAAGGAGAGGGCATGAGAAGGTGGAGGTGGAGGAGGATACGATTCTTACAGGACAATGTGAATTAAGTAGTGAGCTCCTTGATCTGCACGGGCGCTGGCTCATCGAATACTGCATCGGTGGTGGAGGGTACCCAACACTTTGCTCGTGTCGAGGCCATGCCAGCCTCGCTCTCTCAATCTCTTGGCCCGAAACGGCTATTGCTGAGGGTGCGAAGGCTTCCTCTCCCCTGAACGTGGGTGGCATTTGCTGTAGGCAGTGCTCACCATGGACCCCTCGTTGCTAATCTGCCTTCGGGGGATTCCGGCAATTTCCAGCGGTCGATGGCGGTCTCCGGCGGTTCCCGGCGGACTTCGGCGGTTTTCTTCGCGTAAGTTGGGCGGTTCAGGTTAACAAGGGGTCCATGATCGAACACTTATGGCCGACGCGCAGACATGCTAGTACTATATGTCCTCCTTGGAGGCGCGCATCCGACCCGAACATATAGCATACCCATCTTCGATCTTGTAGTATAAATTTTCCCGAGCGGCGTGGCCAGAAAGCGCCTGCCACAACGCATATAGTATAAGATTTCTCGGTACGCGCGTCGCTTCTTCGGGGGGGGATGCACATATAGTATCAGCATGTTGGGGTGACGCCGAACCTAACCTTCGCCGCGCGGCGAGATGGAAGGGAAGGGGGATGCTTCCAGTGGGACGGGTGGGCGGGAGGAGGAGGAGGAAAACGTTGAGGAAAGGGGGTGTGGCGTGACGTGATGTCGCAGAGTCGTGGCGTCTTGGTGACTTGCAGCGTAGTGGTGGGAGTTGCTCTGGTGTCTTGGTGGCGCTGCGTCGCTGTGCAGTGGTGTCGCAGCTTTGCGATGTCGAGGGTCGTGTCCACGTGTTCTGTTAGTGTTTGTGTTTTTTGTTGTTACTGTCTTCAATCACAACTATCTTCAGGTGTTGGGTCGGTCCTCCAGAGACACCGCCCCACGCCCACACCTTCCCCATAGAGAGCTCCACCGAAAACCTCAGTGGCAGCGCCCGCATGCGTCCACCCCACCACGTAATATTCGGTCTCCGCGCGTTTCGTGGACCCATGGGGAGCTCCACCGAATGCCCCAGTGACAGCGCCCGCATCGCCCACCCAATCGCTTTTGCGGACCCCACGCGTTGGGCTCCATTCCACCGAAGGCCTCCCCACCACGCAATATATGCAGACCCCTCGCACGTTCCATGGCCACGTAAGGATCTACATGGGCAGACCATTCAAGCAAACGCCGTGGCCTCATACAAGAGCTCCTCCGAAGGCCCCAGCGGCAGCGTCCGCATGCACCCGACCCACTATTTTGCCAGACCCCTCTCACGCTTCGATGGTGGCCACATGGAGGGCCCCTCCGAAGGTCCCAACGGCAGCGCCCGCATGCGCGCGCACACTTCACAGACGCACACACGCACACACACACATGCACGCACACGCCAACGCGCAAACACGTTTTTTGGCACTGCGGTCACGTGCGCGGGCGCGCTTGTGCACATGGCACGTATGATGTGTGAGTGCGTGCTTACAGTCGCACGCAAGCACGCGCGCACACAAGCACGCGCGTGTGCATGTGTGTTCGTGTGTGTGTGTGTTTGTGTGTGCGCGCGCGTTCTCTCTGCGCGCACACGCACGCACATTTGCCACAATGCGTCATCGATACCGGAGTCCGAAGGCCCATCAATATACATACATACATACATACAGACAGACAGACAGACAGACAGACAGACAGACATACATACATATGTGTGTGGCTGCATGCATGTATAAACATATGTGCGTATAGGTGTGCTTACATACTACATACATGCGTACACACATACATACATATATACATGTCTATATATGTATATATATTATTTACGTATATGCATACACACATATATATATATATGCACACATGACCACGACGTGTTGGCCGCACTCTCTTTTAAATTTGAGACACACGTGCGTGTGTGCGTGTGCTTTACCGCACACGCACAAGTGTCGAATCCCTAATCTAAAACTGAGCCCGAAACCCAACATTGAGAATGAACTGTTTTGATCCGCGGGTCGAGAGCGAGCCTCTTCTGATAGAAGCTAAGCGGGCCGCGCACAGCTTTAATTAAAACATTGAAAATGAACATGCGATTGCGAATGTGCGATCGCAGAGTTCAATGAAGGTACTCTGCATGCGTCGACCCACGCAATACGGCCCTCTTTATGGTGGTTCAATGACGGCGCGCCAAGAGCTAAAAATTAACTCCTGGAGTCAAAAAAGACACGGTGTTAAAAATAAGCGCCTCGGTGCTTATTTTGCGCAAGAGCTAACTTTTAAGCTCTTCCGGCTCCCTGGGTGAGGACGCAATTGCCTGACAAGGAACGCCACCTCGCATGCCCGTCGCGAACCTCTTTTTCGCACTTGCTCTCGAAAGCCGCTCGGACTGAATCCTCCAGATCCGTCTGACGCCGAACTCGGCGGAGCGTGGCTTCGTTTAAAGAAGCGGCTTGCGCACGCAAATTCGCGGCAGTTTCCGGGCACTGCAAAAGCGGGAGGACAGGTAGGGCGCCGCCGCGGGGAATCTCGCCGAGCAGCGGGAACCCATTCCTCAGATCAGCTACGAGACGCGTGTCAGGCCAGCAAATCGCCTCAAGCATCTCGCCAAGCACAAGCAAATTTTTCTTCGGACCCAGGACGCCCTGGACGCGCGAGGGCAGCGCCCCGAACTTGCACGCCCACAGCGGGTCCAGCACACGCTTGCGCTCACGCCAGCGCGCGAGACTGTCCGCCCGAACGTGGGCCAGGGCGGGCCCGTCTAGAGCCAGGGAGCGAGCCAGCGGCGCAGCGACGGCCCCGGGCACCACGGGGAAACCACTGCACGCAGGCAAAGCGCCCAACCTTCATGATCGAGCGGAGTTAAATTGGAAGCCGCTGGGCCCTGCAGAAAGCTATGCACAAGATCCCTAAGCCTGGCCACGCCAGGGGACTCGGGATGTTCGTGGCGAAGCGTTCGCGAACAAAAACAGGCATCGCCACTGCCGTCGCGACTGCCAACTGCGCCGGATTCGCCATCAAAATGGGCAGATCGACGCTGGAGCCTCCTGGGATGGCACTGCGGCTTGGAGCCGCTCACTTCCTGCGCTGCTGCCAGCCTTTCTGCTTCCAGCTGCCCTGGTCGTTGCTCAGGTGCCAGCAGTCCTGGTTCCGCCAGGGGCTGCGGGACCGCGGCGGCACAGCTGGCGAGAGCGACCGTGGCGGCGGCCTCGCTGCAGCGCTGCCCGAGCTGCGCTCACTGCCCTTCGCGCCAAAGGCGTCGCCCTTGCCGCGCTTGCCCTTGCCCGCGCCCTTACCTGCCAGCGCTCTGGCTGCTTCGGCCGCCCTGGCTTCCACCTTGCTCTTCGCCTGCTTGGCGAGATCGGCGTCCACTTTCGTGAAATGCAGGTTCCAATCGGGGTCGCCACGCTCCAGGGCCTTCGCCATCGCCAGGCGAGCCATGACATCATATTGGTACGCTGTGCGCACACCGCCCTCCTCCTCAGCGACCTTGCTGAGCAGCATCGAATAGCCGAGAATCTCGAGGGAGGTAGCGGTCTTCATCAGAATGAGCTTCAGGCCCCAATCCATGATGTGGGCGTGGAAAGTGGCGCACCCAGGGTAGTCCAGCTCCGAGGTAGCCCTGACCCGCTTCAGCTCGGCCATTTGCCGCTGGCGGTCCGGCGCCGGCCCGTCGCCCACGGGCGCGTCGATGCGAGGAATCCTCGACCACGCTGGGCGGAAGTTCTTCTGAAGATCTTCGCCGTCAGCGCTGCCTGCATACAGGCGCCCTTTCTCTCTGGCGGTGCGCCCTGCCGCCTCAAAGACAGCCAAGTTCTCCTCTGAGGGCAGGACGTCCTGGGAAACCTGTCCATCCCCAGGTCGGCGAGCCTGGCTGCGAGGTTGAAGGACAGCGCCTTCACGGAACGCTTGTGGCTCGCCGCCTGCGCCTCAAGGTAAGCATTCATCGTGCCCGCCAGGGTGCTTTCAGGCGTCGGAGCTTGAGGCACGACAATGGCGCACTTGCGCTGGACCCTGTAGGCAAAGGCGACCTGCGCCGGCTGGACAACCCACGCCTGGAAGACGGAGGTCTCTGCCTCCGAAGTGTAAGGTTTCTCGCCGTGCCTGACAGTGTTTCCGATGATCTTGCGCATGCACGAATCGCCAATGTCGAGCTGCGAAAGCGTGCCAAGCTTCTCCGCCAGGAGGCCCCCGACGGAGACGTACCAGAAGAGGTCGTGGTGAGCCATAGGCGACTCGTCCACACTGAGGAAGAACTCGCACCACTTGATCTGGGCAGCAACCTCCGCGCCGCACAGGGCGCCCCGCGGGAGGTCCCGCACGAAAGCCTCGACCTCTGCGGCGCCGAAGGACATGGCGCGATGCTCAGCTGCGGGTGGGCGCTGGCTAGTACCAGGGCGAAATGAGCAGGCGGAAGCGCCGGAAAGCTGGAGCCAGAAGACTGCGGCTGCAGCAGGCCCGGGCGCAGCGCCGGCCAGGACGAAGCCGCGAACGGAAAGCCCAACCCACAAGCAACAAGAAACGATGCCACGAGAGACCACGGAACCACCCGAGCAGCCCCGCAGAGCGCCCGCGCCACAGGCCACGGCCAACCACAAGAGCCGGCCAGGCCGCCACGGCCACCCCACCGAAGACCGCCGCCGACCTGCGCAAAACGCCCAACACAGAGGCGCTGCGCCCCCCGCAGGAGCAACCGAAATAGCCCGACCTGCGGGCGCACCCCAATCTGACGGCCTGGACCCACCGCAAACAGAACGCGGCGCCGATCGACCTGCGGGTGCACCTCCCGGCCTCACCACGAACGCTGCTGCCCGACCTGCGGTGATTCCCGAGCTGCGGGAGCGAACACTGCCCGCCCGGGCCCCCCAGCCCGCGGAATCGAAACGACGCTGCTCGACCTGCGGGTGCATTCCCCGACTGCGGAACTGGAAAAGGTGGTGCCCGACCTGCGGGTGCACTTCCCGACCTGCGGGACCGAAAGGCGCTGCCCGACCTGCGGGTGCACCCCCCGACCTGCGGGACCGAAAACGGTGTCGCCCGACGTGCGGGCGCACTCTCCGACCTGCGGGGAAGGAAAAGGTGCTGCCCGACCTGCGGGTGCACACGGGAACGAAAACGGTGCACAAAGCAGCCTGCACCGCGTGGGAGCGAGAACGCAGGAGCGCCGGGAAGCAGTGGCGACGAGGAGGGCCCGTGGAGACGAGGGGACGCCGTGGCGAGGAGCCCCCGGCAGCGCCCGCCAGAATGCACGGACGGGAGCCAGGAAGGCAACGAGGAAAGGCAGTGGCGACGAGGAGCACGAGCCGCAACCCCGCGCCGCCAGCAGAATGCGCGGTTATCCTCGCGCACTCGCGTCTAGAGGAAGGAGAGGAGCAAGCGGCGCAGCATCCCCACTCCCAAATCCACCAGCCGCACCCGGCCACCGGCTGTAAGGACAACGATCCGCCGCGCCACAGGGCACTGCCAGGCAGCGAACGAACGCGATTCCACCAAAACCACCGAGGCCAGGAAGCGAGGAGACCACTCGAGTCCTCCTGGAGATTTTCCTGCCCCCCAAACCGTTGCACGATGCAGGGGCGATGAAAATATTATCCTCGGCAGATGGAAGATCCCACTTGCGAGCGAAAGGAGCTGCAAAATCATCGGCCGTGTCTAAGCTCGACACTGCCCAGCTTCCGTCCGGCCGCTTCAGTGGAGACGACACAAGCTTCGAAACACGGCTCAGGATCTGGTCAGACAAGCGCCACCAAGCCTTGCTCCCACGACGAAGATTGTGCAACTTAGCTCGCGTACGCTCCACGCAAGCTCCGTGCGCTTTCAACAAGGTCTCTGAACAAACGCGCGCAGCAGAGACAAAGGCATCAGTTCCGGAGGCAGCGACTTTTGCTTGCACTGCAGTGAGACATTCCGGCGTCAACCAAGGACGAGAGGAGCGATTCGCAATTACAGAAGAAGGGATAAATCGACGCATTACATTTGAAATCAAATCTGCGAGACGAACAGCAGCCGAATCGATGCACGAGTTGGATATCCAACTCCAATCCTCTGCGTCAAAACGCGTCGCATAGACCTCCAATCCGCATCGCGAAAGTGCCTAAATTCGCGCGCGAGTGATTCGAAAAAGAGTGAAGGACTGAAGAAACGAAGAACGACCGCACAGTCACTAACAACCTCGATTTCAATAAGGCTCGGCATGTCAGTTAAAACAAAATCTAAAACATAAGGTCCACGAGTCGGTTTCCGCACTCTTTGCGAAAAAACGTTGTTCAGTGGCCCATTTTCCGCCTACCAATACTGCTTCAGCCGCAGGCCACAGGGCGCATCCCTTCAGGGAGGGCCCTTAAAGGGCGGATTGCGACCAGCACGAGGTGTGAACCCAGGGCGGGCGGGCGGGTCCGCGAAAAGCGCGCGGAACTACCCCCTGGGCCTGCGCTCGAGAAAACAATACCGACGGTGAAAGACCCCATATGAAGGCGAAGCCCATCGATATTGCAATATAAAGGGAGTAACCGCAATGATTTGATACGAAGAATGAATTCGTTTTGGGGTGTCCGCGAAAACCTCGTTTCCCGAATGCACAGCCTCCTCAGAAACTGCGCTTTCCGCCTACCACCGCCGAGCAGGAGCACCAAGGGGGCCTCCGGGGCGAAGAACGGCACGGGAGAGGCAGTGCGCACGCGAAGCGTGTAGCAATATTTCTTCATGCCACAGCAGTGGCTCAGCAGCCGCAGGCCACAGGGCGCATCCCTTCAGGGAGGGCCCTTACCCCACCGAAGCCTAAATTAATTACAAAGGCTGCTTCAGGTAAGGCCAGCAGCGGCCGCTGCGCATTTGCAGAGGGCGCAGCCTGCTTTGGGTTAGCGGCCGCCGCGGCACCCAACAACAATTGACGGCGATCGGAATCTGGGTGCTTCGCGTAAAAGGCTCTCATGACATCGAGAGACGACCACCCGCCCTGCGCTTGCACAAGGGTTGCCGGGAGCGCCGCGGCATGCTTCCACCGCAAGGCGCCGCCTTTTCTCAGCGAGTGACTCCTCACCGAGGCGGGATCCTTCACATGTCGGGATAGCATTCTGCGAAAAGTATCCGCGGACGCTGCTCTCGGGGAGGCGGCGCCGGTCACGCAAAAGAAATAACCAGTGGAAGCTGGCGACAAAGCTGCTCTGCGAGCCGCCCACGACTGCATAAGTTTCAGTGGGCAGAGCGGCCCCAACTCTGGCAGCCGCGGGAGCCAGATGGGCATTCCCACACCGCAAGGATCGTTCTTCTGCCGGCGGATACGGCACTCAACAGCATCTTCCTGGAAAACAACATCCTCTGTGAGAAGCCCCTGTGCTTCTGCAAAGCGCCGGATCCCGAAGAATGCTGTCGCAACCATTGCAGCATCGCGCAAACCAGCGTCTGAGGCTTGGGCAAGGCGACAACGCTGCATAACACACGCCTCGTCGAACGAAAGTGGCCGCTTGGCGTGCCGCAGCGAATGGTCAGCGAGCTTTTTGAGACCTCGCCAGAAATGCCAAGCTCGAGAAGTCCAAGCCAAATCGAAAGCAGCAAGTAAATCACGCTCTACATGCCAGGCCCTGACGGCAGCTTTTGCTGCGCCCACAGTGCCCCAAGGCTGGCCGATCATCCCGGCGAACAACACCATGACCTTTTCCTCCGTGTCGCAGGGCAGCAAAGACAACGCAGTGTCAGATTCGACTGTGCTCACCACGCTGCGCAAGCTGGCCTCGTAGCGACTGCGCGTGGACGGTTCCCAGGCCGCCGCCAAACAGCGATCGATGTCAGCGGCAGCCTTCCGACGCGCGGCCAACTGCACCGGCGCACGCTCGCCGGCAACCAGTGCAAGCGGAGCCTGGGAGCACCGAGGCTGCGAGCCCCAGGGCCGTCTGCGCGAATCGCACTCGGCGTGTCCGTGGCGGCCGCCACCGTCGGCCTGGGATACCCGCTAGAAACTTCTGCAACAGGTACCGCCGCACGGGCGGGGCTGCCCCAATAGCCACTGCTATCTGTGGAGGTCGCAGAAGCACCGTCGGCGACAAGAGGCTGACACAGCGCCGTGTCCAGCGGAACTGCACCAGAAGACGCCCAAGCAGCGCGGCTGATGTCGAGCATGCTCAGGAACGACGTGGCTTTCCGCGCCCCAACTCCAATGCCCGAGCGCCCAGGAACCACTGCATCCTGCGAGGGGGCCGCCACCGCCGACGCAGCGCCATCTCCGCCAGCTCCAGCACGCGCAGCTGCCGGTTCCAGCGGAAGGGGCGGCCGCCGCGATCCAGCGCGCGCTGCTTTGGAAGGGGGCGAATTGAAATCATTTCTGTGCACGAAATCATCCATTGTCTTGGACCCGAGGCTACGGAACGGCAGTGGGAAGACACATGTGGCGCATGAAGACGGAAGGCCCACTCAATACGGAGCCTCTGAAACCAGCCGCGGCGGACACCCCATTGAGGCCTGTTATTTTTTTATCTTTCAAGGATCTCTTAAAAGCGGCCTGCATGTCGGGAACAGCAGCAGGCGGCTAAACGCCATGGAAAATCGAATGGCTCTGGCGCGTGGCTGGAGATGCCTAGTTCTTGCACTCCGACATCCAGTGCAGGAGATGGCTTGTCCGTCCCGCCTTCGTGCACTTAGAACACGGGAGCATGCAATCGTTTCCCTGTTCCTTGCACTGCTTCAGCGTGTGTTTGACGATGCCCCTGCCGCTGAACAAACAATTCTTGCACACGTGCTCCCTGAGGAGGCACGTCATCGTGCTCTTGTGCTGCTCACTCACAAGGTATTGCTTGTCAACCCAAGACTGGATCTTCTTGGTGCTGCCGGTCCGGACCACGTGCTCCAGCTCGCGCAGCAGCGTGTCCAACAAGGCCTTGCGGTCGGGCTTGTCGCCGGGCTCCTTCTTCGCGGTGAAGCCCCGGTTGGCTGAACCACCGGAGCGCGCCGAAACCTGGGGGGAAGCGCCCGCAGACCCCTCGCCATAGCGAGGTGCCTTCGCCGACGGCGCCCTTGACACGTCAGACGCAGCCTGCCTTTTTCCGGGCCTTGGCCGCCAGCGCTGCCTCCGCCAAAATGAGGTCCTGGGCGAAGTCGCGCAACAAGAGCTCGTGCTCAAGCGGGATAGACGCACTCGCTTTCGTGGTCCGCCGCTTGTATTGCTTGATGGCCAGGTGAATGAACTCGAGGAGGTGCTCCCTCTGCGCTGCAGCTTTCTCTGGCCCCGTTTTCTTGGCGGACTGCACGACAGTGCAGCGGCGGTCCAAAAGGTTCAACAAGACCAGCAACGATCGCGCCAGGGCCTTGACATTGTCCAATGGTGAATCTGCCTTCTCCATAAGGAAGTTCTTCAGCTTGTCCCACGAGCCGCCATGGCTGGGGAAGCACAGCTGCTTCCATGACAATTTTGCCGCACAGCGCGCTGTATAGACGCGCGGCGAAGCTGCTGCAAGTCGGCGTTCTCGGGGTGCGCCGCCTGCAGCGCCAGGATTGTGGCCAGGGAACTGTTCTGCTCGACGGCTTGGAGCGTCCACGATACCTGGTCCTGGTCTACGACCAAATCGCGCCAGGCCGACACCCACTCGTCCATGCTAAGTCCGCGGAGCTTCGCCCTGCACGGAAACTCAGTGTCTGCGCGCCTGTTGTATTCGTCCTTGATGAGCGTCGACAAACCTGACGTAGGATCTTTCAACGCCGCAGTCACTGCACTGCCTCAATGGCCTTGTCGCGCACGACCTCTCCCGCTGCTTTCTCAATGGCACGCAAGCCTGGTTCCCCTGGCTGGAAGGTTTTGGCAATCTCCTCAACGATGGCGGTGCGGATGGCGCCGCCCTGCTCGAATGCCGCCCGGATCGCTGCTTCCGCCATCCCTGGCAAGTGCAAGCGAAACACGAGACGGGGGCAGGGTCGGATGTTTGTGGCAAGTCGCTTCGCGAGCTGGACGCGGCTGCGAGAATAGATGTTCGACAAGACCACAGCGAACCCCCCGTGGCAACCTGGACACACAAGAAAGAAAAGGATGAGCAGATGAAGATGATGTTTCCTTTTTTCAGGCTCGCCCGAGCTTGCGTTTGCGTCTGTTTGGCTGCCAGCTCTGCAGCAAAAGGTAAGGAACATCAGTTTTTTGGGCCAGACCGCCAGGCCATGCCTTCACGAATCCTGAACAAATCTGAACCTTTAAGCCACGACCGGACACGGTGCCAGTGCTGCAGGAAATGTGGCCGGAACCACAGAGCCCCAACATCTTCCGGGCACAACACCCGGATCTTCGGCGGGCTTTCCAGCGCCAGTGCGGCGTTCAGGAATTCCAACGCAGGCCGGAGCAAGGCGCGCGGTGGCCCTGGCTGTCATTCCTTCCCTATCCGCGAAAAGGTCGAGGGAGAATTCGGCACCTGTCGCGGCGAGGATGTCGCGAAAGATGTTATCCTTGATGGAAGCATGCTGGAATTTATCGGAATTCCATTGAAACGCAAATTCCGAATTTCGCGATCCCAAGTCAGCAATTCTATTTGCGATGCCTTTCAAATGCACCGCCAATGCCCAACAGGAGGCCCGTCTTTCTGCTGTTTCCAGTTTTTCGGCCAGGGTCTCCATTCGAGGAATGTTGCCGTATCGCACGTTCACGCAATGAACAGCGCAAGTGTTGTCCACTCGAAATAGTAAGCACCAGCCACTTAACTCTTCCCCGCAATCCTCCAAACATTTTACGACAACCCAAAGCTCTTTGTAATTGATCTCATCTTCACCGGGTGACAAGTTCTGTGACGCGGCGAAATCGGACGGCCATGTTCCTGAAACTACTTTTCCCAAGTGGCAAATGTGATATGACCAGCCATGTTGGGAAGACGCGTCTGTCTCTATTACTCGAATGGCGCCTGCCTCTGCCAATTCCTGCCACCGAGAAAACTCTGGAGACTTGTGGCCCCACTTGCTCAGAGCACCCGTGTGGCATTGCAAAGAGCGAACAGGCGGCGACGCCAGCGATCGCGAGGCCCATGCAAGGTTCTAGCTGCACAAGCGGGGCGGGTTCGCTACAGGGCTCCGCGCCCACATCGCATACACACCAGCTGCATTCATATCCGCCCAGATGGGATTCAGCCGCCGCCGTGCTTGTGGATAAATCTCGCCCAGGTGGCTGGCCAAACCCGCCGTGGTCGCCAGATCCTTCGCGCGAAGAGTCCGGGCGTCGTCTGCCGACAGAATCTGCGCAATTGAAAGGCACACCTTATCACGCTTGTCTTGCCAAACTGTCACCACCATTTCCACGGAATCGAAAACCCAACCGATCCAACGCTGCTGCGTGCTTGGGGGCCGAACGCCAGTCGGCTTCCCACTAACAGGCGCACCAGCTGACAGGAAAAATTGCACTGATTTTTCGAGGCGCGTCCAAGCTTCTTCTTCGGTGCTTCCTTCCCCGAACATGTCGTCCACGAAACGAGCAGGTGTACGCCCGCTGTAATCCCCAACAAGCGCAACAATTCCTTCATGGAACTATCATTGAGGCCGGGTGCTGGGGCAAGGCCGAAAGGAAGATATTCGCACCGACCGCATAGTTGCCTGGCAGGACAAAAGAAACCCAGGAGGTTGGCATCAGCTGTAGACACGCGCCAATTGAAAAAACAATCCTGCAAATCTATGACGAACATGAAAGAACCAGACTGCAGCATGGACACTGCGTGGTCCACTGTGCCATATGATACAGACACCTGAGGCATTCGCTCGTTCACTCTGCCCCGTCTGAAGTCAAAAATCAGCCTTGCTTTGAAGCGCTCTTGCTCCGCAGCACTGGCGCCCACGCCTTCCCTGGGTTTCAACAGCAAACCATTATGCCGCCTTTCTTGGGCGCAAATGTCTACAGAGCCAGACTGCTGACACTGGAACCCTTTACTACAAGCAACCTAGGTCTGGGGGTCGCTGGCGCACCGCCCAGCCTCTGGAAGAACGCCATCACTGTCACTTTGAGGCTGCCGCCGGACAACCTGTGCAAAGGCGAATCCAGCGAAACCGACTGCGAGGTGACAGCGCCTTGGCGTCCCGCAATGGGCATAGGCACTCTATGCAATGGTTTTGGGCCTTCTATTGCGAATTTCAGAGGCGTGAGCGGCGAAGCCAGCAACGGGCTAGAGCAAGGAGAAAGTTATTTTGAGCGCACCGTGGCCTGTTTTGGCCAAGTGGCCGCACGCGAGGGGGCTTCCGCTCATCCCGCGCCACTTCGGTCGACCGTCGTCGGACTGCTACTTTTCGGGTTGCCCGAAAAATTGCTCTAAATAAATCCGTCCGCAGGGGGTCCAATTTTCAATGGCCGGAGCTCAAATTTCACGAGCCACACCAGAATTTGATTCTGAGTTCTCTGGTGAAAAGGCGTCAGCATGTATACACCTATTACGTGCCGTTTGGGAAGCGGGCCCCCCGGGGTTCGGTCGAGGACAGGCGTGCTGCACCCCCGCCCCCGTTGTGTGCAGGTGGGGGGTTAGCCAATGCCTCCCCATCAAGGACTAGCTTCTGCCGCCTGCGCACATCCGACCCCGAGTGCCCAAAGTGCCCAGGCAGTGCAAGCTGACTTGTGCGTAGACCCTGCAGCGCGCGTCGGCCTAAGAAAGCAATTCGGGCAGCTGCACGCTGGAGCGCGAAATGGCGCAGCAACGCCAGGCGAGAGCGCCGGCGCGAGGGACCAAATGTCGAGCAGAATGCAATTCTGGATGCCCAGCGTTGAATGGCCAATCTGCACCGCGATTGTAAATCTGGGCGCGCGAGACTCGAACGTGCCGAATCGAGCTCAGAATGCCAATCAGCGGGCGAAGTCGCGCCGCAATTGCGAATCTGCACGTGCTAGCGCCCACGCCGCGAATTCAAGCTCAGACTGCAATTCTGGGCGCGCAAGCGCCCAAGCACGCGAAATCGATCTCAGAATGCAATTCTGGGCGCGCAGGCGCCCAAACCGGATAATAATGCTCAGAATGCAATTCTGGGCGCGTTGGTGCCAGAATAACGAAATTGCACCGCCAATGCGAATCTGGGCGTTGCGGCGCTGGAACTGCGAAATAAAGCTCAGAATGCGATTCTGGTTCAGCAAGCGCTGGCTGGGCGCGCTGGTGCCAGAATGGTGGTAAACGTGCCCTACTTGCGAATCTGGGCGTTGCAGCGCCAGAACCGCGAAATTGAGCTCAGAATACACTCTGGGAGTGCAAAAGCCCAAACACGCGAAATATAATTCAGAATGCCATTCTGGGCGCAGAGGCGCCGAAAAGCCTGAAATCGAGCTCACGCGCTGGCGCCAGAATGAGCAACTCGCCGCAATTGCGAATCTCGTTGTGGCGGCTCCGGAACGCGAATATGAGCTCAGAATGCAAGTCTGGGCGCAGCGGCGCTACAAATGCGAGATAGAGCAGAATGCAAGTCTGGGCGCGTAGGTGCCCAAACACGTGAAAAAGAACTCAGAATGCAATTCTGCCAGAAGCACGAATTCAGGCTCAAATCTGGGTGGCCAGGGCGGCCCAGAAACCCGAAAGTGACCTTAGAAAGCAATTCTGGGCTAGCACACGCCCAAACTTGCCAGAAAATTATTTTTGGCAGCCTGGCCCAAGGGAAAGCAGGCCCTCGCCTCTGCGGTGCCCCGAAGCACCTCGGAACACGTTCTCGGGCCCCGGGGCCCCGTCACGGCTCGGCGCCGGCGCCTTCGCGCCAGCAAGGGGCAAAAGGAAAGCGCTGCCTGGCCGGAGCCTCCTGGACCCTGTCCTGAGGTTCCCTGCCAGGACGCGGCGCCGGCGAAAGCCGCGAGGGTGGTATGTGGGTGGGCAAAACCGCCGCCAGGCGGCTGCTGCCCGCCCTGCGGGCGCCGTCCCACGCGGAGAGCGTTCGGTCACCAGAGAGCCTGAGAAGGCGGCCCCTGCCGACAAGCTCTCAGGCACGTGCCTGCGAGGGAGCGGGCAGTGCCACAGCGCACCAGGCCGTCGCTCGTGCTTTGGCCTGGCTTGGCCCTGCTCCCCGCAGAGACCGAGAGCGCCTCCTGTGGGGCGACCAGAACGGCTGACCCAAGAGACTAGCACCGAGAATACTTCCGCCTCCGAAAACGCAAGCCGGCCCGCCAGGAACCGCTTGCCCGCGAAGCAGGCGCAGAGGCGTGTGAGCGGGAGCAGAGGAGGTGAGGCGAGCACGCTTGGGCCTGCTCCACATGATTTTCCTGTGCCGGAAACGAGTTTACGCTTCATGAAAATCATTTTTGGCAGCCTGGCCCAAGGGAAAGCAGGCCCTCGCCTCTGCGGTGCCCCGAAGCACCTCGGAACACGTTCTCGGGCCCCGGGGCCCCGTCACGGCTCGGCGCCGGCGCCTTCGCGCCAGCAAGGGGCAAAAGGAAAGCGCTGCCTGGCCGGAGCCTCCTGGACCCTGTCCTGAGGTTCCCAATGCACCAGGAGGCGGCGGACCGCGCAGCAGCGCCTGAGGAGAGGACATCGTGATGTGTTTTCCCTTGCCCCAATGCAAACGATGCGAACTCAGTCCTGCTCGCCGTCGCTGGAGTCAGAATGTTCTACTAGCCATTCAGCGGCCGTGAAAGCCCCTCGGCTCTGGGCGCTAGCTAGCATAGCCGAAAGCAGCCACGCCTTTCCATCCACCGCTAAAGAACAATGCTGTCGGCCCTCCTTGTTGGAGGGCTTCGTTTGCGAACCCTCTCCTGAACGCATGCGTGCCCCAAGCAGGCGCGCTACGCAGATGCAGGGCGTTCGCTGCCAGCTTTAGCACAGCGAGAGCGTCGGCGTATTGGATTCCTGAAAAAGGAACAGCGCTTGTTTCCCCTAAGGAGAACAGTGTGCAAGCACCGCACAGGAGCCGACCCTGCTGGTGGCAGATGCAACGCCTCGTCGTCTCGCAGGGTTCATTGTACGACTTCCGGTGAGCAAAACGGATGATGCACGTTATACGGCCCTCGCCGGTAAAACGAAATGCGACCGCGCGGGTCCCCAGATTTAGTACTTCAGAATATCTCAAGCAAAAATGGCGGGCAATCGCCCACGAGGCCGCTAGTGTCGGATATCCGGCTTCCGAGCACCACTTACAGATGCGTCTGGTCTCCTCAGCTGTGGCACGGAATTCATACTTCGTTATCTTTTCGGCGCCTCTCGACAATCTATGCGTATCTGCGAGGGCGCCCAGCGGAGCCTGCGCCAAGTGCAATACACTGCGCACGTGCGACACGTATCTCTGCAAGGTGTGGCCGCTGCGAAACAAACCAACGAAAGTGTCAAGGGTCAGTTCTGTTGGTGGCCACCCAGGCGCCCCGACAGCAGTGGCAGCGTCGCCCCACAGGCGCACTGCGGAAGCATACTGGGAGGCGCTCTTCCTCCAGCTGGCAAATTCCACCCACAAGGCGTGCAAGCTCAGATGGTCGCCGCCGCTGGCTTCGCGACGAGCCCGCTTGATCTCGCCCCGTGGCCTGCCAGTGGGCTCCGCCCCCGGATAGCAGCTGCAATTGGCAGCAGCTGCCACGGCGGCTGCGAGCACTGCAGGCGCAGGAGGGGCCCGCGCCCGCCGCGCCTCTCCAAGCACTAGAAAAGCAGCGCGGGCCTTCTCTTCGGCGGGGGCGTCCAATCGCTTCGCAGTGGGCGTCTGGTCGCCAGCATAGCCAGCGCCTGCGCCGCCCGAGGCGGAGCCCGCCTGCGCAGCGACGCCCGCTGCCAGAGATGCCGGGCGCTGGGGCTCCGTTCGCCCGCCAGGCTTGTGCGCTTGAGCTGCCTGCTCGCGACTGGCGCTGCTCTGGCAGTGCGACAAGAAGGCTTTGACGAAGCTGCTGTTGCAAGCGGCGAATGCCGGCGCGAGCTCTGCGAAGTCGTCGGCTCCAATGTCGCTCAGATCCGACATGTGTTTGAAGCCCGATTCTGTCAACGCAGCGATCAAGCCCGTGACGTGGTGCCCTGGCTCTGCCTGCGCCGCGACGCCGCGGACGACGGCCGCCAGAGGGGACGCTTCCACCTCGACGCGGACCTCCGCGACCTCATCGCTGGCAGCTGGCGGATGCGAGTACTTAGCGGCACGGCTTTTGTCGATGAATCTCAAAGCCATGCTGGGCCAGAGCTCCGGAACAGAAGACACAGAGAATGTGCGCACAAGTAGCTGCGTGGACAACCGATTCTCACGTGATATGACCTCAACACAGGATTACGATGATGTTTTTCCCCTTTGCCGCTCACTGTCTCCGAATCACCAGGGCGCGTCGGCTGGGAAGGACCACGGCATTTCTTGAAACCCGTCGGCGGCTAACTTACGCAGCTGCTCTGACTTGGCTTCTGGCCGGGTCGGAGCGTCGGCCAAATTTAAATGCGATGGCACGTGCCAAAGGTGCAAATAATGACCACGCTGCGCGACTGCAAACCAAAGCTCGCCTATGAGCTCGTTCCAATCAAATTGCCTGGAACAGCCGCGTAAAAGTGCACCCAGCGCGCTTGTGTTATCCACGAAGGCGAGGATTTCAAACTCGCCAGGCAGATAACTCAGCAAAAACTTAAGCGCGCAGAGAGCCGCCATGAGCTCCCAAGTGCCGATCTGATTCTTCCGATGAAGCACCCACTGCCTCGCCTTTGCTGGGACATCAGCAGCAGCCCAAGCCTTTAAACAGGGAGTTTGGATGACCCATGCCATCCGTCCCTGGCCTGTGGCGTCGGTGTAAAGGATGCAACGCTTCTTCTGGCGACGCATCACCGGGACGCTCCTCGATGGCGGTTCCTGTAAGAACCGCAGCCACCAACGCAGACACAATTTGGTGCGCTGGGACAGCCGGCTCTGGTTTCCTGAGCCGCGGTGGTAAATGGCAGCAAGGTAGACGCGCGCGCCTCGGCCGAAGACGGCGGTCGCACCCCAGCTCAATCTGCCTGCTAATTTTAAAGCCCGCGCAGGCGAGAGCGATCTTCGCCGCAGAGCCTCTCGAATTTCTGCGGTCCATTTTTCCAACCTCTCTGCTTCGAGAGAAAACTGGATCAGCTGGTTGTGGTCGTCAAATTCTACGCAGACTCCGAGGATTGCGGTCTTAGTGGCCTCCGTGACGGCTTTGCCGGCGTCGAGATCCCAGCCCAGCAGTTCTGACGCGACTGCTCTTGCCAGGCGCGCAGAGCCGGCGGGGCCGATTAAGCAGTCACTGCCAATATCGCGCCCCTCCAGGGCCGAATCGCCGGCGAACATATCGTCGACAAAACGCAAATATAACAAGTGAAACAAAGCTGCCAAAATGCCTTGAATGGCGAAACCGAAACGATCCCAACCGGACACTGAGGCGGAAGAGCCAAATGGTAGGCACAGCCACTGTAACGCCTTACCGTCTGCCACTGCTTCTGGCCAAGCTGTCACTGCTAGCGGCAAGTGGCCGCTGCAAATCGGCAGTGTCTTAAAAACATGCCGGAAGTCATCTTTCCTCCACCTCATGGCAATGTGTTGCTTGCCTGCTGCTGCGTGGCGCACTAATGCCACCAAAGTGTCCAGCGTGTCTGGACATGTTCTTTCACTCCGTACAACCGCGCCATTCACCGCCGACGCAGTGAAATCGTCTATGCAGCGAATTTTTGGCATTCCGTCTCCCTCCCCCTGCACGATAGGGAAGCGAGCTGTTAAAACACAAGAAATTACGTCTAGGTTACGGAAGCGGGCCTTGCCATCTTCGACCTCTTTTGAGCAGGCCGATAAAAGTTGAGTCCTAACCCTCGTATCGCCGCCCTTTTCCGCGGCGATTCTACCGAGAATCGCCTCATTCCGCTCGCGCGGATGTGCTAAATAAAAGCGACCGCAAAGTCTCGGCTGGTTCCGGAGACGTGGCAGCGGGCGCATGGATGCCACTAGCAGGCAGGCGCCCCACCAAGGGAAGCCATGGCAGAGGTTGTGAAACAAGGTATTATCTGGCCATGCTATAGCCTCGAGCATCTCTTTCAGCAGCAGAAGGTTCTTCTCCGGACCCAGCACTGACTGACAGTGAGCTGGCAAACTTCTAAAGATAGTCTGCCACTGTGGGTCCGTCACTATAGCTTCCGATGCTTCCAAAAAGCAAAAGCAGACTGGCGAGCGGTTTGCAGCTCGGCAACCGACATTGAAACCGATCTCGCAAAATGGCCGTTTAAAAATGTTGGCGCGCGCGCTATCGTCAGCTTCTGGCAAGCCGCTGGCCCAGCGCAAGTGGTCGCTCGGACCCAGGCTATGCAAATCCTCGCGGGCGCGAAATGCAGAGAAAGCTGCCTGGACAGCTTCGAGTGGAGAATTTGCTGACTCACTTGACCTTGAACTGGTACCTGGAAGCGGCGACGCCTCCGTGTCGTCTGATGCTTCCTCCGAGATATCACTCCCGGCGCCCTCGACTAGTGGCGCTTGGCCCACTCACCACTTGTTTCCCCAACTGTTGTACTACTGATTGCCGGAGCGGGGGCTGCGAGACCTGCGCTGATAATCGGCGCCCGCCGTGCCCTTGGGGCGCTTGGCCGGCGACCGGACAGGCCGGTTGTCAGCCTCTGTGCCGTCGGAGCTCTTCTTGCCCCCCTTGCCGCCCTTGTCGGCGACGCCCTTGGCGCAGCCTTTGGGCTGACCCTTCGACTGCTGCCCCTTAGCTGTCACAGCCCAGCCAGCCTCCATGAAGCTTTTGTTTACTTTGTCTTTGGCGTCAGCTAGGTTTTCACGATCGATCTTGGCGAAGTAAGGCGCCAAATCTACGACGTCTTCCTCCAGAGCCCTGGCCATGGCCCTCCTCTGGAGAACATCGTATTGATAAGCTGTCCTGACTCCACCGTGTTCCTCGGCGATTCGCACGATGTTGTGGGCGTACGCAAGGAAGTCAGCCATGCTGCATGCCTTGGTGAGGATTACCTTGCTCGTGCAGGTGGCCCATGAACGTGGCAAAGCCAGCGTAGTCGACTATGTCCATCCACGCCATGTCCCGCTTGGCGGCAGCGCTCTGCTTCACCCGCTCCTCGTAAGAGCCGTCCCCCACGACAGCGTCGATCATAGAAGTCCGGCTCCAAGTTGGGCGGTGGTGGTCGCGCAGATCCTCGCCCTCAGCGGACCCGACCCACGGCCTGCCTTTGTCGTGCGCGATCTTCCCCGCCGCCTCGAACTTCGCGAGGACCTCCTCTGACGGGAGTGCATCCTTGGCGAAATGCTGCATGCCCAGCTCGAGTTTCGGGTCCTGCAACTTGAAACTGAGTCCTTTCGGCTTCCCTTCCTGCAGCGCCTGCGACTGAAGTTCCGCAAATTGCTTCACTGCTTCAGCCATGCCCGAAAGCTCTTTGTTGTTGTGGGCCACCTCTGGGCACCGATGGTCCCGGCGAGGCTTGCTTCGCGCGCGCCCCCTGCACCTTGAGTGCCAAGACAATCTGTGCCGGCGAGACTTTCCAGCTCTTCCACGGGTCGTCCTGTTCGGTGGCATACGGGGTGGCGTGAACGGGAATGCTCGCCTTGATCATGTCCCGCATGTGAGGGTCTTCGAAGTCGGCTGGCGCGATGCTGCCTCCCGTCTCGGCCAGCGGCAGCGCGACAGACACGTAGTGGAAGAGATCGTGCTTCTTGGCGGGGTCGACGTCGACATTGATGACGAAGTCCACCCACTCACGCACCTGATCTGCACCTGCGCCGTTGAAGGCTCCACTGGCGGCGGTAGCGATCATCGCCGCGACGTCACTCGGAGAGAAAGACATCTTCCCTCGGACGACGCGTAGAATCAGATTGCTCTGCGTGCTAGGACACAAATCTGCAATTCTGACACCTTGTCTGAGCCATCACGGTTACAGTGGACAGCTGAAAATCTCCCGCCGCAGGTGGATACCTGGCCTCTCTTCCGACGAGACAAAGAGGAGAGTGGCCTCAGGCATGGTGAGAGCAACCGTATTTCCGATTCCTCAAACATGCAGGCAGGCAGCTCCTCCAAAGATGGCTTCAACCAAGATTTCCCTTCGCAGAATCAGTTCTGACGCCGCCTGCTACCGCCACCAAAACACGCGACAGCAACCTGTGAGAGGCTGGGCAAGGTCTGAGCTGTGAGAGGGCAGATTGCCTGAGGCGTGCTCGTCTGAGCTAGTGCGGCACAACGCACGAGACAAGAGACGACAACCTGCTCAGGCGCGGTCTGCACTGCGGGGCAAAACTGGCGTCATAAGCGCGCCTGCCGAGCGCTGCGTGCGATGCTGCCCCGGTAAAGAACCTGCCTTGCCGCGCTGGCTCCCTGCAGCTTGACGGTGCTGGGCTGCCGTCAGAGAAAGGATTCCCCTGACGCCGCCGCGCCGCCGACGCGAATTCAACTTTGTCGCCGCTGCCGCCAGAGGACACAGAGCAGATTTGAACGATGAGATGGATGAGTGAGCGCCCATCTTTGGGGCGAGCGCGTCCGCCTGGACGCGGCGCGAAGGGCTTACGCTCGCCATTCGCGATAAAATGCTGTCCGTCGCCGCGGAGCAGGCGAATCCGTCTCCAAACGGTTTCTTTCCTGGTGGGTGGTCTGGGTGACCCCATCCTTTATGCGAGGCGCGCCGTCTTGGCGGTCAACGCCGTCAAGGCGACGCGCAAGAGGGCGTGCGCAGCTCGACTGCGCGCTATTGCAACGACGCGAATGTCAGCTTCGCCTCGGAGCTAAGGCAACAGACGCAGCCAAGGAACTGCTTGCTGAGGCGCTTCCGACCCACGCTTCTTTGGCACCCATTTTGGGGCCGAAAATCTTCCGAAATCCGATGGGCCGAGTTCCCATGGGAAATCCGTCCAGTTGCAATCTCAGCCGCCGTATTTTTAGCAGCCACACCAAAATTTAATTCTGAGCTCGCTGGTGAAAGGGCGTCAGCATGGATATTCCGATTACGTGCCGTTTGGGCGCAGGCCCCCCGGGGTCGGTTGCGAATCTGGGTGCGCATGGCACCAGAAAGCAAAAGGGGGACTCACACTGCAATTTCGCGCGGACGCCCACGAACGCCAATGCGCGCTGAGCTTGCGAATCTGGGCACGCCAGCGCAGTAGAACGCAGAAAGGCGTTCAGAATGCCATTTTGGGCGCGCGAACGCTGAGGAGCGCTTTGCTGCGCTGAGATTGCGAATCTGGGCGCGCCTGCGCTCCAGAACGCAGAAGGGACACAGAGTGCAATTCTGGGCGCGCGGACGCCACAAGCGCTCAGATTGCAAACGTGGGTGCGCGTGGAATCAAAACCCAGAAAGGCGCTCAGGATGCAATTTTTTGGGCGCGAACACCCAAGAGCGCTAAGTCACGCTCAGATTGCGAGCCCGGGTGCGCCTGGGCACCAGAACGCAGAGAGGAGCTCAGCATGCAATTCTGGGCGCGCGGATGCCCAGAAGCCTTCAGACTGCGAATATTGGTGCGCCTGGTCACCAGAACGTAGAAAGGAGCTCAGAATGCAATTCTGGGCGCGCGGACGCCCAACAACGCCAAGTCACGCTCAGATTGCGAACCCCGGTGCCCCTGGGTACCAGGCCGCCGAAAGGCTCAGAATGCAATTCTGGGCACGCGGACGCCCTCAGACTGCGAATCTTGGCGCACCTGGCCACCAGAACGCAGAAAGGAGCTCAGGATGCAATTCTGGGAGCGCGGGCGCCCAGGAGCGCGAAGTCGCGCACAGACTGCAAAACTGGGTGCGCCTGGGCACCAGAACACCGAAAGGAGCACAAAATGCAATTTTTGGGCACGCGGACGCCCACGAGCGCAAAGTCGCGCTCAGACTGACTGCGAATCTGGGTGCGCCTGGGCACCAGAACGCAGAAAGGAAGGAGCATAGAGTGCAATGCTGGCAAGCGAATGCCACCCGAGTGCACAGTCGCGCTCAGACTGGCCGGCACAAATCTGGGAATGGCAAGCGGCGAGGGCCAGAGAGAGAGCACGGCCCCACGGGGGCAGCAACGACGCACTCTACATTTCACCACAGGCGGCAAGGACCAGCGAGAAGTAGCCCTCACGGCGGGGTGCGAGAATGGCGCTCAGCGGCACCAGAAATGCACTGAGCACCGCACCCACTGGAAACCAACAAGGAGCCTGCGCCCCGGGACGCCCGGCCCTCTGGCGAAGAGGGCCAGAGAGCGTAGCTCGACAGGCCTGGGTTTGCCGCTCGCGAGGAAGCAGGGGACCTCCACGTCGCACGAGGTAAAGCCCGCCAGAAGGCAGCGCCCCCAAAGTGACTTCTGGGTGCCCGCGAGAGGGCTTTGCCCGCGAGAAGGCAGCGAGGTAACCTGCACGCAGCATGCCACACGGAACCCGGCAGAGCCCGGGAGAAGTGCGGCCTGAGTTTGCCCGCGAGAAGGCAGGGGCTCTGGGTGCGCCCGCGAGAAAGCAGGGACCCTGAACTGCCGGCGAAGGCGGAACCAGGGAATGAGAAACACGGTGGCCTGAGTTTGCTCGCGAGAAGGCAGGGGCTCTGGGCATGCCCGCGAGAGGGCAGGGACCCTGGGTTTGCCCACGAGAAGGCGCGGAGAGCGTTCGGTCACCAGAGAGACTGAGAAGGCGGCCCCTGCCGACAAGCTCTCAGGCACGTGCCTGCGAGGGAGCGGGCAGTGCCACAGCGCACCAGGCCGTCGCTCGTGCTTTGGCCTGGCTTGGCCCTGCTCCCCGCAGAGACCGAGAGCGTCTCCTGTGGGGCGACCAGAACGGCTGACCCAAGAGACTAGCACCGAGAATACTTCCGCCTCCGAAAACGCAAGCCAGCACGCCAGGAATCGCTTGACCGCGAAGCAGGCGCAGAGGCGTGTGAGCGGGAGCAGAGGAGGTGAGGCGAGCACGCTTGGGCCTGCTCCACATGATTCTCCTGTGCTGGAAACGGGTTTACGCTTCATAAAAAATCTAGGAATGAAATTCTGTGCGCGGCGGCGCCAAAAGCATGACAATCGACCTCAGAATGCAATTCTGGGCGCGCTGGTGCTTGAATGAGCAACTCCCGCCGCGATTGCGAATCTGTGCAGGGCGGCGCTCAGCAGCGAGCGCGAATGGACGGAGAAACTCTTGTTTCTCCGACAGCGGTGATTCCTCACCATATGCAAGCTAGAAAGACGCATGCTGTCACTCGAGGACCACCGTTCTGCGGAAGGGAAGGTTAGCGGGATGTGGACTCCTCCTCCGCCTCCTGCCGAAACCAAGTGCTGCTCCCCATCGGCGTTTCAACGCGGGCAGAGGGGCAGCCGGTGTCGAATGCAATCCTCCCAGTGCTCCCTGCAACGGGAGACGGAGGGAGGGCGCGCGTCGGCTCGGAGGGGCCGTGGCAACAGGGATCCGGCCGTGGCAACGACCCGCTCCCTATCCCTCCCCGTGGCCTGAGAAGAGCACCCAGGCCTACGGGGAGCGTCATGGGGAGGCGGGAATCCGGCGCCCCTCCGGACTTGCCTCCGCCGGCACAGGACCAGAACAAGGCGGGAGTTATTTTTGGTCACTGTGGCCATTTTGGCCCATGCGAAGGAGCATTCGCGCATCCCACGCTAAAATCCGCCTGAGCGTCACAAAGTTGCTAGACCGCGCGCCAGCAGAAGACTGCGGCTCCTGAGCGTCACAGGGTTGCTGCGACCGTGTGGGCCTGGAAACGGCTCCTGAGCGTCACAGGGTTGCTGGACCGCTCGCCGGTGCAACTGGGGCGGCTCCTGAGCGTCACAGGGTTGCTGGACCGCTCCCCAATGCAAATGGGAGCGGCTCCTCGTCACAAGGTTGCTGGGACCGCACCAGCAGACTGGGGGCGGCTCTTGAACGTCACAGGGCTGCTAAGACCTCCACTGTGGGACTGGGGACGGCTCCTGGGCGTCACAGGGTTGCTGGGCCGCGCTCGCACGTGCGAATGACGGCGGCTCCTGCGCGTCACAGGGTTGCTCGACCGCGCTCCCACGTACAAATGGGGGCGGCTCCTGGGCGTCGCAAGATTGCTGGGGCCGCGCTCGCCACTGCAAATGGGGGCGGCTCCTGTGCGTCGCAGGGTTGCTGGACCGCGCTCCCACGTGCAAATGGGGGCTCCTGAGCGTCACAGGATTGCTGGGCCGCGCACCGGCGATGGGGGCGGCTCCTAAGCGTCACAGGGTTCCTGGACCGCTCCCCGGTGCAACTGGGACGGCTCTTGAGCGTCACAAGGTTGCTGGACCGCCCCCCAATGCAAATGGCGGCGGCGCTGGAACCGCGCACCAGCAGACTGGGGACGGCTCCTGAGCGTCACAGGATTACCGCGCTCGCAGGTGCGAATGGGGGCGGCTCCTGCGCGTCACAGGGTTGCTGGGCCGCGCCCCCACGTGCAAATGGGGGCGGCTCCTGAGCCTCACAGGGTTGTTGGGGCCGCGCTCGCCGCTGCAAATGGGGGCGGCTCCTGCGCGTCGCAGGGATGCTGGACCGCGCCCCCACGTGCAAGTGGGGGCGGCTCCTGAGCGTGACAGAGTTGCTGGGGCCGCGCACGCAAAGACTGGGGGCGGCTCCTGAGCGTCACAGGGTTGCTGGACCCCCCCCCCAGTGCAAATGGGGCGGCTCCTGAGCGTCACAGGGTTGCTGGACCGCTCCCCCAAGGCAAGGGGGGGCGGCTCCTAAGTGTCACAGAGCAGCTAGACCGCGCTCCCGCGGTGCGGGAGCGTCACAGGGTTGCTAGGGAATTGACAGTGCGGCGACGAATGGATACAGAGTGAAAGATGCAGCAACCAGGCCAAGCGAGGCGCAGGTTGGCAGCAGAGGACACGCCACACTGCGCAGTCAGGACGCTAAAAGAATGCCGCACTGCAGCAACCAGGGCAAGCGAGGCGCTGGCAGCAGGGGACACACCGCACTGCGCAAGGCAGGGCGCGAAAAGAATGCCGCACCGCAGCAACCGGGCCAAGAGAGTCGCAGGTTGGCAGCAGTGGGCACACCGCACTACGCAAGGCAGGGGGCGAAGAATGCCGCACTGCAGCAACCGGGCCAAGAGAGGCGCAGGTTGGCAGCAGGGGGCACGCCGCACTGCGCAAGGCAGGGGGCGAAGAATGCCGCACTGCAGAAAACCAAGCCAAGCGTGGCGCGGGTTGGCAGCAGGGGCGTGCTCCCGCCTGCGGGGGCGATCTCGGCAGCGTGGGTGCGATCAATACCCAGCCAGGAGGTCCGCGAAAAGCGCGCGGAACTACCCCCTGGGGCTGCGCTCGAGAAAACAATACCGACGGCGAAAAACCCCACATGAAGGCGAAGCCCATCGATATTGCAATATAAGGAGAGTAACCGCAATGATTTGATACGAAGAATGAACTCGTTTTGGGGTGTCCGCGAAAACCTCGTTTCCCGAATGCACAGCCTCCTCAGAAACTGCGCTTCTTCAAAAAAACCTCCGGAGTGACCGAACGAGAAAACTGAAGCCATCCTTTGTCATGGATGTTCATGTCTCCAACAATGATCGTTCGGACAGCCTGATCGCGACAACGCTCCCATACACAGTCTACGGTAGCAATCGACTGCATCTCGTTGTAATAAAAACCTGAAGCCCTGAAACCCTGAAACCCTAAAACCCTAAAACCTCATAGCCCTAAAGCACCAAAGCCCGAAAGCCCTAAGCCCCAAACACTAAAGCCAAGGCCGTAAAGCCCTAAAGCCCTGAAGCCCTAAAACCCGAAAGCCCTGAAAACCTACAACCCTGAAACCATGGACCCCTCCAGCCCTAAAGCCCTAAAACCCTAAACCCTAAAGCCCTAAAACCCTAAATTTCCAAGCACCTCGCTGTGCTTCTGCCAACCCCGCCCGCGCATCACCGTCGCCGTCTACGAAGACAGGGCATCTCTGAGATGCTTGAGCATGTAGCCCGAGCGGTTCGCCTTGGCAGCTTTTGCTGCTGCCCTCCCCCTCTTTTGGGGATTCGCGCTTCAATGATAAACCTCCCCTGATCCTCAACGAATATATCACCGTAAACCCAAAGACCTTGTCCTGTGGATGACGCCTGGGAGCGCCTGGGAGCGCTTGGGAGCGCTCGGGAGCGCCTGGGAGCGCCTGGGAGCGCCTAGGCCCGCTTGGGAGCGCCTGGAAGCGCTTGGAAGCGCTGGGGGCGCCAGGAAACGCTGGAACCGTCTGGGAGCGCTTGGGAGCGCCCGGGAGCGCCTGGCACCGCGCCTTGGAGCGTGCCGGAAGCGCCTGGGAGCGCCTGGGAACGCCAAAGAGCGCCTGGAAGTGCTTGGAAGCGCTTGGGAGCGCTTGCGAACGCGCTGGGAGCGCCTGGGAGCGCCTGGGAGCGCTTGGAAACGCGCGAGAGCGCCTGAGCGCTTGGGATCGCCAAGGAGCGCCGGGGAGCGCTTGGGAGCGCTTCGGAACGCCCGGGAGCTCTTGGGAGCGCGTGAGAGCGCCTGGGAGCGCTTGGGAGCGCCTGGGAGCGCCAGGGAGCGCTTGGGAGCGCTGGGAACGCATTTGACAATTTAGGGGCCAACGGCCCTAAACCCCTAAAAGGCTTTAGTTTGGGAGGTTGCCGGCCACGCGGCCGGGGGTGGGAAGCTGTTGCACCTCCTGCCCCCTTCGCCAAGCTTGCTCGGGTCGGCTAACCGCCCCCCCAATCAAGCTTGCCGAAGAAGGGGCAGCATTGCCTGGACTGTCGGCCGCTGCGCTAACAGAAACCCTAAACCCTAAACCCTAAAACCCTAAACCCCCCAAAACCCTAAAGCCCTAAAGCCCTAAAACCCAAATCCCAAAAACCATAAGGCCCCGAGGCCCTAAAACCCCAAAATCTCAAAACCCTAAAGGCCTAAAACCCTAAAACCTAAAAACCGTAAAACCCTAAACCCTAAAGCCCTAAACCCTAAACCCCAAGCCTAAAACCCTAGAGCTCTAGAGCTCTAGAGCCCTAAAACCCTAAAGCCCTAAAGCTCTCAAGCCCTCAAGCCCTGAAACCCTAAAAAACCTTGGTTTTATATATCGACGCACGAGTTTGACATCCAACTCCAATCCTCTGCGTCAAAACGCGTCGCATTGACCTCCAACCATCGCGAAAGTGCCTTTACTTCGAGCGCAAGTGGAGAGTGACCGAACGAGAAAACTGAAGCCATCCTTTGTGATGGATGTTCATGTCTCCAACAATGATCGTTCGGACAGCCTGATCGCGAAAACGCTCCCATACACAGTCTACGGTAGCAATCGACTGTATCTCGTTGTAATAAAAACCTAAAACCCTGAAGCCCTGAAACCCTAAAACCCTAAAGCCCTAAAGCCCTAAAACCCCAAAGCCCTAAAACCCTAAGCCCCAAACACTAAAGCCAAGGCCGTAAAGCCCTAAAGCGCTGAAGCCCTAAAACCCGAAAGCCCTGAAAACCTAAAACCCTGAAGCCATGAACCCCTCCAGCCCTAAAGCCCTAAAACCCTAAACCCTAAAGCCCTAAAACCCTAAATTCCCAAGCACCTCGCTGTGCTTCTGCCCGCCCCACCCGCGCATCACCGTCGCCGTCTACGAGAGACAGGGCATCTCTGACATGCTTGAGCATGTAGCCCGAGTGGTTCGCATTGGCAGCTTTTGCTGCTGCCCTCCGATTCGCGCTTCAATGATAAACCTCCCCTGATCCTCAACGAATATAACACCGTAAACCCAAAGACCTTTTCCTGTGGGTGACGCCTGGGAGCGCCTGGAAGCGCCTGGGAGCGCCTAGGGCCGCTTGGGAGCGCCTGGAAGCGCTTGGGAGCGCCTGGCGGCGCCAAGAAGCGACTGGAACCGCGTGGGAGAGCTTGGGAGCGCCTGGGAGCGCCTGGTACCGCGCCTGGGAGCGTGCCGGAAGCGCCAGGGAGCGCCTGGGAACGCCAAAGAGCGCCTGGAAGTGCTTGGAAGCGCTTGGGAGCGCTTGCGAACGCGCTGGGAGCGCCTGGGAGCGCCTGGGAGCGCTTGGAAACGCGTGAGAGCGGCTGGAGCGCTTGGGATCGCGAAGGAGCGCCGGGGAGCGCTTGGGAGCGCTTCGGAACGTCCGGGGAGCGCGGGAGCTCTTGGGAGCGCGCGAGAGCGCCTGGGAGCGCTTGGGAGCGCCTGGGAGCGCCACGGAGCGCTTGGGAGCGCTGGGAACGCATGTGAGAATTTAGGGGCCAACGGCCCTAAACCCCTAAAAGGCTTTAGTTTGGGAGGTTGCCGGCCACGCGGCCGGGGGTGGGAAGATGTTGCACCTCCTGCCCCCTTCGCCAAGCTTGCTCGGGTCGGCTGACGCCATCCTTTGTGATGGATGTTCATGTCTCCAACAATGATCGTTCGGACAGCCTGATCGCGAAAATGCTCCCATACACAGCCTATGGTAGCAATCGACTGTATCTCGTTGTAGTAAAAACCTAAAACCCTAAAGCCATAAGGCCCTAAAGCCCTAAAGCCCTGAAGCCCTAAAACCCGAAAGCCCTAGAACACTGAAACCCCTGGAAACCTAAAACCCTAAACCCTAAAACCCTGGAGCCCTGAAACCCTAAAACCCTAAAGCCCTTTACCCTAAAACCCAAAATTCCCAAGCACCTCGTTGTGCTTCTGCCCGCCCCACCACGCATCACTGTCGCCGTCTACGAGAGACAGAGCATCTCTGAGATGCTTGAGCATGTAGCCCGAGTGGTTCGCCTTGGCAGCTTTTGCTGCCATCCCTCTCTTTTGGGGATTCGCGCTTCAATGGTAAACCTCCCCTGATCCTCAACGAATATAATACCCTAAACACAGAAGACCTTTTCCTGTGACTGACGCCTGGGAGCGCCTGGGAGCGCCTGGGAGCGCCTGAGAGCGCCTGGGAGCGCCTGGGAGCGCCGGGGGCGCTCGGGAGCGCCTGAAAGCGCTCGGGAGCGCCTGGGAGTGCCAAGGAGCGCCTGGAACCGTCTGGGAGCGCTTGAGAGCGACTGGGAGCGCCTGGTAGCGCACCTGGGAGCGCCTGCGAGCGTGCCGGAAGCGCCTGGGAGCGCATGCGAACGCCAAAGAGCGCCTGGAAACGCTTGGAAGCGCTTGGGAGCGCTTGCGAACGCGCTGGGAGCGTCTGGGAGCGCCTGGGAGCGCTTGGAAACGCGTTGGAGCGCATGGGAGCGCTTGAGATGGCCAAGGAGCGCCGGAGAGCGCTTGGGAGCGCTTCGGAACGGCCGGGGAGCGCCGGGGAGCGCTTGGGAGCGCCTGAGAGAACCTAGGACGCCTGGCCTGGGAGCGCCAGGGGGCGCGGGAGCGCTGGGAACGCATTTGGGAATTTAGGGGCCAACGACCCTAAACCCTAAAAGGCTTTAGTTTGGGAGGTTGCCGGCCATGCGGCCGGGGGTGGGAAGATGTTGCACCTCCTGCCCCTTCGCCAAGCTTGCTCGGGTCGGCTAACCGCCCCCCCAATTAAGCTTGCCGAAGAAGGGGCAGCATTGCCTGGACTGTCGGCCGCTGCGTTAGCAGAAGCCCAAACCCTAAACCCTAAAACCCTAAAGCCCTGCAGCCCTAAAACCCAAATCCCAAAAAAAACATAAGGCCGTGAAGCCCTAAGACCCTAAAACCCCCAAACCTCAAAACCCCAAAACCCTGAAAACCCTAAAGCCTAAAACCCTAAAACCCTAAAACCTTAAAGCCCTAAAACCCTAAACCTAAAACCCTAAAACCCAAAAAACCCCAACCCTAAAACCCTTGAGCTCTAGAGCCCAACAACCCTAAAACCCCCAACCCCCAAACCCGAAACCCCAACCCTAAAACCCTTGAGCTCTAGAGCCCAACAACCCTAAAACCCTCAAAAAAAACCCGAACCCCTCCCTACCCCCCCTATATATAAAAATGACAAAAAAAAAACAACAAAAAAACAAAAAAAAGAAACCGCAACTCTGTCCTGCATGAAGAAGAAAGAAGAATCACACAAGACCAAAAGACCATGTTTTGTGTGTGTTGTGTCTGCGTTCTACATGTCTTCTGAGCGTCTTCTGTGCGCCGTTCTGCGCGTGCGTTTCCCTTGTTCCCTGCTTGTGTTTCCAGAATGGTTTGAATGCGTAGTCTGAGCACGAACTGCCCAAAAACGGCAATCCGAGCACAGAAACGCCCAGAACAGCAATCTGAACGCAGAAATCAGAATGAGCACAAATCTACACGGGAACCCAGAGCACGAACACGGGAACCCACGAACGGCAATCTGAGCACGGAAACGCCCAGAAAGCAATCTGAACACGGAAACGCCCAGAACGGCAATCTGAGCACAGACCCCCGGAAGGGCAACCTGAGCACGGGAAAGCCCAGAACGGCAATCTGAGCACGAAAACGCCCAGGACGGCAATCTGGGCACGGAAACGCCCAGCACAGCAAACTGAGCACGGGAAATCTGAGAACAGAAACGCCCAGAACGGCAATCTGAGCACGGAATAATCGGATTCGCTTGGAAGTTGCCGCGGAGGCCCGCGTCCGAGGCAGTGCGCCAAAGGATGCGTGTGGGCGGGCGGTGTCACTCGACTACGCCACCAAACACAAACTCCGAAGCCAATACGGATACAATAAAACGCAACGGGGGGACGGAGTTTGGCCCCTCTGCTCTTCTTCGAAGCGAAAATCATCGATTTCACTACGGTGTTGGCCCGATTTTAGGCTCGTGAGGGGCCGCGCTCCTCTTCCTTCACAGCATAATCATTGATTGTACGGAGGTTTTTACTTCTCATTCTCAGGTGGCAGCGCTCCTTTGCGACCTCTGCAAGAGGCCCGAAGATGGCCCCACGAGGCCCCCAAGAGGCCCCAGGAAGCCCCCAAGAGGTCCCAAGAGGCCCCCCAAAGGCCGCCAGAGGCCCCAAGAGGCCCCAAGCGGCCCAAGAGGCCCCCAAGAGCCCCCAAGAAACCCCAGGAGGCCCCCAAGAGGCCTCCAGAGGCTCCAAGAGCTCCCAAAAGGCTCACGAGGAGCCCGAACGACTCACACCAGGACGAACGAACGACTCACACCACGAAGAGCCCGAACGACTCACACCACAAGGAAGGGCCCGAACGACTCACACCAGGACGAGGCGCCCGAACGATTCACACTACGAGGAGCCCGAACGACTCACACCATGACGCGGGCCCCGAACGACTCGGCTCGAGGGCTCGGGGGAGAGGCAGAAGATCAGGGGCTGGGGCCTGTTCGGGCGGATCTTGCGGTGGCGATGGGCTTCTCAGGACCCTCTTATTTCTTGGTTTTCCGTGGTTGTGTCTTCTCTTCCTCTTCGTCCTCTTCAGGAGATGTGATGGTGCATTCGCTTGTAAAGCGTCGTCCTCTGCGTTTTATTGCATCCGTATTGGCTTCGGAGTTTGTGTTTGGTGACGTAGTCGAGTGACACCGCCCGCCCACACGCATCCTTCGGCGTACTGCCTCGGACGCGGGCCTCCGCGGCAACTTCCAAGCGAATCCGATTATTCCGTGCTCAGATTGCCGTTCTGGGCGTTTCTGTTCTCAGATTTCCCGTGCTCAGTTTGCCGTTCTGGGCGTTTCCGTGCCCAGATTGCCGTCCTGGGCGTTTTCGCGCTCAGATTGCCGTTCTGGGCTTTCCCGTGCCCAGGTTGCCCTTCCGGGGGTCTGTGCTCAGATTGCTGTTCTGGGCGTTTCCGTGCTCAGATTGCTGTTCTGGGCGTTTCCGTGCTCAGATTGCCGTTCTGGGTTCCCGTGCTCAGATTTCCGTTCTGGGCGTTTCTGCGTTCAGATTGCTGCTCTGGGCGTTTCTGTGCTCGGATTGCCTTTTTTGGGCAGTTCGTGCTCAGACTACGCATTCAAACCACGCTGGAAACACAAGCAGGGAACAAGGGAAACGCACGCGCAGAACGGCGCACAGAAGACGCTCACAAGACATGTAGAACGCAGACAGAACACACACACAAAACATTGTCTTTTGGTCTTGTGTGATTCTTCTTTCTTCTTCATGCAGGACAGAGTTGCGTTTTCGTCGGTGTTGTTGGTTTTTTTTGCTGGTTAGGGAGAGGTTTGGAAGTCTATGCAACGCGTTTTGACGCAGAGGATTGGATGTCCAACTCGCGCGTCGATATATATATATATATATATATATATATAGGGCTTTGGGGTTTTAGGGCTTTAGTGCTCTGGGGCTTCAGGGTTTTAGGGCTCTAGAGCTCTAGGGTTTTAGGGTTGGGGGTTAGGGTTTAGGGTTTTAGGGCTTTAGGGTTTAGGGTTTTGGTGGGCTTTAAAGTTTTATGGTTTTAGGGCTTTAGGGTTTATGGTTTTAGTGCTTGGTTTTGAGATTTTGGGGTTTTAATGTTTTAGGGCCTCAGGCCTTATGGTTTTTTGAAATTTGCGTTTGGGTTTGGGGGGTTGGGGTTTAGGGTTTAGGGTTTTTGGGTTTTGGGGCTTTGGGGTTTTAGGGTTTAGGGCTTCTGTTAGCGTAGCAGCCGAGAGTCCAGGCAATGCTGCTCCGCCTTCGGCAAGCTTGATTGGGGGGCGGTTAGCCGACCCGAGCAAGCTTGGCGAAGGGGGCAGGAGATGCAACAACTTCCCACCCCCGGCTGCATCGCCGGCAACCTCCCAAACTAAAGCCTTTTAGGGTTTAGGGCGGTTGGCCCCTAAATTCCCAAATGCTTTCCCAGCGCTCCCAAGCGCTCCCTGGCGCTTCCAAGCGCCCCCAAGCGCTCCGGCGCTATCAAGCGCTCCCGGGCGTTCCGAAGCGCTCCCAACCGCTCCCCGGCTCTCCTTGGCGATCCCAAGCGCTCCCAGGCGCTCCCACGCGTTTCCAAGCTCCCAGGCGCTCCCACGCGCTCCCAAGCGCTCCCAAGCGCTTCCGAACGCTTCCAGGCGCTCTGGCGTTCGCAAGCGCTCCCAGGTGCTCCCGGCACGCTGCTAGGCGCGCTCCCAGGCGCGCCCAGGCGCTACCAAGCGCTCCCAAACGCTTCCAGGCGCCCCTGGGCGTTCCTTGGCGCTCCTAAGCGCTTCCAGGCGGTCCCAAGCGCGCCCAGGCGCTCCCGGGCGCTCCCAGGCGCTCCCAAGCGCCCCCAGGCGCTCCCAGGCGCTCCCAGGCGCTCCAGGCGTCAGTCACAGGAAAAGGTTTTTGGGTTTAGGGTGTTATCTTCGTTGAGGATCAGGGGAGGTTCATCATTGAAGCGCGAATCCCCAGAAGAGGGGGAGGGCAGCAGCAAAAGCTGCCAATGCGAACCACTCGAGCTACATGCTCAAGCATCTCAGAGATGCCCGTAGACGGCGACGGTGATGCGTGGTGTGGTGGGCAGAAGCACAACGAGGTGCTTGGGAATTTGGGTTTTAGGGTTTTTTTTTTCAAGGGCTTTAGGGCTTAGGGTTTTAGGGCTTTAGGGTTTTAGGGCTTTAGAGTTTTAGGGTTTAGGGTTTTAGGGCTTCTGGGTTTTAGGCCTTCAGGCTTTAGGCCCTTATAGCTTTAGGATTTGGGGCTCAGGGCTTTAGGGCTTTAGGGCTTTGGGGTTTTAGGGCTTCAGGGTTTTAGGGTTTGAGGTTTTTACTACAGCGAGATACAATCGATTGCTACCGTAGGCTGTGTATGGGAGCGTTTTCGCGATCAGGCTGTCCGAACGATCATTGTTGGAGACATGAACATCCATCGCAAAGGATGGCTTCAGTTTTCTCGTCCGTCACTCCAGAGATTTGTTTGAAGAAATGGGCCACTGAAAAACGCTGGTTTCGCAAAGGGTGCGGAAACCGACTCGTGGACCTTATGTTTTAGATCTTGTTTTAACTGACATGCCGAGCCTTATTGAAATCGAAGTTGTTAGTGACTGTGCGGTCTTTCTTCGTTTCTTCAGTCCTTCACTCTTTTTCGAATCACTTGCGCGCGAAGTAAGGCACTTTCGCGATGCGGATTGGAAGTCTATGCGACGCGTTTTGACGCAGAGGATTGGAGTTGGATATCCATCTCGCGCGTCGAAATATATATAACTATATAACTATATAACTATATAACTATATATATATATATATGGGTTTTAGGGGTTTAAGGCTTCGGGGCTTTAGGGTTTTAGAGCTCTAGAGCTCTAGGGTTGTAGGGTTGGGTTTTAGGGTTTTAGGGCTTTAGAGCTTAAGGTTTAAAGGTTTTAAAGGGTTTTAGGGTTCTGAGGTTTGGGGTTTTAGGGTCTCAGGGACTCAGGGCCTTATGGTTTTGGGGGATTTGCGTTTTAGGGTTTTAGGGCTTTGGGGTTTTAGGGGTTCAAGCCTCCGTTAGCGCAGCGGCCGACAGTCCAGGCAATGCTGCCCCCTTTAGGCAAGCTTGATTGGGGGTGCGGTTAGCCGACCCGAGCAAGCTTGGCGAAGGGGCAGGAGCAACATCTTCCCACCCCCGGCCGCATGGCCGGCAACCTCCCAAACTGAAGCCTTTTAGGGGTTTAGGGCCGTTGGCCCCGAAATTCCCAAATGCGTTCCCAGCGCTCCCAAGCGCTCTCTGGCGCTCCCAGGCGGCGCCCCCACGCGTTTCCAAGCGCCCCCACGCCTCCCAGGCGCTCCCAGCGCGTTCGCAAGCGCTCCCAAGCGCTTCTGAGCGCTTCCACGCGCTTTTTGGCGTTCCCAAGCGCTCCCAGGCGCTCTCGGCACGCTCAGGCGCTCTCACACGCTTCCAGGGGCTCCTTGGCGCTCCAGACGCTCCCAAACGCTTCCAAGCGCTCCCAGGCGCTTCCAGGCGCCCCCAGCGTCAGTCACAGGAAATGGTTTAGGGTGGGAGGTTTATCATTGAAGCGCGAATCCCCAAAGAAGGAGAGGGCAGCAGCAAAAGCTGCCAAGGCGAACCACTCGGGCTACATGCTCAAGCATCTCAGAGATGCCCTGTCTCTCGTAGACGGCGACGGTGATGTGCGTAGAGTGCCGTTCTCGGCGTTTTCGTGCTCAGGTTGCCGTTTTGGGTGTTTCTGTTTTCAGATTCCCGTTCTGGGCGTCTCTGTGTTTAGATTGCCGTTCTGGGCGTTTCCGTGTTAGATTGCCATTCTGGGCGTTTCGGTGCCCAGATTCCCGTTCTGGGCGATTTCGTGCTCAGATCGCTGTTTCGAGCGTTTCCGTGTTCAGATTGCCGTTCTGGGCGTTTCCGTGCTCACATTGCCGTTGCGGGCGTTTTCGTGCTCAGATTCCCGTTCTGGGCGTCTCCGTCCTCAGATTACCGTTCGGGGCGTTTTCGTGCTCGGATTGCTGCTCTGGGCGTTTCTGTGCTCAGACTGTCGTTTTGGGCGTTTTCGTGCTCAGATTGCCATTCTGGGCGTTTCTGCATTCAGATTGCCGTTCTGGGCGCTTCTGTGTTAGATTGCCGTTCTGGGCGTTTTTGTACTCAGATTGCCGTTTTGGGCGACTTCGTGCTCAGATTGCCGTTCTGGGCGCTTCTGCGCAAAAATTGCAATTGCCGCACTGGGCGTGTTCGTGTCAGTTTGCCGCACTGGGCGTTTTCGTGCCAGTTTGCCGCGCTGGGCGTTTTCGTGCTCAGTTTGCCGTTCTGGCGTTTTCGTGCTCAGATTGCCGTTCTGGGTGTTTTCGTGCTTAGATTCCCAGTCTGGGCGTTTCCGTGCTCAGATTGCCGTTCCGGGCGTTTCTGTGCTCAAATTGCCGGGCGTTTTCATGATTAGATTGCCATTCTGGGCGTTTCCGTGCTCAGGTTGTCGTTCGTTTCCGTGCTCAGATTGCCGTTCTGGGCGTTTCCATGCTCTGGGCGTAATGTACCCCTCGAGCAGTTATGCGAAATGAGCCATTGCTGTAGAAATCCTTCGTCTTGGTCACTCTGTCGGGCGGTCTGGTATCCTTTAGCCAAGACAGCATCTTGCGACAGGTGCGCAATACAGTAACAATCAGCAAGAGCATGAGCTGATCCAGAAAAGGCTACAAAACAACACTTTGCTACGTGCGTGCGCCATCACATGGCATAACACAAAGAAAACCAAAAACCACAACACCACACAGCACCGCACTCCCAAGCACCGCGCAACACCGCACAACACCGCACAGCACCGCACAACACTGCACAACACTGCACAACACCGCTTTCGTTTGGGTTTTCGCTGGTTTCGGTGGTTTTCGTCGGGTTTTTTTTGCTTTCGTTGGTTAAGGGGAGGTCCCCATAGACCTCCAATCCGCATCGCGAAAGTGCCTTACTTCGCGCGCAAGTGATTCGAAAAAGAGTGAAGAACTGAAGGCACGAAGAAAAACTGAACGGAGTGACCGAACGAGAAAACTGAAGCCATCCTTTGCGATGGATGTTCATGTCTCCAACAATGATCGTTCGGACAGCCTGATCGCGAAAACGCTCCCATCGCGAAATCGATTGCATCTCGTTGTAGTAAAAACGCAAAAACCTAAAACCCTGAAACCCTAAAACCCTAAAACCCTAAAGCCCTAAAACCCCAAAGCCCTAAAACCCTAAGCCCCAAACACTAAAGCCAAGGCCGTAAAGCCCTAAAGCGCTGAAGCCCTAAAACCCGAAAGCCCTGAAAACCTAAAACCCTGAAACCATGAACCCCTCCAGCCCTAAAGCCCTAAAACCCTAAACCCTAAAGCCCTAAAACCCTAAATTCCCAAGCACCTCGCTGTGCTTCTGCCCGCCCCACCCGCGCATCACCGTCGCCGTCTACGAGAGACAGGGCATCTCTGACATGCTTGAGCATGTAGCCCGAATGGTTCGCATTGGCAGCTTTTGCTGCTGCCCTCCGATTCGCGCTTCAATGATAAACCTCCCCTGATCCTCAACGAATATAACACCGTAAACCCAAAGACCTTTTCCTGTGGGTGGCGCCTGGGAGAGCCTGGAAGCGCCTGGGAGCGCCTAGGGCCGCTTGGGAGCGCCTGGAAGCGCTTGGGAGCGCCTGGCGGCGCCATGGAGCGACTGGAACCGTGTGGGAGAGCTTGGGAGCGCCTGGGAGCGCCTGGCACCGCGCCTGGGAGCGTGCCGGAAGCGCCTGGGAGCGCCTGGGAACGCCGAAGAGCGCCTGGAAGTGCTTGGAAGCGCTTGGGAGCGCTTGCGAACGCGCTGGGAGCGCCTGGGAGCGCCTGGGAGCGCTTGGAAACGCGTGAGAGCGGCTGGAGCGCTTGGGATCGCGAAGGAGCGCCGGGGAGCGCTTCGGAACGTCCGGGGAGCGCGGGAGCTCTTGGGAGCGCGTGAGAGCGCCTGGGAGCGCTTGGGAGCGCCTGGGAGCGCCACGGAGCGCTTGGGAGCGCTGGGAACGCATTTGAGAATTTAGGGGCCAAGGGCCCTAAACCCCTAAAAGGCTTTAGTTCGGGAGGTTGCCGGCCATGCGGCCGGGGGTGGGGAGATGTTGCACCTCCTGCCCCCTTCGCCAAGCTTGCTCGGGTCGGCTGACGCCATCCTTTGTGATGGATGTTCATGTCTCCAACAATGATCGTTCGGACAGCCTGATCGCGAAAATGCTCCCATACACAGCCTATGGTAGCAATCGATTGTATCTCGTTGTAATAAAAACCTAAAACCCTAAAGCCATAAGGCCCTAAAGCCCTAAAGCCCTGAAGCCCTAAAACCCGAAAGCCCTAAAACACTGAAGCCCCTGGAAACCTAAAACCCTAAACCCTAAAACCCTGAAGCCCTGAAACCCTAAATAAAACCCTTTACCCTAAAACCCAAAATTCCCAAGCACCTCGTTGTGCTTCTGCCCGCCCCACCACGCATCACTGTCGCCGTCTACGAGAGACAGGGCATCTCTGAGATGCTTGAGCATGTAGCCCGAGTGGTTCGCCTTGGCAGCTTTTGCTGCCCTCCCTCTCTTTCGGGGATTCGCGCTTCAATGATAAACCTCCCCTGATCCTCAACGAATATAACGCCCTAAACACAGAAAACCTTTTCCTGTGACTGACGCCTGGGAGCGCCTGGGAGCGCCTGGGAGCGCCTGAGAGCGCCTGGGAGCGCCTGGGAGCGCCGGGGGCGCTCGGGAGCGCTTGAAAGCGCTCGGGAGCGCCTGGGAGTGCCAAGGAGCGCCTGGAACCGTCTGGGAGCGCTTGAGAGCGACTGGGAGCGCCTGGTAGCGCACCTGGGAGCGCCTGCGAGCGTGCCGGAAGCGCCTGGGAGCGCATGCGAACGCCAAAGAGCGCCTGGAAACGCTTGGAAGCGCTTGGGAGCGCTTGCGAACGCGCTGGGAGCGTCTGGGAGCGCCTGGGAGCGCTTGGAAACGCGTGGGAGCGCATGGGAGCGCTTGAGATGGCCAAGGAGCGCCGGAGAGCGCTTGGGAGCGCTTCGGAACGGCCGGGGAGCGCCGGGGAGCGCTTGGGAGCGCCTGAGAGAACCTAGGACGCCTGGCCTGGGAGCGCCAGGGGGCGCGGGAGCGCTGGGAACGCATTTGGGAATTTAGGGGCCAACGACCCTAAACCCTAAAAGGCTTTAGTTTGGGAGGTTGCCGGCCATGCGGCCGGGGGTGGGAAGATGTTGCACCTCCTGCCCCTTCGCCAAGCTTGCTCGGGTCGGCTAACCGCCCCCCCAATTAAGCTTGCCGAAGAAGGGGCAGCATTGCCTGGACTGTCGGCCGCTGCGTTAGCAGAAGCCCTAAACCCTAAACCCTAAAACCCTAAAGCCCTGCAGCCCTAAAACCCAAATCCCAAAAAAAAAATAAGGCCGTGAAGCCCTAAGACCCTAAAACCCCCAAACCTCAAAACCCCAAAATCCTGAAAACCCTAAAGGCCTAAAACCCTAAAGCCCTAAAACCTTAAAACCCTAAAACCTAAACCTAAAGCCCTAAAACCCAAAACCCCAACCCTAAAACCCTTGAGCTCTAGAGCCCAACAACCCTAAAACCCCCAACCCCCAAACCCTAAACCCCAACCCTAAAACCCTTGAGCTCTAGAGCCCAACAACCCTAAAACCCTCCAAAAAACCCTCCCTAACCCCTCCCTACCCAGCGAAAAAAAAACATGGAAAACACCGACGAAACCGCAACTCTGTCCTGCATGAAGAAGAAAGAAGAATCACACAAGACCAAAAGACCATGTTTTGTGTGTGTTGTGTCTGCGTTCTACATGTCTTCTGAGCGTCTTCTGTGCGCCGTTCTGCGCGTGCGTTTCCCTTGTTCCCTGCTTGTGTTTCCAGAGTGGTTTGAATGCGTAGTCTGAGCACGAACTGCCCAAAAACGGCAATCCGAGCACAGAAACGCCCAGAACAGCAATCTGAACGCAGAAACGCCCAGAACGGAAATCTGAGCACGGGAACCCAGAACGGCAATCTGAGCACGGAAACGCCCAGAACAGCAATCTGAACACGGAAACGCCCGGAACGGCAATCTGAGCACAGACCCCCGGAAGGGCAACCTGAGCACGGGAAAGCCCAGAACGGCAATCTGAGCACGAAAACGCCCAGGACGGCAATCTGGGCACGGAAACGCCCAGCACAGCAAACTGAGCACGGGAAATCTGAGAACAGAAACGCCCAGAACGGCAATCTGAGCACGAAATAATCGGATTCGCTTGGAAGTTGCCGCGGAGGCCCGCGTCCGAGGCCGTGCGCCAAAGGATGCGTGTGGGCGGGCGGTGTCACTCGACTACGCCACCAAACACAAACTCCGAAGCCAATACGGATACAATAAAACGCAACGGGGGGGCGGAGTTTGGCCCCTCTGCTCTTCTTCGAAGCGAAAATCATGGATTTCACTGCGGTTGTGGCACCCTTTGCGAAACCAGCGTTTTTCAGTGGCCCATTTCTTCAAACAAATCTCTGGAGTGACGGACGAGAAAACTGAAGCCATCCTTTGTGATGGATGTTCATGTCTCCAACAATGATCGTTCGGACAGCCTGATCGCGAAAACGCTCCCATACACAGCCTACGGTAGCAATCGATTGTATCTCGTTGTAGTAAAAACCTCGAACCCTAAAACCCTGAAGCCCTAAAACCCCAAAGCCCTAAAGCCCTGAAGCCCTGAGCCCCAAATCCTAAAGCCATAAGGGCCTAAAGCCTGAAGCCCTAAAGCCTTAAAACCCTAAAACCCTAAAACCCTAAACCCTAAAATTCTAAAACCCTAAAACCCTAAAGCCCTAAAACCCTAAGCCCTAAAGCCATAAAAAAAACCCTAGAACCCAAAATTCCCAAGCACCTCGTTGTGCTTCTGCCCACCACACCACGCATCACCGTCGCCGTCTACGAGAGACAGGGCATCTCTGAGATGCTTGAGCATGTAGCTCGAGTGGTTCGCATTGGCAGCTTTTGCTGCTGCCCTCTCTTTTGGGGATTCGCGCTTCAATGATGAACCTCCCCTGATCCTCAACGAAGATAACACCCTAAACCCAAAAACCTTTTCCTGTGACTGACGCCTGGGAGCGCCTGGGAGCGCCTGGGAGCGCCTGGGAGCGCTTGGGAGCGCCTGGGAGCGCCTGGGAGCGCCTGGGCGCGCTTGGGACCGCCTGGGAGCGCTTAGGAGCGCCAAGGAACGCCCAGGAGCGCCTGGAAGCGTTTGGGAGCGCTTGGTAGCGCCTGGGCGCGCCTGGGAGCGCGCCTAGCAGCGTGCCGGGAGCACTTGGGAGCGCTTGCGAACGCCAGAGCGCCTGGAAGCGTTCGGAAGCGCTTGGGAGCGCTTGGGAGCGCGTGGGAGAGCCTGGGAGCTTGGAAACGCGTGGGAGCGCCTGGGAGCGCTTGGGATCGCGAAGGAGAGCCGGGGAGTGGTTGGGAGCGCTTCGGAACGCCCGGGAGCGCTTGATAGCGCCGGAGCGCTTGGGAGCGCTTGGAAGCGCCAGGGAGCGCTTGGGAGCGCTGGGAAAGCATTTGGGAATTTAGGGGCCAACCGCCCTAAACCCTAAAAGGCTTTAGTTTGGGAGGTTGCCGGCGATGCAGCCGGGGGTGGGAAGTTGTTGCATCTCCTGCCCCCTTCGCCAAGCTTGCTCGGGTCGGCTAACCGCCCCCCAATCAAGCTTGCCGAAGGCGGAGCAGCATTGCCTGGACTCTCGGCTGCTACGCTAACAGAAGCCCTAAACCCTAAAACCCCAAAGCCCCAAAACCCAAAAACCCTAAACCCTAAACCCCAACCCCCCAAACCCAAACGCAAATTTCAAAAAACCATAAGGCCTGAGGCCCTAAAACATTAAAACCCCAAAATCTCAAAACCAAGCACTAAAACCATAAACCCTAAAGCCCTAAAACCATAAAACTTTAAAGCCCACCAAAACCCTAAACCCTAAAGCCCTAAAACCCTAAACCCTAACCCCCAACCCTAAAACCCTAGAGCTCTAGAGCCCTAAAACCCTGAAGCCCCAGAGCACTAAAGCCCTAAAACCCCAAAGCCCTATATATATATATATATATATATATATATCGACGCGCGAGTTGGACATCCAATCCTCTGCGTCAAAACGCGTTGCATAGACTTCCAAACCTCTCCCTAACCAGCAAAAAAAACCAACAACACCGACGAAAACGCAACTCTGTCCTGCATGAAGAAGAAAGAAGAATCACACAAGACCAAAAGACAATGTTTTGTGTGTGTGTTCTGTCTGCGTTCTACATGTCTTGTGAGCGTCTTCTGTGCGCCGTTCTGCGCGTGCGTTTCCCTTGTTCCCTGCTTGTGTTTCCAGCGTGGTTTGAATGCGTAGTCTGAGCACGAACTGCCCAAAAAAGGCAATCCGAGCACAGAAACGCCCAGAGCAGCAATCTGAACGCAGAAACGCCCAGAACGGAAATCTGAGCACGGGAACCCAGAACGGCAATCTGAGCACGGAAACGCCCAGAACAGCAATCTGAGCACGGAAACGCCCAGAACAGCAATCTGAGCACAGACCCCCGGAAGGGCAACCTGGGCACGGGAAAGCCCAGAACGGCAATCTGAGCGCGAAAACGCCCAGGACGGCAATCTGGGCACGGAAACGCCCAGAACGGCAAACTGAGCACGGAGATCACGCAGCCCACGGCAACCGAGCACGGGGACAACATTGAGAACAGAAACGCCCAGAACGGCAATCTGAGCACGGAATAATCGGATTCGCTTGGAAGTTGCCGCGGAGGCCCGCGTCCGAGGCAGTACGCCGAAGGATGCGTGTGGGGGGGCGGCGTCACTCGACTACGTCACCAAACGCAAACTCCGAAGCCAATGCGGATACAATAAAACGCAGAGGACGACGCTTTACAAGCGAATGCACCACCACATCTCCCGAAGAGGACGAAGAGGAAGAGAAGACACAACCACGGAAAACCAAGAAAAAAGAGGGTCCTGAGAAGCCCATCGCCACCGCAAGATCCGCCCGAACAGGCCCCAGCCCCTGATCTTCTGCTTCTCCCCCGAGCCCTCAAGCCGAGTCGTTCGGGGCCCGCGTCATGGTGTGAGTCGTTCGGGCTCCTCGTAGTGTGAATCGTTCGGGCGCCTCGTCCTGGTGCGAGTCGTTCGGGCCCTTCCTTGTGGTGTGAGTCGTTCGGGCTCTTCGTGGTGTGAGTCGTTCGTTCGTCCTGGTGTGAGTCGTTCGGGCTCCTCGTGAGCCTTTTGGGAGCTCTTGGAGCTTCTGGAGGCCTCTTGGGGGCCCCCTGGGGTTTCTTGGGGGCTCTTGGGGGCCTCTTGGGCCGCTTGGGGCCTCTTGGGGCCTCTGGCGGCCTTTGGGGAGCCTCTTGGGACCTCTTGGGGGCCTCCTGGGGCCTCTTGGGGGCCTCGTGGGGCCATCTTCGGGCCTCTTGCAGAGGTCGCAAAGGAGCGCTGCCACCTGAGAATGAGAAGTAAAAACCTCCGTAAAATCAATGATTATGTTGTGAAGGAAGAGGAGCGCGGCCCTTCACGAGCCTAAAATCGGGCCACAACCGCAGTGAAATCCATGATTTTCGCTTCGAAGAAGAGCAGAGGGGCCAAACTCCGCCCCCCCGTTGCGTTTTATTGTATCCGTATTGGCTTCGGAGTTTGCGTTTGGTGGCGTAGTCGATTGACACCGCCCGCCCACGCGCATCCTTTGGCGCACTGCCTCGGACGCGGGCCTTCGCGGCAACTTCCAAGCGAATCCGATTATTCCGTGCTCAGATTGCCGTTCTGGGCGTTTCTGTTCTCAGATTTCCCGTGCTCAGTTTGCTGTGCTGGGCGTTTCCGTGCCCAGATTGCCGTCCTGGGCGTTTTCGTGCTCAGATTGCCGTTCTGGGCTTTCCCGTGCTCAGGTTGCCCTTCCGGGGGTCTGTGCTCAGATTGCCGTTCTGGGCGTTTCCGTGTTCAGATTGCTGTTCTGGGCGTTTCCGTGCTCAGATTGCCGTTCTGGGTTCCCGTGTTCAGATTTCCGTTCTGGGCGTTTCTGCATTCAGATTGCTGTTCTGGGCGTTTCTGTGCTCGGATTGCCGTTTTTGGGCAGTTCGTGCTCAGACTACGCATTCAAACCACTCTGGAACACAAGCAGGGAACAAGGGAAACGCACGCGCAGAACGGCGCACAGAAGACGCTCAGAAGACATGTAGAACGCAGACAGAACACACACACAAAACATGGTATGTTGGTCTTGTGTGGTTTTTCTTTCTTCTTCATGCAGGACAGAGTTGCGGTTTCGTCGTTTTTTTTGTTTTTTTGTTTTTTTGTAGCTTGCCTAAAGGGGGCAGCATTGCCTGGGCTGTCGGCCGCTGCGCTAACGGAGGCCTGAAGCCCTAAAACCTTAAAGCCCTAAAGCCCTAAAACGCAAATCCCCCAAAACCATAAGGCCCTGAGTCCCTAAGACCTTAAAACCCCAAACCTCAGAACCCTAAAACCCTCTAAAACCTTTAAACCCTAAACTCTAAAGCCCTAAACCTTAAAACCCAACCCTACAAACCCTATAGCTCTAGAGCTCTAAAAACCCTAAAGCCCCGAGCCTTAAGTCGCTGGGACCCCATAATATATCTATATATATTAATCTATATATATATATATATATCGACGCACGAGATGGATATCCAACTCCAATCCTCTGCGTCAAAACGCGTCGCATAGACCTCCAATCCGCATCGCGAAAGTGCCTTACTTCGCGCGCAAGTGATTCGAAAAAGAGTGAAGGATTGAAGAAACGAAGAAAGACCGCACAGTCACTAACAACTTCGATTTCAACAAGGCTCGGCATGTCAGTTAAAACAAGATCTAAAACATGAGGTCCACGAGTCGGTTTCCGCACTCTTTGCGAAAAAAAAACGTTTTTCAGTGGCCCATTTCTTCAAACAAAAATTTCTGGAGTGACGAACGAGAAAACTGAAGCCATCCTTTGTGATGGATGTTCATGTCTCCAACAATGATCGTTCGGACAGCCTGATTGCGAAAACGCTCCCATACACAGCCTACGGTAGCAATCGATTGTATCTCGTTGCAGTAAAAACTTCAAACCCTAAAACCCTGAAGCCCTAAAACCCCAAAGCCCTAAAGCCCTGAAGCCCTGAGCCCCAAATCCTAAAGCCATAAGGGCCTAAAGCCTGAAGCCCTGAAGCCCTAAAGCCCTAAAACCCTAAAGCCCTAAAGCCCTAAACCTTTAAAGTCTAAAACCCTAAAACCTTAAAGCCCTAAAACCCTAAGCCCTAAAGCCCTAAAAAAAACCATGAAACCCAAAATTCCCAAGCACCTCGTTGTGCTTCTGCCCACCACGCCACGCATCACCGTCGCCGTCTACGAGAGACAGGGCATCTCTGAGATGCTTGAGCATGTAGCTCGAGTGGTTCGCATTGGCAGCTTTTGCTGCTGCCCTCTCTTTTGGGGATTCGCGCTTCAATGATGAACCTCCCCTGATCCTCAACGAAGATAACACCCTAAACCCAAAAACCTTTTCCTGTGACTGACGCCTGGGAGCGCCTGGGAGCGCCTGGGAGCGCCTGGGAGCGCTTGGGAGCGCCTGGGAGCGCCTGGGAGCGCCTGGGCGCGCTTGGGCGCGCTTGGACCGCCTGGCAGCGCTTAGGAGCGCCAGGAACCCCAGGAGCGCTGGAAGCGTTTGGGACGCGCTTGGTAAGCGCCTGGGCGCGCCTGGAGCGCGCCCAGCCTCGTGCCGGAGCAAACCTGGGAGCGCTTGCGAACGCCCAGATCTGGCGCCTGGAAGCGTTTCGGAATCGCCTGGGGAGCGCTTGGGAGGCGCGTGGGGGCGCCTGGAGCTTGGAAACGCGTGGGAGCGCCTGGGAGCGCTTGGGATCGCCAAGGAGAGCCGGGGAGCGGTTGGGAGCGCTTCGGAACGCCCGGGGGCGCTTGATAGCGCCGGAGCGCTTGGGAGCGCTTGGAAGCGCCAGGGAGCGCTTGGGAGCGCTGGGAAAGCATTTGGGAATTTAGGCGCCAACCGCCCTAAACCCTAAAAGGTTTTAGTTTGGGAGGTTGCCGGCGATGCAGCCGAGGGGTGGGAAGTTGTTGCATCTCCTGCCCCCTTCGCCAAGCTTGCTCGGGTCGGCTAACCGCCCCCCCAATCAAGCTTGCCGAAGGCGGAGCAGCATTGCCTGGGCTCTCGGCTGCTACGCTAACAGAAGCCCTAAACCCTAAAACCCTAAAGCCCCAAAACCCAAAAACCCAAAAACCCTAAACCCTAAACCCCAAACCCCCAAACCCAAACGCAAATATCAAAAAACCATAAGGCCTGAGGCCCTAAAACACTAAAACCCCAAAATCTCAAAACCAAGCCCTAAAACCATAAACCCTAAAGCCCTAAAACCATAAAGCCTTAAAAACCCCAAAAACCCTAAACCCTTTAGCCCTAAAGCCTTAAACCCTAACCCCCAACCCTAAAACCATGTAGAGCCCTAAACCTTGAAGCCCCAGAGCACTAAAGCCCTAAAACCCCCAAGCCCTATATATAAATATATCGACGCGCGAGTTGGACATCCAATCCTCTGCGTCAAAACGCGTCGCATAGACTTCCAAACCTATCCCTAACCATCGAAAAAAAACCAACAACACCGACGAAACCGCAACTCTGTCCTGCATGAAGAAGAAAGAAGAATCACACAAGACCAAAAGACCATGTTTTGTGTGTGTTCTGTCTGCGTTCTACATGTCTTCTGAGCGTCTTCTGTGCGCCGTTCTGCGCGTGCGTTTCCCTTGTTCCCTGCTTGTGTTTCCAAAGTGGTTTGAATGCGTAGTCTGAGCACGAACTGCCCAAAAACGGCAATCCGAGCACAGAAACGCCCAGAACAGCAATCTGAACGCAGAAACGCCCAGAACGGAAATCTGAGCACGGGAACCCAGAACGGCAATCTGAGCACGGAAACGCCCAGAACAGCAATCTGAACACGGAAACGCCCAGAACGGCAATCGAGCACAGACCCCCGGAAAGGGCAAAAATACCTGAGGGGGCACGGGAAAAGCCCGAGACCGGCAATCTGAGCAACTACAAAACAAAAAAAAAAAACACGCCAGGAACGGCAATCTGGGCACGGAAACGCCCAGCACAGCAAACTGAGCACGGGAAATCTGAGAACAGAAACGCCCAGAACGGCAATCTGAGCACGAAATAATCGGATTCGCTTGGAAGTTGCCGCGGAGGCCCGCGTCCGAGGCCGTGCGCCAAAGGATGCGTGTGGGCGGGCGGTGTCACTCGACTACGCCACCAAACACAAACTCCGAAGCCAATACGGATACAATAAAACGCAACGGGGGGACGGAGTTTGGCCCCTCTGCTCTTCTTCGAAGCGAAAATCATCGATTTCACTAAGGTTTTGGCCCGATTTTAAGCTCGTGAGGGGCCGCGCTCCTCTTCCTTCACAGCATAATCATTGATTTTACAGAGGTTTTTACTTCTCATTCTCAGGTGGCAGCGCTCCTTTGCGACCTCTGCAAGAGGCCCGAAGATGGCCCCACGAGGCCCCCAAGAGGCCCCAGGAGGCCCCCAAGAAGTCCCAAGAGGCCCCCCAAAGGCCGCCAGAGGCCCCTAGAGGCCCCAAGCGGCCCAAGAGGCCCCCAAGAGCCCCCAAGAAACCCCAGGAGGCCCCCAAGATGCCTCCAGAGGCTCCGAGAGCTCCCAAAAGGCTCACGAGGAGCCCGAACGACTCACACCAGGACGAACGAACGACTCACACCACGAAGAGCCCGAACGACTCACACCGCAAGGAAGGGCCCGAACGACTCACGCCAAGACGAAGCGCCCGAACGATTCACACTACGAGGAGCCCGAACGACTCACACCATGACGCGGGCCCCGAACGACTCGGCTTGAGGGCTCGGGGGAGAGGCAGAAGATCAGGGGCTGGGGCCTGTTCGGGCGGATCTCGTGGTGGCGATGGGCTTCTCAGGACCCTCTTTTTTCTTGGTTTTCCGTGGTTGTGTCTTCTCTCCCTCTTCGTCCTCTTCGGGAGATGTGGTGGTGCATTCGCTTGTAAAGCGTCGTCCTCTGCGTTTTATTGTATCCGTATTGGCTTCGGAGTTTGCGTTTGGTGACGTAGTCGAGTGACGCCGCCCGCCCACCCGCATCCTTCGGCGCACTGCCTCGGACGCGGGCCTCCGCGGCAACTTCCAAGCGAATCCGATTATTCCGTGCTCAGATTGCCGTTCTGGGCGTTTCTGTTCTCAGATTTCCCGTGCTCAGTTTGCCGTTCTGGGCGTTTCCGTGCCCGGATTGCCGTCCTGGGCGTTTTCGTGCTCAGATTGCCGTTCTGGGCTTTCCCGTGCCCAGGTTGCCCTTCCCGGGGTCTGTGCTCAGATTGCTGTTCTGGGCGTTTCCGTGCTCAGATTGCTGTTCTGGGCGTTTCCGTGCTCAGATTGCCGTTCTGGGTTCCCGTGCTCAGATTTCCGTTCTGGGCGTTTCTGCGTTCAGACTGCTGCTCTGGGCGCTGCTGTGCTCGGATTGCCTTTTTGGGGCAGTTCGTGCTCAGACTACGCATTCAAACCACGCTGGAAACACAAGCAGGGAACAAGGGAAACGCACGCGCAGAACGGCGCACAGAAGACGCTCAGAAGACATGTAGAACGCAGACAGAACACACACAAAACATGGTCTTTTGGTCTTGTGTGATTCTTCTTTCTTCTTCATGCAGGACAGAGTTGCGTTTTCGTCGGTGTTGTTGGTTTTTTTTCGCTGGTTAGGGAGAGGTTTGGAAGTCTATGCGACGCGTTTTGACGCAGAGGATTGGATGTCCAACTCGCGCGTCGATATATATATATATATATATATATAGGGTTTGGGGGGGTTTAGGGCTTTAGTGCTCTGGGGCTTCAGGGTTTTAGGGCT